>PPKH03000009.1:0-332861 GCA_003709205.3 Ogataea zsoltii
ATTAGGACTTGAACCTAAATAAAATATATTAACAGTATACCGCTTTACCAATTAAGCTATTTAAACTTTAAAAAAAATATATATATAGGTGAATAAATTCAGACACGGTTACTTTTTGATTTTTTTTTTTTTTGGTTGCGAGAGATTTGAGAGAAAACAAAGATCACGTGACCAAAGATCACGTGACACCGGAGAAACAACGTATACTTTCCACCGGATCACGTGACACACACCCCCTGTTTTCTTATCTCTGCTGCCGATCCTAGAAACTTGCGCGACCTGTCGGGCAACTCGATACGGAGATACACGTCCGTCCTCAGAAAGGGTGCATATATATATATATGCATAGTCTCTTCGCTCAACGTCTTCGGAACTCTATTTTCCCCTACACTGCGCAATATGAGTTTTTTTGGGCATCTGGCTGCCCGTCCGGGCGATGAGATGAACGATCTGAAGATCAAGATGAGCCAGGACACAAGCCCAAGTCTGGTTGACGTGAGTGCTGGTGTCTATCGGGGTGACGATGGCCAAGTTTTTGTGTTTCCGGCCATCAGACAAGCCAAAGAACGGCTTTGGGAAAAAAACCCCGGACACGGCTACAACTTGTCGCTTGGAATACGGGAATTCATTGAGAAAAGTGCAAGTGTGGCTCTCGGCCGAGATGTTTGGGAGCAAAAGAGAGTCTCTTCGTGTCAGACAATTGGCGGGACCGGTGCGTGCCATTTAGCCGTGAGATTTCTGGTCGAAGGTGGGTTCACTAACTTCTATCTTGGAGTTCCTGCGTGGCCAAATTACGTTTCTCTAGTTAGAGAGGCAGGTGGAAAGTTAAACTTCTACAATCATTACGACGAAAACACCAAAAAGCTGGACTGGCCAGCTGTTTTGGAGGCACTCAATTCTGCTCCAGCGCGGTCTGTTTTCATCTGGCAGCTCGTCTGTCACAATCCGACGGGCCGAGACCTCGACTTGGCCCAATGGGACGAGGCCATTGAAATCATGAAGAAAAAAGAGTTGATACCCATGATTGACGGTGCTTATCAAGGTTTTTCTTCGGGGTCTCTCGAAAAAGATGGAACACCCGTGCACCGCATGATAGATAAGGGACTCGAATTCCTATTTTGTCAGTCCTTTTCTAAGTGTATGGGCCTGTATTCGGAGAGAGTTGGAGCGTTACATGTGGTCTCTGGGGACGAAGAGACAGCAAAAACGGTGACCGACAATCTGCGGTATCTTTTCCGTGCAGAGGCTTCGTCTGCTCCCGCATACGGTGCCCGTTTGGTGATCGAGGTTTGTGGCAGCGAAGAGCTGGAGAAAGAGTGGAAGAAGAATTTACTGGACGCGGCCAAAGATTTGGACCAACGAAGATCAAAATTATTCAAGCTTTTGACTGAGGTGTACAAAACTCCCGGAGATTGGGACGGGCTTCTAACTCAAAAGGGGCTTTTTTGGTTCTCGGGGATTTCCAAAGAGCAATGTATTGCTCTGACAAACCACCACCACGTTTACTTGCCGTCGAGTGGAAGAGTCAACATTGCGAGCTTGAACGATTCGAACACGGACGTTTTTGCCCGGGCACTCGACGCGGTTGTCAGGACTCATTAGTTGGTGCCACCATTTTGACCACGAGCGAAAAGTGCGGAAATGCGATTTTGTGTTCGGGTTCGCGCGTGTCGGAAACGTGAGTTTTGTTTCCGTTATCAGACATCTTCTCGAGTAGGTCTCGAAGAAGGAGAATCTTGTTGAGATAGTCGTTGGCGGTGACATTTCCGCTTTTGGTCAGCTCGTTGAACAGTGAGATGCATCTCTTCCAGTACTTTTCACAGCCATTTGGGGTCAAATACTTGCTCAATAGAACAATTATAGATGATAGAAACAGAAAATTCGTATCGATGAAGCCGAATAACGAGACATTGTAGTTTTGGAATAGGTGGTGGTACACTTGTATGCTCGATATTGCTGCCGAAACGCAGGTTTGGGCAAACTCTGCACTTTGTGAGCCGGAACATATTTCCAGAAGCTGTAATTGCTCGATGTGCGGGTTTAAATTGTGCAAAAAAAACGGTAGTGTTGCCAAAATGATGCACTCGTTTAGTCTGAAAACCAGCGCAAATAGGAGTCTTTTGAACGTTCTTTTTTCAAAAGAGTGCGCTATTGTGACTGAGGCAGCCACAATCGATTTGGATCGCTCCAGAAAGACCTGGTTGATACCGGTTGCTGGAGCAAAAATGATTGTATCCGGCTCAGAAGACAATATCCGGTGTTTCAAATCAGTCAATTTCATCCTTTCCTTTATGAAAAAACCGGTCGGTAACTCTTCCTCAAAACAGCCGTCTGCGGGATATCCGATCTCGCTGTTGACGTCGAATCTCTCTGGATTTATGCATCCGAGACACGATGCCACATAAAAATCGATGCTTCTTACGCTCCACCATATCCGTCTCATGCGTTCTTTCTGCGTTTCCGACAATTTTGTATCATTATAAGTAGTCACGCGATTGAGACGAAGAAGCGTGGCAACTCTCAGAGCATTACCAACGTAAATGTACGCATGGCTCAGCTTGTTTAGACCCACCAGATACAGAGTTATGAGGATCAGACATTCGATGTATGACAAAGTAGGCGCCTCGTAGCAGTCTCGAAGTAACGAATAAACCACACAAAAGTAGCTCAATCCTGGATATTGATCTTCATCAACATCGTCTGTTGCGTGTAGTCTTCCGATTGCAAACATAGAGAATAAACGGATCACTTCTAGCAGTTCGGTTTGGTTCTCGAGATCAACGGAAAAATCGTTGCTGTATAGATCCTCTAGAAAATTTGCCGTGGATTGGTGCAGCATGATTTGAGTGTCATACGCTATGATGTTGGTTGCTTGGCGGAAAAGTGTCAAAGCAGTCGGTTTGTCCGGAAACAAAGACCGGTCAAGAGTCGTGAGTATCCGGTCTCTTCTCAAGAATGAATCATCCAGAAAAACGGCGTTCAGATTGAAATCGAGCTCGGACGAACTGTTGTTCACCAACGGAGAACAAAATTGCTCGAGAGACTTGTAAATGAAGTCGAAAGTCTGCACAGAATTCGATAACACCTCGAACAAACTGAGCCCCGTTCTTTGCTTCACCTTGTCGGCAGTATTCTCAGGCACTCTGGCAAAATAAACTCGACTCGGGTTTCTTTTGACACAGCGAAGGCCCAGATTGTTGCAACGCTCACATGAATTATCCGGGTCAGCTCGTACACAAGCATGTTTTCTCCTGTAACAGTTCTCACACGCCTTGAGTTTGCGGGGACCAAAGTAGAACTGTCTCATGACAACGGCAGAGTTCTTCGAGGCAGTGAAAGCTGGACTATTGTAACTGCCGAAAAGAACGACCATAGCGTGAGATCTGAAGATCCAGACGAAACGGTCATCGCGAGCGAGATCGGGCGAAGTCGCGGAAGTGGACGCCCGCCGTTGCATATGCGACAGTTATCTAAATTTCTATTTTGGGAATTTTATTGATAAGACGCGAATATTTTTGTAGATCCTGACCGGTTATGTCTGGTGTCATGGCGGTTTCAAAGGTGATATATAGTGGCCTCATCCGCAGAATGGCAATTTACCAATCTCACTTCCAGCTCTTTTCAAAACTGCAGATATACCTGAAATGATGGGAATTACAATTGCAATAGATAGAGGCGGAACTTTCACCGATTGTATCGGGAATCCAGGGACCGGAAAACAGGAAGACGACGTTATAATCAAAATTCTTTCTGTGGATCCCCAGAACTATCCGGACGCCAATCTGGAAGGTGTCAGAAGGTTGCTGGAGATATTCACCAAGAAGGAGATTCCGAGAGGACAACCGTTGGATACATCAGAAATTGAATCCTTACGACTCGGTACCACCGTGGCCACCAATGCTCTGTTGGAGCGTAAAGGAATGCGTTGTGCATTGATCACCACCAAAGGGTTCAAGGACATTTTGCGTATCGGTAACCAATCTAGGCCACGAATTTTTGATTTGGCTGTTACCAGACCCGAAGCACTGTATGACTCCGTGATTGAGGTGGATGAAAGGGTCACTTTGGAAGACTACGTTGAGGATCCAGAAAAGAAGATCACAGTTCCTGGGGGAAACGATCTCGTGAAAGGTCTCTCTGGCGAGACAGTGAGAATACTCAAAAAACCTGACCGGGAGCAGGTCAGATCCCACCTGAAATTGTTGTACGATTCCGGTATCCGGTCGTTGGCCGTTTGTCTGGTTCATTCGTACACTTTTCCGGACCACGAAAGGATGGTTGGAGAGCTTGCCCAGGAGATCGGATTCACTCATATATCTCTATCGAGTGATCTGTCTCCTATGATCAAGCTGGTTCCAAGAGCCAATTCGTCGGTTGCGGATGCATATCTGACACCGGAAATCAGGAAGTACCTTCAAGGGTTTCAATCCGGTCTCGTCGATGGATTGGCTTCAATCTCTCAGGGAAAAATGCACGGCTTGAAATGCCAGTTCATGCAGTCTGATGGAGGATTGGTTGAAGCCACCTCCTTTTCCGGTCTGAGAGCTATTCTTTCTGGTCCTGCTGGAGGTGTTGTCGGATATTCAAAAACCTGCTACAATCCCAAGAACCAGATTCCGCTGGTTGGATTCGACATGGGGGGAACTTCTACTGATGTTTCTCGGTATGGAGACGGCAGGTTTGATCACGTTTTCGAAGCCACCACTGCGGGGGTCACCATACAGTCTCCCCAGCTTGATATTAACACTGTGGCAGCAGGTGGAGGCTCAATTTTGAGTTTCAAGAACGGTCTAATGACAGTTGGTCCGGAATCAGCTTCTTCTCATCCAGGACCAACCTGTTATCGGAAAGGAGGGCCTCTGACGGTTACAGATGCAAATCTGATTTTAGGCAGATTGGTTCCAGAGTATTTCCCTAGAATTTTTGGACCCAATGAGGACGAAACTTTGGATTTGGAAACCACCACAGAGAAGTTTGAGGAGCTCACAAGAGAAATCAACAGGGCAAACTCTCACATCTCCGATATGACGGTGGAAGAGGTGGCATACGGATTTTTGAAAGTCGCAAACGAAACCATGGCAAGACCAGTTCGTCAGTTGACAGAGGCCAAAGGACACATTCTTGCCAACCATCGTCTCGTCTCGTTTGGTGGTGCCGGCGGCCAATGTGCGTGTGATGTTGCTGAACTTCTAGGGATCAATACCGTTCTGATTCACCGTTACTCGTCTGTTCTTTCTGCGTATGGTATGGCCCTGGCAGATGTTGTTGAAGAGGCTCAAGAACCGTCGTCCTATCTGCTCAGCGAAGAAAATAAACCTGTGTTGGAGGAAAGACTCAAATCGCTGAAACAGGCAGCTACCAAAAATTTGGTGGCACAAGGATTCGAGTCACGTGACATCATTTTTGAGGAGTATCTGAACTTGAGATACGAAGGAACAGAGTCTGGTCTGATGGTTTCACGCGAAGGTGAATGGAACTTCAAAGAAAGCTTCAAGAGCTTACACCAGCGAGAGTTTGGATTTGTGTTCGACAAGGAAATTATTGTTGATGATATCCGAATCCGTGCGATTGGAAAGGGGCTTAATCGCGAGCAGGAATACGTTGACGATCAGATCGAGGAGCTGCAAAAAGCGGGAAAAATAAAGCCTGTTGATCCATCAAAAGTCCAGCTTTGGAAGAAAAGTTTCTGGGGAAGGAAGGTGAACACTCCGGTGTACCGTCTCGAACATTTAGACGTTGGAACAGAAGTTTCCGGTCCTGCTATTATTGCGGATGGAACCCAGACTAACGTCATTCCACCAGAAGCTGTGGCATTGATAACAAAGACGCATCTGGTGATTACTCTTCACGAGGCAAAGACCAAGTCAAAGTTGGAGACTTCCGCGACTTTGACTTCAGACGAAGTTGTTGTGGAGCCAGTTCTGCTCTCTATTTTCGGACACAGATTTATGGACATCGCAGAGCAGATGGGTATTTCTCTTCAAAAGACTTCTGTTTCCGTCAATGTCAAAGAAAGACTCGACTTTTCTTGTGCTTTGTTTGATCCGGAAGGAAATCTTGTTGCAAATGCTCCGCATTTACCGGGACATTTGGGCTCGATGTCCACCTGTATAAGCAGTCAGTCGAAATTATGGCAGGGAAAGTTACGTCCGGGTGATGTTCTTGTTACAAACCACCCATCCTCGGGAGGAACACATCTTCCTGATATCACGGTGATTACTCCAGCTTTTTCTGAAGGAAAGATTATTTTTTTCGTGGCTTCCCGGGCTCATCATGCGGATATAGGTGGAATTCTGCCTGGTTCGATGCCTCCAAATTCTGTCCATTTATGGCAAGAGGGTGCCACCATTTTCTCGGATTTGTTGGTCAAACAGGGTGTTTTTCAAACTGAAAAAATCACCGAGTACCTGATGGATAAGCCTGCATCATTCAAAGGATGTTCAGGTAGTCGGAGGCTTTCAGACAATATTTCCGACCTCAAGGCTCAAGTTGCTGCCAACCAAAAAGGAATCTCGTTGATCGGACGTCTGGTTGACGAGTTTGGATTCCCAACAATTAGCAAGTACATGGTTGCCATTCAAGACAATGCAGCCGTTACGGTGAACCGGGTCTTGTCAAATCTGATGGACAAATACGACGAAAAAGACCTGCAATGCGAAGATTATATGGATGATGGATCTGCTATTCGTTTGAAAATTTATCGCGACCGGGAAAAAAATACCGTGGTTTTCGATTTTAGCGGAACAACACCCCAGACTTACAATAACTTCAATGCGCCAATCGCCATCACTTTTTCTGCCATCATATACTGTTTGAGATGTCTGGTTGATGAGGAGATTCCTCTCAACCAAGGTTGTTTGCGGTCTGTCGAAATCAAAATTCCTCCTCATTCGCTGCTATCACCAGATCCAGGTTGTGCGGTCGTTGGAGGAAACGTCTGCACAGCGCAGAGAATCACAGACACCATTCTTAAGGCCTTCCATGTGATGGCAGATTGCCAGGGCTGTTGTAACAACTTCACGTTTGGAACAGGGGGGAAGAGCTCCGATGGTGAATATGTCCCTGGCTTTGGATACTACGAAACTATTGCTGGTGGCCATGGTGCTTCAGCAACATGGCACGGCGAGTCTGGAGTTCACACCAACATGACCAACACCAGAATCACCGATCCGGAGATTTTCGAGAGACGCTACCCAATCATCTTGAGAGAGTTTTCGATCAGAGAAGGGTCGGGAGGCCGAGGAAAATTCAATGGTGGAAACGGCGTGGTGAGAGATGTGGAGTTCCGTGTGCCGGTTACGGCTTCGATTTTGTCGGACCGGAGAGTCGTTGCACCACACGGTATGGAGGGGGGCGAAGATGCCAAGAAGGGACTGAACTTGTGGATCCACGAAGAGTTGGACGAAGAAGGAAATGTCAGAGAGAAAGTTGTCAATATTGGACCACGAGCCTCCGTGGAGGTGACTCCAGGCGATAGAATTAGAATTTTGACACCTGGTGGAGGTGGCTGGGGAGTTCCGGGAGATACTCAAGTGGTGAGTCCGAAGAAACCAAAATACGATTTTTCTGGGTTTGTTTCCAACAGAATGCGTACACAGTTAGAGAATTAGGTTACTTGTTCAAATAGACATCTAGTATTAAATACTGAAGGTGAACTCAAAATTAAAAAATACTGATTTTTCATCATTTAGCTAGCACCACTCATTGGCTCACGCTGAAGCTGGTTTTTCGTCAAAACTAATTGGAGAGCGGGTACTTTGCCTTGAAGCCTTCGGGAGTTTGATTATTTTCAGTGAGCTGCTTGCTGCCTTTTACCTCTCTCCGAATGCATCGATTTTTTCCTTCAGCGCGACCGGAAACTTCCAACGCAAAAACCCATTATCTTATCGCTGAACAGATCTTATCGCGCGGAAGTAGACCTCCTATCGTTGGAAAAATATTCGAGACTCGCTCGAAAAGATCGCGCAACGAACAATACTGAAAAACATTTAAAAGATCTTCGGAGTGCCGTATTGACGGTTCAACTGACCAATCCAACAACCAAACATGTCGGAAACAAAGCAACCAGAAACTGTTGTGGACGTGTATTCCGGAATCTCCGCCCCGGATGGGCTGAACGACTCCAAGTACCCAGAGGAAGAGAAGAAGTTGGTTCACAAGTTTGACTTGAGACTGGTCCCGTTCTTCTGTGTCTCGTATTTTTTTTCGTCCCTCGACAGATCCAACATTGGAAACGCTAAGGTGGCGGGGCTGGCCACGGACCTCGGTCTCACCGACTCCCAATACTCCAACGTGGTGAGCATTCTGTATGCCACCTACATCCCATTCATGGTTCCAGGTGTGTGGTTCATGAGAAAATTCACCAGACCAAAACACTATCTGGGGACGATGATAATTGCCTGGTCTTTGGTGACAATTTTCACCATTTTCGTGAAAAGTTACGGGGGTCTGATTGTGGTCCGACTTCTCGTCGGACTTTTCGAGGGGTCATATCTCAGCTGCATGTCGGTCATAGCCACCGATTACTACTTTCCGCACGAGCTTGGTCGGAGAAGCGCATACTACTTTGTGGCCTCCTCATTTTCAGGTTCCTTTGGTGGTCTGATTGCCACGGGAATTACCAAGATCCACACAGGAAAGCTTGAAGCATGGAAATACCTGTATTTGATCGAGGGAATATTGTCGCTGGCGGCTGGGATTTGCGTCTTCATTTTGTTTCCAGATAAACCTGAAGTGCTTGCGACATCGGAGACAGAAAAAGCTGTTCTACAGGACCGTTCGGCGAGAAAGCTCGTTTATATGGGAGAAACTAAGTTTGACAAATCGGAGCTGATTGCAGCTTTTGACCTCAGAATGGCCATTTCGGTCGTGATACAGTTCTGTCAGGACATTTGTCTGTACGGATTCTCCACTTTCCTTCCGGTTATTCTCAAATCCGGTTTGGGATTCGACAAACTGAAAGCACAATATCTGACGGTCCCCGTGTATTTTCTTGCCGGTGGCCTTTATCTGGCAATGGCAGAGATATCCGACAGAAAAAGAATGAGGGGCCCCATCCTCATTTGTGCCACCGCGATCGCCATAGTTGGTTACATCATCCTGCTGACCGTACACAAATCTGCTGTCAAGTATTTTGCATGTTATCTGATTTGCTTCACTCTTTACACAGGAACAGGGTTGAATGAAATCTGGTTAGCATCAAACACTGCGCCGGCTTTCAAAAGGGCAACATCAATCTCCACGAATCTTTCTCTTGGAAATTTGGCGGGGGTGGTGAGTCCACAAGTTTATCGGAAATCTCCCGATTACACTCTCGGGCACGCTTTCACTTTGGGAAGTCTTTGTTTGGCGCTGGTGGCCACCGCTTTACAGTCATATCTCTACACCAGGGAGAACAGAATCCATCAGAAAATTCTTGATACAGGCGTTGACAATAGAGAAAAGAAACGGAAACACGGTGACGATGATCCCGAGTTCAAATTTTTAATTTAAACGTGTTTGGATAGGAGAGTTGATCTAGTTGAAATAATTTCTTTTAGCATTTCTCAGTAGAGGTATATTTTATCGAGGTAAGGTGTTTGAAGTGGCTCAAAACGTCAGTACTTTTGAGTGGAGAAAATTTGACTTCCTGATATCGGCTTAAAACGCCAGTATAATGACGTTTTGCTTGAGTATTTCGTTTGATTCAAATCAAGAATATCGGCGCCCATTATTCCCTATATTTCTGAAGGAAAGACCTGCTTGAATCCTGGAGAAAAATGTCGACTGCAACTTGGAAGAGGGGAATTCGCGAGCCCAGGATTACTTGAATTTTGGAAAAAGAATCCACAGCCGAATGGTCGAAAGGAGAAGTTGGCAGTTGCAGAATACTGGAATTTTAGAGGGGAAATCCACCTGAATTTCGAAGGAAATAAGTTGGGTATACTGGACATTCAAAGGAAGAGCCAAGTAGTTATCTGAAGGAAGAAATTTGCGACTCCCGAAGACTGGAATGATGAAGGAAAAGCTGACCTGCACTTTGAAGGAAGAAAAATTAGGCTCAAAAGTACTGGATTTTTGAAGGAAATTTCGGCCTGCACTTTGGAGGAAGAAATTGCGGCATAATACTTACTGGAGTTTTGAAGGAAAAATCGACTGGAAATTTGAAGGAAGAAATTCGCGGGTACTGGATTTTTGAAGGAAGAATTTTGCGGCCCTTTACTACTGGATTTTTGAAGTAAAAAAACTACGGGTGCTAGATTCTTGAAGGAAAAGACTTGCGGTAACCGGTGTTTTGAAGGAAGAAATTGGCGACTGAAAAGTGATGGAGTTTTAGAAGAGGTTTCAATTAGGTTTTTGGGAGAACGAAACTTCAGGCCTGACATACCGGATATTTGAAGGATGAAGTGACCTGCGTTTTGAAGGAGAATCCGACTGAATTTTTGAAGGAAGAAATTTATGGCCCCCGACTCTCTGGATTTTTGAAGGAAGAATCGACCTGCATTTTGAGGGAAGATTTTCGCGGGCCAAAATCACTGGATTTTTGAAGGAAGATTCGGTCTGCATTTTGAAGGAAGAAATTCGTGGGCTCGCAGCTGCTGGAGAAAACGATTAGATTTTTGAGAGACGAAATTTGTGCGCACTGGGATTTTGAAGGAAGGGAACTGTGGGTACTAGGTTCTTGAAGGACGAATTTCGTGGCCCAGACTACTGAATTTCCGAAGAAAACTTTGACCTGCATTTTGAAGGAAGATTTTTGCGGGCACTGGAATTTTGAAGGAAGAAAATTGCTGGCCAAAACTACTGGATTTTTGAAGGAAGATTCGACCTGCATTTTGAAGGAAGAAATTTGCTGGTACTGATTTCTGGAGGAAGAACAGCTTGGTTTACAAGAATAGATTCATGAAGAAAGAATCAACCAGCAATTTCAAGGAAGTATTTCGGGGGCCCTAATTTACTGGGTTTCTGTAAGAAGATTCGACCTGCACTTTGAAGGAAGACTTTTTCGGGTACTGGAATTTTGAAGGAAGATTTTGGCGGCCCCAAATCACTGGAATTTTGAAGGAAGATTCGACCTGCACTTTGAAGGAAGACTTTTTCGGGTACTGGAATTTTGAAGGAAGATTTTGGCGGCCCCAAATCACTGGAATTTTGAAGGAAGATTCGACCTGCACTTTGAAGGAAGACTTTTTCGGGTACTGGAATTTTGAAGGAAGATTTTGGCGGCCCCAAATCACTGGAATTTTGAAGGAAGATTCGACCTGCACTTTGAGGGAAGAAATTCGCGGGCCCAAATCACTGGAATTTTGAAGGAAGAATCGACCTGCATTTTGAAGGAAGATTTTCGCGGGCCGAAACTACTGGATTTTTGAAGGAAGTTTCTACCTGCATTTTGAAGGAAGAAATTCGCGGGCACTGGAATTTTGAAGGAAGAAAATTTCTGGCCAAAACTACTGGATTTTTGAAGGAAGAATCGGCCTGCACTTTGAAGGAAGGAATTCGCGGGCTGAAATTACTGGAATTTTGAAGGAAGAATCGACCTGCATTTTGAAGGAAGAAATTCGCGGGCACTGGAATTTTGAAGGAAGATTTTGGCGGCCCCAGATTACTGGATTTTTGAAGGAAATTTCGGCCTGCACTTTGAAGGAAGAAGTTTGTGGGTACTAGATTTTTGAAGGAAGAGGTTGCTGTCCAAAATGTTTCTATCATGAATCAATGGAGCACTTTAGGTCTTCACTGAGATGCTCAACGGCACTCTGATTTTGAGGAACATTGATTATAAACCAACAAATTTCTGGCCAGCAGACAACAGGAGATATTTTTGACGATACATTTTGGACCGGTACTTTTCGAGTCGAAATTCTCTGACAGGCGGACGATACTTTTTGGACCGGAAAGATTTTAGGGCAAAAGTTAGATGATACATTTTGAACCGAAAAGTTTTTTAGCATATGATACATTTTGAACCGGTAGAAATTGGGTGGTGATACATTTTGGGCCGGTGAATCTTGGTGATACATTTTGGACCCGTAAAATTTTTAGTGACGATACATTTTGAGCCGGGAATTTTGGTGATACATTTTGAGCCGGAATTATGATGATACATTTTGAACCGCCAGTTTGTACGCAAAAATTTGGTTGATACATTTTGAACCGGTAAAATTTGGGGGGCGATACATTTTGAACCCGTAGATTTGGGTGATACATTTTGAACCGGGGGATATGATGATACATTTTGAACCGGTGTATTTTGGTGAGATAATTTGAGCCGGTAGCTTTGGGGAGTGATACATTTTGGACTGGAAGTATGATGATACATTCTGAACCCAAAAGCTTTGGGTAGTGATACATTTTGGACCGGGAATATGGTAATACATTTTGAACCGGAAAAATTTGGTGATACATTTTGAACCGGTAATTTTTAGGGAGTGAGTGATACATTTTGAGCCGGAATTTTTGGTGATACATTTTGGACCGAAAAAAAATTGGGAGGTGATACATTTTGAACCGGTGAAATTTGGGTGGTGATACATTTTGAGCCGCGAAGTTTTGAGACAAAATTTTTGATGATACATTTTGAGCCGGTAAAATTTGGGTAGTGATACATTTTGGACCGGAGATATTTTGGATGATACATTTTGAACCGGCAAAGTTTTTAAGCCAAGATTTAGGTGATACATTTTGGACCGGTAAACTTTGGTGATAAATTTTGGACCGGAACTAAGATGATGTACATTTTGAACCGGAACTACGATGATACATTTTGAACCGCCAGCTTGTATGCAAAAATTTGGTTGATACATTTTGAACCGGGAATATGATGATGCATTTTGAGCCGGTATTTTGGTGATACATTTTGGACCGGAATTTTTTGGGCAAAAATTTGGATGATACATTTTGAGCCGGGAAATTTGGGTGGTGATACGTTTTCGACCGGAAAATTTTAAAGCTAAAAATTGGTTGATACATTTTGAACCGATAAAATTTGGTTGGTGATACATTTTGGACCGCGAAGTTTCAAGCCAAAAATTTGGTGATACATTTTGAGCCGGAGAATTTTGAGAGGTGATACATTTTGGACCGGGAATGTTTAGACCAAAAATCTAGGTGATACACTTTGGACCGGTTTTTTTTGCAAGAAAACTATGAATTATGGGTTGTTTGTTAACAGCTAATAACACCTTCTAACAAGAACTCAGTTAAATTTCGGGCCGACTGGTGCCCGAATATCGAGTTTTAAAGGAATACGGCTCCAGATTTTAGATTCCGACTGTAGATTCTCAACATCTGTATTCTAGATAAGGACGCCGAGAAAGTTGGGTCGCCTAGTTTATATATTCTTAAAATGTGTCCGAAGCAAAGTAAAGGTTATTAAGTTTGCAACCAATTGAGCGTTCGTAAAACGTCTTCATCAGACGGAATAAAAAGAGAATTGAAGACTGGGTATAAGTAGAGCGTCTTTTGCAAGAAAGTGTGTGTGGTAGCAGTGTCAGACAGAACCAGAAAGTTAGTCATATCAGGGCCTCGGCATTGGCCTCAGCCTCAGCTTCTCTTTTCAAGATAGCCTGGTTTCTGGTGACGGTGTGCCAGGACCATCTTGCATCAGCCTCAGCACCAGCCTCAGCACCAGCCTCAGCCTCAGCCTCAGCCTCAGCCTCAGCGTTTCTCTTCTTCAAAATGGCCTGGTTTCTAGTCACGGTATGCCACGACCATCTGGCACCAGCCTCTGCTTCAGGTTGAGCTTCAGCCTCAGCTTCAGCGTCGGCATCGGCCTCTCTCTTCAAGATGGCCTGGTTTCTGGTGACGGTGTGCCACGACCATCTGGCATCAGCCTCAGCACCAGCCTCAGCACCAGCCTCAGCAACAGCTGCTGCTTCAGCATCGGCTTGAGGAAGGGGAGCAGCCAAGCTGCCGACCATAATAAGACCAAAGAGGAGTGCACGGTTGAAGAACATTTTGATTGTTTGTTGGAAAGTAGAGTTTTTGTATTGGTGATTTCTGATGAGATTAATTCAAAGCAAACGTGATCCTGAAAGTGTAGGATCGACTGCCCCTTTTATACACCTGGAGGCAGGTAAAGACTTGTGCATAATGTTGTTGAGTTCGGCAGTGAGAGCCACACGAGATCCCAGAATCAGTTTCACACTCATGCAACTAATAACATTTGGATGTAGAGCCATGGGTGATCAGTGGCTGAACATCGACGTCTTGTGGTTTCTCCTTTGACGACAGGGTCTCGATATTTCAAAATCTTCCTTTGACATCCCAATCCGGTAATCGAAAATGTGTAGCGGTGAAAAAAAAAAAATCTTATCTTCACCGCCGTATTACCGCATTGGGACGTCAAAGAGCAGTTCTCGAGGAGACGGGCCTTTGGGCAATATTTATATCTGCAACACAGAATAAGGCGTCAGAACTCAAAGGGGGGGCCAGTGACGCAAGTTCTAGAGAACAAAGTTGTTCCAAAGAGTCTGAAACATTGTTCCAGGTTCAAAACGTTTGATCCCTTTAGTTGTATTTTAAAAGAGAGTCTTTTTCCTGATTGAGCACAAATTGTCTACCCCTGACGCATAATTCGTACATTCCCCTGAAGTGTTTGTGAGCACGGACATTTGGAGCAACCATCCGAAAAGCTTGAGATCCATTGGTTCTGATTCGACCCGAGCAAAATGAAGAACAATCCGTCGAAAAATGTTTGCCGTAAAAAATAACTGCCGTTTTTGTGGTTCCTCTATAGCATTTCGGATACTATGAAACGACAGCTCCTCACATGATCGGAAGCGGTCTCGAACGAAACACCACTTTTTTGGTGATGACATCCACAAACTCGCAGTCTGACTCGCTGGTTGTCAGAGTGGCTATTTTCAAAACACCAAGAGGCGGCTCCACTTTCTCGATGTTCCCCACTAGTCTTTGGGACTTGCTCACGTACAAAGTTGCTCTTTTCATGTCCTCGTCGATCTCCAAACGTCCAAATTTGACTGCGTCATAGACATTCTCGTCCAGTTTCGACGCAACGAGGTCCGGCAGTGCCGCACGAATAAACAGAGTCTGCTCCTCTTCGTTCAATTCGTCCGGCTTGGTTTCGGGAAGGTTCAACTCACCTTGGATCTCCAGCAACATTGATCCGTGACTTGTAGAAAGTATCGTGCGGTAATCCTCCAAAGACTGGACAGGTGGATCCGACCTCAGAGATTCCGTTGCCTTGTCGCACGTGACAACTTGGGAGGGCATCTTGACGTGTTGGCGGTGGCTGGACGAGTTCACGGTAGCCAGCCAAAGACGCGTCAACCGTGTTTTCAATCTGATCTGGAAAAAAAATAAAAATTTGGAAAAAACAGGCTTAGTTTTTGATTACCTAAGCGATTACGTAATCACGAATGGTTATATTTTTGGTCGCATTTTTGTTTGATCGCTACAACACAACCAGCTAGATCAACAAGTTTGATCCAGCTCAATTGACATCCAGCAAACAACGCGCTCCAAAAATGCTGTCTGTGTTCCGCTCGAAAAAGTTCAACGCTGAAGAGTTCGAAAAGAACTTGAAAATGCTTTCGAACAAGATCCTCAGCAACGAAAAAAAGCTTCATAAATTGAAGGGCAAAAGAACACATCACAAGAGAACCGTGACGATTTACCTAGCTGGAGTGTATCTGAGTCATCTTGGATATGTTTATGTTAAGAACAAAGGTCTAACTTCAGAAAGGATACTCTTTATAGTCTTCTTCCCCTTTGTGATAGCACTACTATACTTCATCATTGACAAATTTTATTCCTATCTCATTTCTAACACGGAGTTGAAATTAGAGAACTTGAAGTTGAAACACCAGGACAAGATCACGGAATTGAAGGAGCAGACCAACTTTCACAAGACAAATGAGCTCCTAAACAGGTTTTCGAACGGCGAAGACCTGCAAGAATTGGAACGACAGGCCCAGGAGATCAACTCCAAGAAGCAAGAGTATCTCAAGTTGATCAAAGAGGGGAAAACACACGATCTAGATACCAAATCCAAAGATGGAGGCAAAATCTACGACCAATTATTTAATTTTTTGCTGGGAAATGACGAATTGAGCCCAGATATGCGGTTCGCGTTGATCTGCAAGAACTGTCTTCAGCACAACGGATTAGCTCCGACCGGTGTTGACGGTGCGTCTGTCAAATATATCTGTCCGAGGTGCGGAGTTTTGAATGGAGATAACAGAACGGAAAACGGTGATAATAAGGAGAACGAGGGAGGTGACGACGGAGACGACGATGGAGACCAATCTGGCGAGACCAGCAAGAGCGAATTCACTGAGGTTTCGGGATAAGGGTTCCAATCTGGGGTCATGGGAGTGAGTAGTTTATAAGAAGTGAATATGACGAAATATAATTTGCAGAACATCCTTACACAGGATAATTTTATTTTTCTCGGAGCAGTGTAGACACAGTACGTGTATCTTCGGAATCATTCAGACGACTACAACGATAGATAAAAACAGGTTTCTGTCAATTTGGTTGATCGGACCATTTCCGTTTGTTCATTCCGACTACGAGATCATCCACCACGGGAATTCAGTTCAGGCCCAGCTGCCGGTCGTCAATTAAGCATACACTATACTATTAAACCGTACTTACTGTGTCAAAGACATAATAGCATTCACCATGTCACCGTTGTGTTCCTTCAGAGCCTTGACAGCCTTGGATCTCGGGACGTTAGTCTGCTCGACAACAATGTCGATGTCAGCAGCGTCGAGTCCGGTCTCGTCAACGTCACCCTCGTCTTCCTCGGCAGGGGTGTTGTCTTGCAGGCTGGCAGCTTGCAGATCAGCAGTAATCGAGTTAGGGTCCTTTGGAGCGGCACCAGCCTCGCTGGCAGCAGCACCAGCAGCCTGAGCAGCCTGTTGAGCAGCCATAGCCTCGGCGTATCTCTTGTTCAAGTCCTCAACCTTGGCCTCACCGAAGACGACGTAAGAGCCAGCAGGAGACTTGAAAACCTCTGGGTTGTCAATGGCCAGAATGAAGTTACCCTTCTTTCTGAAGGTGACTCTGGTGATTCCCTTGACTGGCTTGAGGCCGAGCTTGGAGATGGCGGCTCTGGCCTTCTTCTCGTTTCTCGACAGAATGGCAACTTCAGCTCCTTCTGGGATTTGTTCTTCGACGATTTCTTCGATCTTTTCGGCGGACATTGTACTATAATTTGTTGATACAGATAAGAAGAGAGGAGGGCAAGGCTCAAAGTGAAGAGAATTTTTCAAAACTTGAACCTGAACGAATCTCGACGTCGTGGTTACGAGCCCCGATACAAAAATCAATCTGTCCCAGAACATCTCTACATCGCTTAGACAAAGGGAATTATTTTTTCGGTACATGATTTTTCTTTTTCACGGCTTTCGGATCTGGCTGTCACAATGCCAGCCACATTGCCGTTCTTGTGGCAGTCAAAATTGGCCCAAAGAAAGTGGCATAATTAGCGGAATTAACAGCTCCGCGTGATGGGTTACAGCCATCGAGGTCGTCTCATTTAATGTCCCGGAAATTTCTTCTTTCTGTAGTTCCGAGCCTAAAAGTTCCAGTAAATGGAAAAAAAAGTAAGGGCGAAAACAAAAAAAAAAACAAACAGAAACGTTTTAAAAAAGGGCTTCCCAAGATTCTTTTGTTTACTGAATTATTTGTAAGCACAACGTTTTTTTAACAACATTGCCCGAAGCTGGCACAGAACAATCCTGGCATCACAAGCCTGCTAAGTGCTTACCTTTTGCTATTTCTCTTGCTAAATTGCAGATTCACACGTGTGATTTGTTCTTACATATAAGCTGAGGGTCGGCCGGCATTTCCACTGGCTGGTCAACAATTCGATAATACAGCCTTGAGTTGTCATGGAGTCAACATCACCGACTTCTGTTGCCATGGAAGGCGAAAAACAAGACAATTCGAAGGAGTATGTGCCGCAAAATGTGAGCACGAACACAAACAAGAGCCCCTCGGGGTCCAAAACGGCCGGGTCCGGATTGTTTTCGGGCCTTTTCAACAAGAAAAAGAAGGTCATCACCGAAGATCAACGGAAAATCTTTGTGAACCTTCCGCTTCCGGCAGAAATGATCAATCCAAAGACGAACACACCTGCCAAAGTGTATTGCAGAAACAAAATTAGGACCACCAAGTACACACCGTTGTCGTTTTTGCCCATGAATATCTTTTTCCAATTCACCAACATCGCCAATTCGTACTTCCTGATGATTATCATTCTCGGTGCGTTCCAGATCTTCGGTGTGCAGTCTCCAGGAATGCAGGCCGTGCCACTGATTGTCATCGTCGTGCTGACAGCCATCAAAGATGGCTTTGAAGACTATAGAAGAGCATCGTCCGATCTCGAGCTCAACAACTCACGCATTCACATTCTGACTGGGATGGAAAATCCAAATGTTGCCGTCGATAATGTTGGTCCTTGGAGACGGTTCAAGAAAGCCTGCACCAGAGCGACCAGAGCCTTTTTCTATTTCATAAAAGGCCAGAACAAAAAGAGAAAGGAGATAGACGAAAAGATCAAATTGGACTTACAAAGAGTGGTTTCTTTGCGATCCGGTGATGTCATGGAGCCGGGACGGCCTTCCTTCGCCACAAACAGATCGAGAGCCACCGCGAAAATCTCCCCTTTCCATCCGGGAACTGTCATGAACCCCCACATACAGCCCTCCAAATCTTACAAGTTCCAAAATCGGTTTTGGAAGGACATCAATGTCGGTGACATCATCAGAGTGAGAAATAATGAGGAAGTTCCAGCAGACGCGATCCTGCTTGCCACCAGCGATCCTTCCGGAAGTTGTTACATTGAGACAAAGAATCTGGATGGTGAGACGAACTTGAAGAATAAGCAGTCCTTGAATTGTGGCCAAGGTTTGAAGCATGCCGCTGATTTGGAAAGAGTCCAGATGGTTGTGGAGACAGAAGGTCCCAACCTCAACTTGTACAGATTTAGAGGTGTTGTCAAGTACACATCATTTGACTCGGAAGACGACAGTACAGGACACCAGGCCTCAGAACCAGTCACTTACGACAACGTCCTTTTGAGAGGTTCTACCCTCAGAAACACGAAGTGGGCTTTATGCTGTGTTGTTGCTACCGGTGACGACTCCAAGATTATGCTTAACTCTGGTGTTACCCCGACTAAGAAGTCCAAGATGTCCTCTCAATTGAACCTTTCTGTGATCATCAACTTCTTCATTTTGTTCATTCTTTGTTTCGTCTCTGGTCTGGTGAACGGTTTGTTTTACGACAAAGGCCATATTTCGAGAAAGTACTTTGAGTACAAGCCATTGGCCGGCTGGAGCTCTGCAGCGAACGGTGTTGTTGCCTTCTTTGTGGCATTGATTCTTTATCAGACACTGGTTCCTATCTCGCTTTATGTTTCCATTGAGATCATCAAAACCGTGCAAGCCTACTTCATTTATGCTGACACCAACATGTACTATGAAAGGCTAGATTTCCCATGCACTCCAAAATCGTGGAATATTTCTGATGATTTGGGTCAAATCGAGTATATTTTCAGTGACAAAACTGGAACTCTGACACAGAATGTGATGGAGTTCAAAAAATGTACTATTGCCGGAAAATCTTACGGTTTGGCATACACAGAGGCTCAGCAAGGTGTGGACAAGAGAGCTGGAATTGATGTTGCCGCTGAACTAGAGAAGAGAAACGAGGAGATCAGACTAGATAAAGAGTCTATGCTGAAACAACTATCAGGTATCAGCAACGATCAATTCGACCAGGATAGAATTACGTTCATTTCCAGCAAGTTTGTTGAAGACACTTTTGAAGGAAAGGATGCTGCAAGAAAAGAGGCCAACGAAAACTTCATGTTGGCGCTGGCTCTCTGTCACACTGTTATCACTGAAAAGGGAGACGACGGAGTTTTGGAATACAAAGCCGAGTCTCCAGATGAAGCCGCTCTTGTTGCTTGTGCGCGTGACGTTGGAATTGTTTTCAGAGAGCGGTCTAGAGTAGGCCAAGTTGTGACAATCTACGATTCGGAACCTCAGGAATACCAGCTATTGGAACTCATTCCATTCAATTCCACGCGGAAGAGGATGTCTGTGATTTTGAAGAGCCCCAACGGAGAGCTTGTTCTTTACTCCAAGGGAGCGGACAATGTGATTTACGAGAGATTGGAGCCAAATTCTGACAAGGAGCTTTTGAGTAAGACTGCAATTCATCTGGGAGAGTTTGCCCACGAGGGTTTGAGAACTCTTTGTATCGCCAAAAAGGTTCTCGATCCTGCATACTTTGCGGAATGGCAATCTAGATACAAAACTGCCAGTGTTTCCATAGAAGAAGACAGAGAAGAACAACTGGATAAGTTGGGAGACGAAATCGAGACTGGACTCACTTTGTTGGGAGGAACCGCAATTGAAGACAGATTACAGGACGGTGTTCCTGAGTCGATTTCACTGTTAGCCAATGCCGGTATCAAGCTTTGGGTGCTGACTGGAGACAAAATCGAGACTGCGATCAACATTGGATTTTCTTGTAACTTGCTGGGCAATGATATGGAGTTGCTTGTCATCAAAACGGACGATGAGGAAAAGGAAGTTGCTGCAGAATCCGCTCAAACCTTGGTTCCGAAGTTGCTGACCGAGAAATTTGGCATTGAAGGAACACAGAAGGACCTGAAGATTGCTAAGAAGGATCACTCTCCACCGAGCGGCAACTACGCGATCATTGTTGATGGCCGTTCGTTGGAGGATATTTTTGCCGATGATGCGCTGAAACTCAAGTTCTTGTTGCTGTGCAAACAGTGTCGGTCGGTCCTTTGCTGCAGAGTCTCTCCAGCACAAAAAGCGATGATCGTCAAGATGGTCAAAGACAATCTGAATGTCATGGCTCTTGCAATAGGAGACGGAGCCAATGATGTTGCGATGATCCAGGCAGCCAACGTCGGAGTTGGTATTGCAGGTGAGGAAGGTAGACAGGCTGTGATGTCGAGCGATTATGCTATTGGCCAGTTCCGTTTCCTCGTGAGATTGTTACTTGTCCACGGTAGATGGTCTTACAAAAGACTGGGAGAAATGATCACTTGTTTCTTCTACAAGAATGTGAACTTTGTGATGGCTTTGTTCTGGTACGGTATTTTCAACAACTTTGAAGGATCGTACCTTTACGAGTACACATACCTGATGTTTTTCAACCTGGCTTTCACCTCCTTGCCAGTGATTTTCTTGGGAATTTTGGATCAGGACGTTCCTGATTATGTTTCTCTGCTTGTTCCCGAACTGTATAGATCGGGTATTTTGGGACAGGAATGGTCGCCTTACAAGTTTATCTTCTACATGATTGACGGGCTCTATCAGTCAGTTGTTGCATTCTTCTTCCCATGGCTGCTGTTTTACAGAGGACACTTTGTGAGTTTTGACGGTTTGAATTTGGATCACCGTTTCTGGGTTGGTATTTTCTGCGCTCACATCTCTGTGGTCTCGTGCAACCTGTACGTTTTATTGCAACAACGAAGATGGGATTGGCTTTCTTCGCTGATTGTGGCCATTTCCATTTTACTGGTTTTCTTCTGGACCGGAGTTTGGACTTCGTCCACGGCATCACAGGAGTTCTACAAGGGTGCTTCGCATTGTTACGGATCGGTTGCATTTTGGTGTGTGTTTTTCATCGGTGTCTTGAGCTCGCTTCTGCCACGCTTCTGCTACGACGTGTTGAAAAGACTGTACAGACCAAGAGACATAGACATCATCAGAGAAAGAATGGTCCTTGGCTGCTACGACAGCTATTCCCAGGGCTACGATCCTACGGACAAAACCAGTGCATTGTACGGAAAGACAGCATCTGGCGATGGGGTTTCTGCCTCCATGTCCAGCGATGAGATGACTGACGAAAAGAAGGATCTTGAAGCAAATGCCATTGTTCCTAAAAGAAGAAACACCATCAAGAACATGTTCCAAAAGTTCAACCCAGCAGGCGAAAAACAACCGCAGACTCCGTTGGAGGCAATCAGACAGAGCATGGTGGAATCTGGCGAGGTTTCTCGGAGATCGTCTTCGCAGATCATCCGAACCAGTCAGGATCTGGAGGGTCTAACATCTCCAGAACACCTAATGAAAATTCATACCAGAACCACGCAGAACAGTCGTCTGAGATACGAGCAGTGAAAGAGGCAATTTTTGTGCGCGTTGATACCGTATTTCGATACCATTTGTGATTGGCTTTTTGTGTAATGTATAGAGCGAAAAGCAGTGTTTAATATCTTTTCCTTCGTATACATGTTAGAAACAAAATGCGGTTCAATTTTTTTTATCAATTGATCCGAAAATAAATTTTAGGCAGCCGTGGAGATCGATATATTAAAGTTACTGGACAATTCGGGGTGGTTGTAATAATTGTGCTCACAATTGCGATTACCATGGAGAAAGAGAACCCAACCAGAGAAGTGTCTGATGATGTTGCACCGCTTCCGGAGTTCACACTGAAAAACGTTCTAGGAGACATCAAATATGGTCTTTTTTCGCTGTTCAATAACCCAGAGTTCAGCAAAGGAATTGCTGTTTTGGTCTTCATTGCCGAGTCACTGGCACTCAAAGTCATTATTGGAAAGGTGCCGTACACGGAAATTGACTATTCGACGTACATGCAACAGATCGAACTCATTGAGCGTGGTGAACTGGATTACTCAAAAATAGCTGGCGACACCGGTCCAATTGTGTATCCAGGAGGCTTCGTTTACTTCTATTCGTGGATGAAATGGTTTACCGATGGAATGGATGACCTGATGACGGGACAGGCGGTCTTCAGATACCTGTATCTGGCCACGTTTTTGATGACAATGGTGATTTATTTTTCCGCAAACCCCAGTTTAAAGCCATATGTGCTGTACTTGCTGGCCATTTCAAAGAGACTACACTCGATTTATGTTCTGCGTTTGTTCAATGACTGTTTCACGACGTTTTTCATGGTTGCGACAATCCTGGTTCTGCAACAGGCAGTCAATTTCAAGAGAAGCGGAAGTTCATTGGGAACCGTCCTGACGTATTTTGGTGCAGATCTGTTCAGTGTTGCCGTCTCGATCAAAATGAATGCTCTGTTGTATTTGCCGGGATTTTTGGTGGTGACGTACTTTTTGAGCGACGAAAATCTGTTGAAAACGGCCGGTGTCGTTCTTTTCGGCCTTTTCGTCCAGCTGGGAATGAACTGGAGGTTTCTTTCCGAGTCTGCGGAGATTCGGGAAGCCTTTTTCAGCGGCGCATTCAACTTCAAACGCTCTTTTCTGTACGAGTGGACCGTCAATTGGCGTTTTCTGGACGAAGAACTGTTCAACAGCGACACTTTCCACAAGAGTCTCTTGGCTGGTCATGTGTTGGTGCTTCTGCTGTTTGTTTTCTCCCAATGGATCACTCCTAAAAGCCTGGGGAAGCCGGTTGCGCGCTTTTTCGGGGACTCCGTGCTCTTCTGGAAGAACACTATCTCCCAAAACAACGTCATCTTCACCGAAAATGGCACAGCTTTCGTTTTCAAGACCATGGCACTGAGCAATCTGATTGGAGTGCTCTTCTCCCGAACTCTGCACTACCAGTTCTTGTCCTGGTATCAGTTCTCTCTTCCGTTTTTGCTGGCGGACACGGGGTTACCCGGCCCGATTTGTGTGGGTCTTGCGGTGGCCCACGAGTGGTGTTGGAACGTCTTTCCTAGCACCAAGGTGAGCTCTGGGGTTTTGGTGGCCATTTTGAGTACCGTCGTGGCGGCACAGCTGAGAGGATTAAGAGTTGACAGGAAGAAAAAGACACAGTAATGGCAACAAAATGAATGTCGCGAGGAGAAAGGGGTTTTTTTGCGTCCGCAAGAGTGACATTTGTCACGCGCGACAAATTTTGTTTTGTAGTTACCCTACCGAAGATCTTAAAAAAGGAAACATAATAAGGATTGTTGAAATAATTAGACAGAAAAAGTTGTTTATTGAACTAGAAAAACTGAGGCGAGGGGGAAAATCTCTCTTTAATTGGGTGATTTAGCAGCTTAAATATTCGTTGAAAGCTTGAAAGGGACGTAATTAGAAGGAAGAACGGCGGATTGAACATTAGGAGAGCACAGTTTCTTATTTTCGCAGCCGTGTGCCCTGAAAACTGCTAGATTTGCAAACAAGAACTTTACACGATATCTGGACATCAAAAAACTACTGGAAATCCAGGAAAAAGCAGTTCCAAATGAGCCAGCAGCCTACGCCGCAGAATACGGGCCAGGCCGGACTGAACGAGGGCATGAACGGGGGGTCGTCGTCGAATAGCACGAATGCACCTCCTTCGACCACGACGTCGTCGATCCCAACGGTCTCGGACTCGACTGCAGTGAACTCCCGAGAGCTTCTCAATGCTTATGTTTACGATTTCATCATAAAATCAGGCTTCACCGCCACGGCGGGAGCGTTTTTCAAGGAGGCCAACATACCTGTTCTCAATGGAGATAAGAAAATGAGCTCCGGAAACAACAACTCGCCCAACCCTAACGAGCTGCCAGCCTCGTACATGACCATGGACGCGCCGCAAGGCTTTCTCTACGAGTGGTGGCAGATTTTTTGGGACGTTTTCAATGCCCGGACCCAGAGAGGAGGCACCCCGAACGCTACACAATATTACCAATACATCAACTTGAAGCAGAGACAGGATCATTTGATGAGTCAGCAGGCGGCCGCGGTGGCTGCCGCGTCCACACTGCTCAACGGGAACAACTCGTCCATTGTGGGGACTCCGGTCACGGCAGCAGCTCAAAATATGGGCGTGTTCAACCCTCAGCAGCAGCAACAACAGCAGCAGCAACAACAGCCGTCGCAGCTGTCACATCCCCCGCAACAGGTTCAGGTTCCCAACCAGCAACAGCAACAGAGACTGAATGCTAGGATGCAGCAGCAACAGAACGTGCCTATTCACCCCCAGGCTGCCGCACAGGCTCAGATGAACAATCTGAGACAGCAGCAGATTGCTGCACAGCAGGCCCAGCAGGCCCAGCAGGCCCAGCAACAGCGTCCAAACCAAACGATGGAGTCACCAAACAAGAGACAGCGAATCAACAGCAGCGGAAACAGCAGTGCCACAGACCTCAATCACGCAACATCCCCGTCGATGAACATGAACAACCCAGCTTCGCAACAGCAACAGCAACCGCAACAGCAACCGCAACCGCAGCACCATCCAATCCCTATGCCACAGGGAATGATGATGCCTAATCAGTTTGGTGTTCCGCAGCAATATGCGATGTTTGCAGCTGCACAAGCACAGGCACAGGCCCAAGCGCAGGCAGCACAGGGCCAGCCTCAGCAAAAGTTCAATCAGTACATGATCCCTGGATTCCAAGGTCAGCCAACCCAGCAGATGATGATGGCGCAGCAGATGCCACAGCAAATGCCTGGTTTACACGGCCAGCCCGGACAGCCAGGTCCCTCTGGACAGCCAGGACAGCTGGATCCACAGCAACAACAGCATCCGGTTCCAACCGGCCAGGGACAACCGCATCCTCCACCTCCGAATCACGGGTTTTCCAATCCCAACGACTTCTTCCATGACATGTC
This sequence comes from Ogataea zsoltii, assembly GCA_003709205.3. Taxonomy (NCBI): domain Eukaryota; kingdom Fungi; phylum Ascomycota; class Pichiomycetes; order Pichiales; family Pichiaceae; genus Ogataea; species Ogataea zsoltii. The sequence continues at coordinate 25,523 of PPKH03000009.1, forward strand.
TAAACAGACGGTGCAAGGCAGCAGAACCAACGATAATGCGATCAAGGACTATGAGAAACAGCTGCGTCTGATGGAGTCGCAGAATCGCAGACGGTTGGACATCCACCAGAACGCGCAGGACAAGGACATGGAGTCGCCAAACAAGCCGAACACGCAGTTTTCCGAATATTCTGCCATGTTGGGACAATTGCAACAGCAACAGCAACAACAACAACAAAATGCGGCCACGTCGATTATGCAGCAGCGTGGGTCGCCGGCCACGAAGTCGTCGCCGACAACAAGGTCACCGGCCAATACAACAAACGGTAAGACCAAAAAAGCACCACGCAAACCTCGGAAAAACTCTGCAACTTCTGTTCCTGCCACGCCAATCACGCCTGCCAATTCTCATCAAACCCCGCAGCCCAACATTCCACCGACACCGCAGAACACGACTCCACAGCAAACGACACAAGTTGGTTCTGGACCTGTGAGTGGGTCGGGAGGCGTCTCTGCGGGTGGAAACATTGGCTCTGGCACGCAGGCAGCTACCAAGAGAGGTTTGAAGCGGAACAACAGCATTGCGACGCCAACTATCAAGGAGGACGAGCCTTTCATAATACCGTCGGCTAAACAGAGCAACGGATCTGCGATGAATAACAACGGCACGAGTGCCGGAAATAATAACACAGTCAACAACAACGGTGGCAGCAACAACAACAATGGCACAAAAGCCCAAGCACAGTCGAATTTGTCATCTTCGTCGCACTTCAATTCGGACGTTCCAAGTTCGGCAGCGACAGACCAAACTGCGCCAACATTTTTGCAGGATTTTGCGACGGGCTCTCACGACATTTTCGATTTCGACTCGTTGCTGACGGGGGACCAGGAGAGCACTGGTAACCTGGGGCTGAATGAGGTGTTTAATTGGGGAGAGTCCGTCGAAACAGGAGATTTGTAGGATGAGAGCGGAGATCTAGAGTGGGCAGGCCAGCCAATCAATCAGTCCGGACAGACCACTGTCTGTGTGGGTCTTTTGAGCTGGCAAACTATCACCCGGACATTTGATTACTCGGGTGATTACTGACGGGTGAGATTGTTTTATGGTTCACAGAGACCAGCAAACAGAAAAAGCAACAAAAACTGGAACTGCCCTCGCTCAGACGAAGAAAACAACAACTGGAGAGCCTGTGTTGTTTCGTTCGAGTTGCTTGTTGTGCCCATGATAGCTGGAATTCTCCACACCCTCTCATTATACTATAGTTTAATCTTTGTATCTTTCTATTTTTCTTGTGTAATTACTACAACTGCGACTTCCATTGATTTAGTTCATTCTCCAAGAAACGGTTTTAATACATCAAAAGCTGGATTCGGGCCGTTTCACAGCTCTTGTCTTTTTATATAGACAACTCGTCACTTTCGTTTCTGTCTCTGCTTCACCTCCTCGTCCTTGCAAGCGTGTAGTCTCACCACGTTCGGGTAATCCGGCCGGTTGTACTCGTATCCCTTACTCCAATCATAGCTCAACGCGTACGCAAAGATGTTTCCGGTCCTGTTGAAGCCGACAACAGGGATCGTCGCGTTCAAAGGCGGATAGCCCTTGAGTCTGTGGCGCGCGTCCTTGTCCCAGAAGTTGAATGTTCCGTCACTTCCTGCGGTGACAAACGTGCCGTGCACAGGGTGGAACGCTATGCTGTTGAGAGAGTAGATGTAGGTCTCTTTTGTGGCTGTTTTCTGGTCTCTTTGACACTTGAACGAGAATCCAAACTCCTTCTGTTGCATTTCGTCCACATATTGGATTCCACAGCGGCCCTCGATCGACCCCACGGCAAAACCGTCGCCCTTCGGATAGCAGCAGATCGACCGCGTCTGGAACTTGAGCGGAGACATCGACTGGCGGAAGATCTTGTCCGGTTGGTTCAGGTCGATTGTCACTATGTGCCGCTCCGCAGTTGCCACAACAAGCAGTTTTTGCGAAGAATCCATCGCGTAAACGCGCTCTGGCATGTTCAGCGTGCAAATTGGCTGTTGTTGTCTCATGTCCCAGTATTTGATCGTCTTGTCCCACGATCCACTCACAACACACTGCGTGTTTGTGGGTCCACACTCAACATAACGCACCACCTTGACCGCCTCGCCGTGCACTCCAATTGTCTGCTGCTGTTGCGACGCCAGATCAAACAATCTCACCTGTTTGTCCGCGCCTCCGCTCACAACACGGGCTCCGTCGCTCGAAAACCGCGTCGATAAAACAGGCCCCTCGTGCTCGTACAAAGCACGCCCGTCAACTTGTCCATTGCTCGTATTGATCTCGTAAATTCTATTCTTCTTGTCCCACGACGAAACAGCCAAAAACTCGGCCACAGGCGAGAACGCCAGGTCCGAAATCGAGTCCTCAGGACCGTTCGGCACAACGATATCGTTCTGAAGGTCCTGTAGCGTTCCCGCAGACGGAGATGTTGTCGACGTGGTTCCGCCCAACGACGACGAGGTGCTTCCAAACGCTCCAAGCGGACGTCCGAACGACATGGCGAAGTAATAATTGCGTGCAAAAGTGCTGGGAAACGGGCTCACAAAAGAAGGTTGTTTGCATTCAAACAAAGCAAATAATTGTTAGACTCAGTTGAGCTCCAGAAAAAAAAAAAAATTCAGGGTAAGAGCGCTTATGTAAGCGCTTACCTACACAGAGAACCACGAGCCGCACCGTGAGCCACACAGCTCTACCAGGTCAACTTAACTCATTTATTCAATTTATGTAGCAGAAAATCTAACTGGAGAGCCAAGTCACCCGACTTTACAACTTCAGAAGTCTCAAGGCCAACACAGCATCTCCGATATTTGTCTCCTCTTCACCCAGAACCTCGTTCTCGACAGTCTTGAACTGCTCAACCGGTCTTCTGGTGGCCTTCAACAGCATCTCCTCGTGCACTTTGATGGCCTCTTCCAGACCAATGGTGTCCTTCTTGATGTCCAGCTGGACCAAAACGTCATCGGTCTGTTGCAAGTTGCACTTCTTTCTCAGTCTCTGGATTCTGTTGATAAGCTCTCTGACAACACCCTCGGATTGCAACTCTGGGTAGAGGTTGATGTCCAAAATAATCAACACATCACCCTCGGTTCTCACTTCCTGTCCTCCTTGGACCTTAGCCTCTGGAAGTCCTCTCAAAACGGTCAGATCCTCCTCAACCAGGTCAATACCAGCGACAGTGACCTTACCTGTCTTGAGGAACTCCTTGACGTCGTCAGAAGTCAGGCTTGGCAAAGCATCCTTCACCTTTTTGCCGTCCTTCTTCAACTTCTTACCAAGAACAGGCCAGTCGGCAACAGCCTTGTACTCAACACCGTATTTGGCCTCGTCCGACGTGATAATCAAGTCTCTCACGTTCAGCTCCTCAACAATGTAGTTTTGCAGGTCCTTCACGTCGGAAAGATAGCTCTCGTCAGAGTGCAGAACAACAAGCTCCTTCAATGGGGTCTTGAGCGAAATGGTCTTCTTTTCTCTGATGTTTCTACCCAGATCAATGATCTTTTGCATTCTCGACACTGCAAGCTCAATCTTCTCGTCAATCAAAGACTCGTTGACAGAAGGATAAGACAAGAAGTGCACAGAGCTCGTGTTCTCGCCGAATTGTTTCAAGGTCTCCTCCTCGAACAATGGCTTCAACTTTAGGTAAATGGTCTCGGCCAAGAACGGAGTGAATGGAGCCATGGCTCTCACAAGAGTGAACAGAGCATCGGTCAAGGTGTTCAGGGCCTTCAGACAGTCCTCAACACCATTCTCACCCTTAAGTCTCTTTCTGTTGAATCTAATGTACCAGTTGGTGAGGTCATCGATCAAATTCAACAGTTTTGGAACCACAGTGTACAATCTGTACTCCTCCATCTCCACGTTAATGAACTTAATCAAAGACTGGATGGAAGCCAGCAACCAGCGGTCCATGACATTCTCGGATCTGCGCTTTGGATCGTACTTGAAATCAACACCCTCCAATTTTTTCAAAAGAGCAACCTGTCCTTCCAAGAACTTGTAAGAGTTCCACCATGGCAACAACACCTTCGAAACAACCTCCTTGACACCTTCCTCTTTGAACTTCAGGGTCTCGGCTCTAAGAACAGGAGAGTTGATCAAGTACAATCTGAGGGCATCGGCACCGTAAGTGTTCAAAACAATCATTGGGTCTGGATAATTCTTCAATCTCTTGGACATCTTCTTACCATCAGCAGCAAGAACAATACCGGAAACAATGACGTTCTTGTATGGAGCAGTGTTGAACAAGTGGGTACCCAAGATGGTCAAAGTGTAGAACCAACCTCTAGTTTGATCCAAACCTTCGGAAATGAAGTTGGCAGGGAAGGCACCTTCAAATCTCGACTTGTTCTCCTCAAATGGATAGTGCTTCGAGGCGTATGGCATCGATCCGGACTCGAACCAACAGTCAAAAACGTCCTCAATTCTCTTCAATTCACCCTTGCCTTGTTTCGAAGGAATGGTCAAGTGGTCAATGCTCTCTCTGTGGATGTCTGTGATAGTTTGGTCACCTGTGAGGTCTCTCAACTCCTGGATAGAACCAACACAGACAACTTCTTCCAAATCGTCAGAAACCCACAATGGAAGAGGAGTACCCCAGTATCTCTTTCTCGACACGTTCCAGTCTCTGGCATTAGCAACCCAGTTCGAGAAACGTTTCTCCTTGATGTTGGAAGGCACCCATCTAGTTCTTTCCACATTCTCAAGCATTTGTGGGACAATTTCCTTGACACGAACGAACCAGGATGGAACCGTTCTGTAAAGCAACGGCGTGTCAGATCTCCAACAGAATGGATAACTGTGGCGAACTTGGCTGGCAAGCAACAGGCGGCCGTTTGCAGTCAAATGCTTCATGATATCCTTGTCTGCATCCTTCACATACACACCTTCCCAGTCCTTCACCTCGCTAGTGAATCTTCCGTCATCGTCAACAGGGTTTGGTGGGGTCAAAGTTTCGTTAATGACACCGGCTTCAGTAGCAGCATCAAAATCCTGTTCACCAAATGCCGGAGCCTGGTGAACAATACCGGTACCAGAGTCGTCCGAAACGTAACTGTGGCAGATAACTCTAAATCCGGTCTCCTTGAACTTGTCGTAGAAGTAGTCGAAAACTGGAACGTACTTCCATCCGGCCATGTCCTTACCCAAGACCTTACCAACGACCTTGTACTTGGCGTCCTTTGGCTTCTTGTACAGAGTCTTGATCAACGACTCAAGCAGAATGTACGTCACATCCTTCTCCTCGTCGTAAATCTTCGAGTACTCCAGCTCTGGGTTCACACACAACGCCACGTTCGAAGGAAGCGTCCATGGGGTGGTAGTCCAGGCCACAAGAATAGTCTTTGGATCGTCAACCAGAGGGAAACCAATGGTAACAGCAGGGTCGTTCACGTCCTTGTAGTTCAACTGAGCCTCAAAGTTCGACAAAGCCGTGGTAACACCGGTGGAATAAGGCATAACTCTCAGTCCACGGTAAACGGCTCCCTTCTCAAACAATTTCTTGAAAGCCCACCACTCGGACTCCATAAACTCCGGATAAAGAGTCTTGTAATCGTTGTCGAAATCGATCCATCTACCCAATCTTCCAATGGTTTTGCGCCATTCATCGGCATATGTCATCACAATGCTCCGACACTCCTGGTTGTACTTGGCAATACCCATGTCCAACACATCTTGCTTACCCTTGATACCCAGCTTCTTGTCGATCTCGTGCTCAACAGGCAGTCCGTGAGTATCCCAACCAAAACGTCTCTCGACAAAGTAACCGTTCATCGTGGCGTATCTTGGAACAATATCCTTGATGGTAGACGCCAGAATGTGACCATAGTGGGGTGTTCCGGTGGCAAATGGGGGACCGTCATAGAAGGCAAATTGCGGTTTGTCTTCAGTCAGCTTGAGCGAAGTCTGGAACGCATCAATCTCGTTCCAGTAGCTCAAAACCTTCTCCTCCTCTCTAGGAAAGGAGAATGACTTTTGTTCTTCTTCGGTCATGAGGAGATTAATTAATAAACGGAGTGTCTACAGAACAAAGGAACGGGAGAATGACCATTATTTGATTTATCGTCGATGAACGAGGGAAAAAAAAAAAATTTGGATTTATTTGCTTACATAATCGCGACGAGAGTTTTTTTTTCTGTTCGATCGTCAAGTGGTGTACGGATGCCGAGTTCTACTGGTATCTCACGCTCTTCCAGTACCGGTGGGTTTGCATGGTTGTGAGCCGGGTTCAAGCTTCTCAGCTCCATGGAAAGAGATGGAAAGTCGGAACTGTCGACAAGTGAACCTACGGCAGTGAGACAGCACGTGCAAGTGAACGTACGTCAGTCGAAAGTTTCGTATGTGGTTACGTAAGCGATGTCGAGCGAAAAAAAAACCTCTATTAAACGAATCAAAAAAAAAACTTCACCAGCATCTCAAGGCTCTCTTGTACTCCATCAACACACCATGTTCGGAGCATTTAAACCCTCATTTGTGAGTCTCGGTGGACTCTTGTGGAAAAGACCATGGAGACTGTCCAGACCACAGAAGTCCAGACAGAGAAAAAGAATGCAAAACGTGGATTCCAACATCGAGGCCTTGTACAAGGGACTGCAAGTTCACGGAATGACCTCCAAGAGAATCGAGAAATTGATGTTTGAGTTCCCAAAGGAGGCTGAAATGGATCCTAAAGACAAATATACGGTTTTCAACAAGCATTCCAGAGGATACAGAAAGGGTGCTCACTTTGTGCCGAAATGGACCAAGTTGTCGCTGAGAAACAACCCAGAGAACTTCTGAGGTCGGAAAAAAAGTGGATTTTGTGTCCAAATGAGTGGAACTGGGTTGGTGAAACCACAGTTCCAACCGTACCAGATTCTGTTTTCGCAAGGTTGGACTTGTGGTGATTGTTGGTATAAGATTAGCGCATGTATTCTTGTACATAAATAAGTGCTCAGAAGAGCTTACGTCAGAAAGGAGGATTCGTAGAAGTGAGTTTGATGGGTGTGAGTGCATCCGGTGTCTTGCTGTCTTTGGACCGTTCGGTACTCGAAACCGTCGTAATGACGATTTCCGCAGGTCGCTCTCGACAAAGAGAATCTCATTGCTAGAAACTTGAACGGCGCTGAGTCATTTCTGATGAATCTGGCATCATTTCGGGTTGCGTAACCGAGCTCGGAAGGAGCAGAAGGCCGGGTTTCTAGTCCTCTTCGGTGCCCGTATTGCTTATTGTCCGACTCTTTGCACGCTTGCTCGCTCGCATTCGTGCAACAATAACCGAACTCAAATACTCCGACTGACATTTGCTTGATCGTTTCACGTTCTGCTCTCTCGTCATATGTTATCCCAGATGTAATCGGACACAAACATCTCGTCGTAGCCCTGGTCGAGACCTAAAACACTTGTTCTTTGGTGTTTTTTGTTCAAAACCAAGACTTGTTTATTCTCAAAGTCCAGTTTCAATCCCAAAGACTCGTACAGCTTCAATTTCAAAGCCTTGGACCTCTCTGACGCGTTCTTCGACTCGTTTGGGCCGACTCCGTTTGACTGCTCCAGGTCCGCGAGCTTGTTTTGCAATTGTTCGAGCTTCAGCAGATCCTGATTTTGTCTCAACTTTAACGCATTTAGCTCCATGTTGAGCGATGTGAGCCGCTTAGCAATTGTGAATATTAGATCTTCCATCTTTAAAAGCTCCGCTTTCACCTCCTTTGTTTTATCGTTTTCTTTGATTTCCTGCACCGATGCCTCGAAGTTCGCCAGATCACGTGTCAAGTCTGTTTTGTTAGTAAGAATGGTTTCTTTTGCCGGTATTCGCACAACTTACCATCCAATTTCTGCTGTTGTCTCTCCAGTTCGTCATCTCGTAAAGCTTCAAGTTTGCGAAGATTGTTATTTATTGTGTCTATGGCAGACAAATCCTTCTGGATATCAAAGAAACTCTTGGTGTGTATAACAGGAAGACTGAGTCCCGGAAAGGTCGTACTCATTATGGCTGTGATATGTTGACCAAGACAAGGATAATGGGAAATAGTGTAAACAAAAACATGTTCAATTAATTTAATTCATTTACTTACAGTCGCGAAGAACTTTTTTAGAAATCGACGCAGATCGACGCGTCGATGAGACGATAATATTTTTGTCCAGCTTTTTTTCTTTGAATGCGACGATTTAATAAAATGTGAGCACTGATTTTTCTTCCGTAGCAGCGTTTACAAACACCAACCTTTGCTGAAAAGTCGGATCATGGACAGGAAACGTGTGGAAGGACTGCCAGTGTGGATGCTCACTCCCAAAGAGGAGAAGGAGGTCTTTGAAAACTGGAGAATCAACACATGGAAACAGTGCGACGAACAGGTCAAGGCGTTCACCGAGTGCGAGAGACTGGCGGGCTACGGGGTCTGGTTCAAATGTCGTGCACAGTCCAACGCCATGAGAAAGTGCATCACCGATAGACAGAGACAAGAGTTTGTGGACCAGGAGAGAGACGCATTCATCCAGAAGAAAATAGAGTTCCAGAAAAAACAGGAGGAGGAGCGCAGGAAGGAGGAACAGAAAAAGCAGGGCTGGTTGTGGAACAGCAAATAAGTGCTTGATCTGAAATCAGCCGTCGCGATCGCCCGGTCTGTTTCAAATTGAGGCAGCACTGGTTCGACATGGTCTAGCACGGGTTCTAGAACTCTGTCAATGCCTGTTTTTCTTTTTTTTTTCTTGTTTTTTTCTTTCACGTGACGTATTGTCACGTGCCATTATCGCAAGCTTACTCCGCACGGAGACCCTGTGCAATCTCCAGACAGCAAGTGACCCTTATCTTTTGGGGAAATCTGTATATAAAGCTTGCAAATCGACCAGTTATGTAAAATCAGCAGACATTATCAGATCAAACATATCATAAAGCCATTTATCAAATTTCACAGAATGTCATTTTTAGACCGTTGGCTATACAAATCCTCTGCAAAGACACATTTCCCCAGCACACAAACCACGGGAAATTACTACTCTGTTCCCACCAAATCGTCTCAAGAGCGATTCAACAACTACGTGAGGACCGAGCCCAAGGACCAGAACGAGCCTAATTTACGCAATGTTCCATACGCATACTACCGCACAGAGCAGGTGGTTGCTGTTGGGGATGGCGAGGGACCGGTGGTTCGCCGCACCAGCGAGACTGCAATTCCAGAAGGAGGCCAGTTTGGCCTCGGGGAACGTCGGGGATCAATTCTCGGCGAGCGTAAGGGCTCCATTGACTCGCAGGACAGTACGTGAGACCGCGGCGGGGATCACATGTAGTCTCCATGTGTAGTTATGATCACATGGTTTTGTGATTCGAGCCCCCTTTGAATTCCCTCCCCGCGAATCTTTTTTAGGTAAACATTTTTTGTACGGTTTTTTTTTTTTGATCTTAAATAAAGAAAAAAAAAAAAATAAAAGCTGTATGCTCTGTCATTCTTTTTTACCCCTTGCTCTGTATTCTGGTTAAATCTGGATCATTTTTTGCACAACCAACACGTCTCGTTGATACGTGGCGGTTGAATTCGTCATTTGCCCCCCGCATCTGCCAACATGGACAGGAAACAAAGCCTGAAGCGTGGCTCCATTATACCCAAGATCAGACTGTCCTTGGGGGCGTCTGAGGGCGAGTCCTCTGGCCATGACGCTCACGATGAGCACGACACAGTTTCATTTACGTCTCATGCGTCCTATCATGGCGTGTTGCCCAATCTTTTAGACCCTACGGGCTCCCATACAGCGAGAACCACTGCAAATTCACAAACAACACCTAACTCTTCAGTGTTTTTTGAGGCCACACAGTCGCCAACGAGCTCCAAATTCGGCCCACAATCCGCCACGTGGGATCCGACCCATTTGGCTGCAGTTTCGGACGACGAGATCGAAGAAGACATCAACGACGGGCTGCATTTGGCTCTGGGAGACCACAGCGAGGGCTTCTGGATGCCATTAGAAGACGAAGAGAAACCCACCGCACCCTCTAATACCACCAGCTTGCACAACAGTCCGTCACGTCAGTTTCAGCGAACAGATCCGATCATTCGGGTTGGAAACAGCAGTTTTGACGGGGCCGATAACCTTTCGCTGGCGCACGACCTCGAGTCGGGCAACCCGTTTGCCGAAGCAATTCGGCTAGAGGATCTCAAATTCGATTCCAAAAGTCCTTTCCAACTCGAAGTGACCACCGATTACTACCTAAACAAGCCGGCGTCGTCCAGCGACGTGAATCTCAGCGTCCCGGGCAACAGACACGCGTATCCCAGTTCACCGACGGCTTCAGAACATCGCCGGCCGTCGGAGAATGGCCGAAGAAACGCTGTTTTCAACGCCATTTCTCCTGGACCGCAGTTCACTTCGGTTTTCAAGAACTTCTTCGACAAGGTGAACACTGCGGGCAACGACGCAGGCAACAGCGATAGCGAAGATGACATTGAAGATGACATCGATGATGATCCCGACGTTGCCACAACTGACAATTATCCCGTCTCAGACGGCTATATGAGCGACGACGCAGTATTCTCGTCTGAGGAGGAAAAAGAGCCGACAACAGGTTTGTCTTTGCGCGTTCCGGAGACTGCTGGTACTGGAACACGTCGGTCCAACAACAGCGCGGGATCTGGTGGTGTTCCACGGCCTACTAGCGAGACTTTTTCGCAGTTGGAAGCTCTGAATAATCCGTTCTCCGATGCCAACTCCTACGAGTTGCCCGACGGGCAACAGTTGCGCGTGCCGTTGTCGCGCAAGCGGCCGAGCCTGTTCGTTGAGACTGACAATTTGCTGCCCCCGGAAACACAAACGCCACTTCCATCACCGCGGCCTGCCGCCGCCGCCGCAGGCATGGGCGCAGAGAAATTGTACGGCCGCTCGTTCAAGCTGTTTTCAGAAACGTCGCGGTTCCGACTGCTTTGTCAGCGAGTGGTGGCGCGTCAGCGCTTCAACGAACTGATTGGAGTGCTTCTGTTGGCACAGGTTTGTCTTCAGAGCTACCAACAATGGTCTGTCTCGAACGGCTACGTGCACAGACAGCGGTATTCGTGGGTGGACTGGACCATTTTGGTGTTCTACGTGGTTTACACGGTGGAGATGGTGCTCAAGTCGGTTGCTTTTTCGTTCTACGATGATTCGCAAATGTTCCGCGAGCTCAAGCTTGACCGTCACGAGAGTCGGCTTCATGCTGCGCGCAAGTCTGCGGGTAAAGTTGCCCGCAAAGTTGCCCGCCATCTTCGCACGCGCAACGCTTTTGCCCGCAACGATCTCGGCGATACCAGCGACTCGACGTCGACGTCGTCGACATTGTCGTCGTCCGACCCGCGCTCGCGCCGGGTCCCGCACACCGTCACGGTCCGCACCGAAACCGTTGTCCCCAAGCATACACGGGCGTACTTGCGCTCCGACTGGCACAAGGTGGATTTTATCTCGATCGTTTGTTTTTGGATCTCGTTCTGGCTCTCGTTGCGCGAGACCGATCTGCGTCACGAGGTTCTGTTGTTCCGGTCGTTGATGTGTTTGAAACTGCTGCGTCTTTTGAACGTGACGGAAGGAACGCGGCTGATTCTGCGGTCGCTGAGGCGCGCGGGCAGCGAGGCCAAGGACTCGTCGTTGTTTTTGTTTGCCTTCTGGGTGTTTTTCGGCATTGTTGGTGTGCAATCGTTCAAGTCGTCTCTACGGCGACACTGCGTGTGGACCAATCCAAATGACCCCTCCGACACGTTTGAAAACTCGATGCAGTTTTGCGGGTCGTATCTGGACGCCACGACGCGCAAGGCTGCTCCGTACGTGAATGCAGACGGAACTTCCAGCCCGTACGTCAAGGGTTTCACTTGCCCGATCAACTCGCAATGTGTGTTGCGCGAAAATCCGTACGGAAACAGTATCGGCTTTGACAACATTTTCACGTCGATGCAGATGGTTTTCGTCATCATTAGCGCAAACACCTTCTCAGACATCATGTACTACACTATGGACAGCGACGACGTTGCTGCGTCGATTTTCTTCATTTTTGGACTGCTGATTCTCGTTGTTTGGCTGCTCAGTCTGATTGTGGCCGTCATCATCAACTCCTACCGGGTCCATATCGACGAGACGAGACGGTTGCGCCGCAAGAAACGTGAGACAGAGAAGCCATTTGCGTTTCTGTGGTGGTCGGACGTCCGTCGCGCAGCGGAAACTTACGAACGTTATGTCAAGGGGACACGCTATCTGAGGAGATGGGTGTCTTTTGAGGTTTTGTTCATTGTTCTGATCCTTTTTGACTTTATCATGCAAACCAGTCGAACATCCGACACCAGCGCCGCGTACAACCGCAAGTTGCACAAGATTGAATTTGGAGTCACCATGGCCTTGCTGTTTGAAATCATCGTGCGCGCGTCATTTTTCGTTGCCCGACGCAACTTGCGCGTGTTTTTCAGCTCCATCTGCAACACGATCGATCTTGCACTGGCCGTGGTGACTACGGCCGTGGTGTTTGTGAATGAGTCGTCCGCGGCGTATCCGTGGCTGGCGGTGTTTTTCGTGATGAGATTTTACCGGATCGTCATGACTATCAGCTTTGCCCGAAACGCCTGGGCAGCGGTTTTCTCCAACATCAAGCCGTTTGTGGACCTGGGAATGTTCTTCCTGCTGGTTCTGTATCTGGCGGCGTTGATCTCGTCGCGGCTGTTCGAAGGTCTGATCCCCGTCGACGAGTATCTGGACAGCAACCAGCTGATCATGCACAACCTGCCCAACGTTCTTCTGTCGCTGTACACCATCACGACGACCGAGAACTGGACCGCAATCCTGTATCTCGCGCAACAGTGCAGTCGAAATGTGTTCACCAAGGTCTGTGTTGCGCTGTATTTGCTGGCGTGGTTTCTTCTGTCGAACCTTGTTCTGCTCAACATTTTCATTGCCATCATCACGCAGAACTTGGGGGCCTCTGAGGCCGAGAAACGGCGCATGCAGATCAAACAGTTCTACTCGAAGTTCATGCGCAATCTCGACTCGAACCAGCATCTGGGCGTGTTTGACAGCGTGCGCGACCGTTGGTTGCGGTCGGGCAACCGCAACGCGATCCCTTCGTCTCAGATGATCCAGCAGCTCGAGAAGCTGTTGGCCAAGGCCAACGTTGCGCGCGACCTCGCGGGCAACTCCCCTTCGCCGTCGTCGGGCAACTTGCCCTTGTCGTCGTCGTCAACGTCGTCGGGCGTCGCGTTGCCCGCCTCTCTCGCCCCGCTTGCCCGCCTCGCCCCGGTCCGTTTCTGCTCCCGAACGCTACGCCGTGTCCGCCAGCGGTTCACAGAGCTGTTTGCCGCCCTCCAGGAGGGCGACAACTACGTCGTGGACACGTCCGCGGACTCCGGCCGCGACGCAGACCTCGACACCACGCTCCGGCGTGGAATGCGGCTCTTCTCCGAGAAGAATATCGACCCGGACAAGCACGTCAAGCGGCTGCGGTGGCTCGAACAACACCCAACGTTCAACAGAACGTTGTACTGTTTCTGGCCCGACAGCAAACTGCGTCGTCTGTGTCAACGAGTGGTTTCTCCCGCGTACGGCGAGCGGATCGGCGGAGTTGCCCCGAACGCCAAGGTGCGCGACGTGTTCTATGCGTTCATGTTTGTGGCCACCGTCGTGGTTGTTGCGCTGGCGTGCTACGCCACGCCGTTGTTCCGCAAACAGCATCTTCTGTACCAGAATCCGTGGAACTGGAGCACGTGTGTGGACATGTTTTTCACTCTGGTGTTCACACTGGAGTTTCTGATCAAGGTGGTGGCAGACGGTTTTTACTACACTCCGAACGCATACATGCGTTCTTCGTGGGACGCGATCGATTTCGTGGTTCTGATCTCGTTCTGGATCACGTTGGTGGCCGAGATCCGCGAGGCGTTCGGGCTGGTGACGGTGATTGGCGAGGCGCGCGCGTTGCGCGGTCTGCGGCTCTTGACGGTTGCCCGACAATCCAAGGAATATTTCAGTTACGCGGTTCTGTCGGGCATGCGAAAGCTGATGACGGCGGCGTTGATCTCGCTGTCGCTGTTGCTGCCGTTCTCGCTGTGGGGGGTCCAGCTGTTCAACGGGCGCCTGGGCTACTGTCTGGACGGGGTTTCGGGCAAGTCTGCGTGTCTGGGCGAGTACCAGAACACAGTCTTCAAATGGGACGTTCTGAGCCCCAACGTGTACGCGCAGCCGTATCTGCAGTTCAACAGTTTCCGACGCTCGATCCTGTCGCTTTTCGAGATTGTTTCGCTCGAAGGATGGGTGGATCTGCTGCTGAACGTGATGAACATCACGGGGCGCGGGCAAGCCCCAAGCACGTTTGCCAGTCCGGGCAACGGGTTTTTCGTGATTCTGTTCAACTTCTGCTCGACCGTGTTCATTCTCAACCTGTTTGTGTCGGTGATCATCAACAACTACTCGATCCAGACCGGCGTTGCGTTCCTCAGCGACAAACAGCACGCGTGGTACGAGGTGAAACGGGTCCTGAGTCAGGTTGCTCCGTCGCGACGCAAGGATCCGGCCAAGATGCCGCCGTTCAAACGCAAAATATACACGCTCACAGTGGTGCAGAAGAGCCGCGTCTGGCGCGCGGTGATCAACGGGTTCTTTGTCGTTCACGCCGTGGGACTTCTGGCCGAGGCGTATCCGTCGTCGCGCACGGGCAACACTGCGCGATACGCTCTGTCGCTGGTTTCCACCGTGGGGCTTCTGTGCGACTGTCTCTTGTCGCTGTACGCACTGGGCCCGCGTTTGTTTGCCCGAAACCGCTGGAATCTGTTCCGACTGCTCGTGGTGGTGGGAGCGTTTGCTCTGTCGGTGGTGGGATTTTTTGTGTCACGTGCCGGAGTGTACTCGAACATCAACAAGCTTTTCCTGGTTGGAGTGCTGTTTCTGGTGATTCCGCGCAGCAACACGTTCCACCAGCTGTTGAAGTTTGCGTCGGCGAGCCTGCCGTCGCTGGCGTCGCTGCTGTACACGTGGTTGGTGCTGTTTCTCGTGTATGCGATAGCTTTGAACCAGATTTTCGGCATGACCAGAACGGGACCCAACACAACGGGCAACATCAACTGTCGAACGGTGGCCAAAGCTCTTATTCTGTTGTTCCGCGTCAGTTTTGGCGAAGGTTGGAACTACATCATGGCAGATTTCAAACTGTCTGCTCCGTTCTGTTCGTCTTCGCGGGCCCATTACGACTCGGATTGCGGCAACAAACCGCTGGCATACATCCTGTTCATCTCGTGGAACATCCTGTCCATGTACATTTTTCTCAACATTCTGATCTCGGTCGTGATCAACAGTTTCAGTTACGTCTATCACGTGACGGGCCCACATTCGCTGCTGACTCGTGACGAGATCCGCAAGTTCAAGGCCCGGTGGTGCGATTTCGACCCGGACGGAACCGGATATCTGCGCTTGGCCGATCTGCAGCCGTTTCTGGGCTCTTTGGACGGAGTTTTGTCGTACAAAGTGTATGGAGAACGGTTCACGGTGCCTGCTCTCACGAAACGGTGGATCAAAAGACGCAGCGCCGACCCGTACGACCTCGAGCTGGATTTCGCGTCGCTCGACGCGTCGCTGGCGTCGATCGACTTCAAAAAAGCCAAGGAGCGGCG
Source organism: Ogataea zsoltii (assembly GCA_003709205.3). Lineage (NCBI taxonomy): Eukaryota > Fungi > Ascomycota > Pichiomycetes > Pichiales > Pichiaceae > Ogataea > Ogataea zsoltii. Next base: position 41,105 of record PPKH03000009.1, read on the forward strand.
CCGTCGCTACAACCGGCTGATTGTCGAGGCGTATTTGAGCATGGTGGAGACGCGGGACGGGCCCAAGATCCCGTTCACGAGTCTGTTGTTGCAGGTGGGCTACTACTCGCGGTTTGAGGACAGCACTTGTTTGACTCTGGAGGACTTTATCAAACGGTATGTTTTGACTCAGCGGATCAACAAGATTTTGCGCAAGATGAAGATTGAGGCCACGATCCAGATGGTTTTCTATCGACTTTGGTTCCAGATCAACAAGACGCGACTACTTGAGAAGCACCGACACGAGTGTTCGTCGGACATTTTCGACACAAGACGTGTGGACGACGACGATATTTTAAATCCGTTCAACAACACGGAGCTGTATCGGAGTGTTTCGGAGACGAGTGCAAATCCGTTTGGTGGAGGGGATAATGCTGAGGATTTGAGCGAGAGATTGTCTGTTCGAGTGAGTTCTGCGGTGGATTATAATGAGGAGGATTTGATGGAGGTTGATTTGAGCAAACCCGAGCGGAGCGAGGTGAGAAAACCTGAGCGAAGCGAGGGTTTTTGAGGATGTGATGTTTGCACTAAAAACGTATTTTCTGCCACCATTTTTGAGACAGAAGATGCCAAATACCAGATTATATACAGTACATAGAAACCATATGATTGCGATTCTAGGGATATGTAGTGTGGATTCGCGGCGATTCAGCGGGTTGCAACTTCGAAGTAATTCTTTTTATGACAACTTCTTAGGGATATCTATTTTTTGCAAAATTTTAAATGATCGTAGATTTAAATGAGTTACTGAAACATTTTACTCGAATGGTTGATAGTGTTCGCCAATCAATCAGTTGTTTTATGAGCATTGGCCAGAACTGTTTGAGCAAAGAGGAAGTTGCTTAGATTTTGAGAGAAGAAATTTGCAGGTCACAATAACTGTGGAAAAATTGACCGGATTTTGGAGGAAAAAATTTTGGTCCAAAAGTACTGGAATTTTGAAGGAAGATTCGACCTGCACTTTGAGAGAAGAAATTCGCGAGTACTGGAATTTTGAAGGAAGAATTTTGCGGCCCTTAACTACTGGATTTTTGAGGTAAAAAAACTACGGGTGCTAGATTCTTGAAGGAAAAGACTTGCGGTAACCGGAGTTTTGAAGGAAGAAATTGGCGACTGAAAAGTGATGGAGTTTTAGAAGAGGTTTTAATTAGGTTTTCGGAAGAAAGAAACTTCAGGCCTGACATACCGGATATTTGAAGGATGAAGTGACCTGCGTTTTGAAGGCGAATCCGACTGGATTTTTGAAGGAAGAAATTTATGGCCCCCGGATCTCTGGATTTTTGAAGGAAGATTCGGCCTGCATTTTGAAGGAAGAAATTCGCGGGTACTGGAAATTTGAAGGAAGAAATTTATGGCTCAAAAGTACTGGATTTTTGAAGGAAGAACCGGCCTGCATTTTGAAGGAAGATTTTTGCTGGTACTGATTTCTGAAGGAAGAACAACTTGGTTTACGAGAATAGATTCTTGGAGAAAGAACTGACCAGCATTTTCAAGGAAGTAGCTCACGGGCCCAAATCGTAGGTTTTTGTGAAAGAAGATTTGACCTGCACTTTGAAGGAAGATTTTTGCGGGAACTGGATTTTTGAAGGAAGAAATTTGCGGCACTAAATCACTGGATTTTTGAAGGAAGAACCGACCTGCACTTTGAAGGAAGAAATTCGCACTGGACTTTTGAAGGAAGATTCGGCTTGCATTTTGAAGGAAGAATTTCGCGGGTACTGGAATTTTGAAGGAAGATTTTGGCGGTCCCAAATCACTGGAATTTTGAAGGAAGAATCGGCCTGCATTTTGAAGGAAGATTTTCGCGGGTTCAGATTACTGGAATTTTGAAGGAAGATTTGGCCTGCACTTTGAAGGAAGAAATTCGCGGGCCAAAATCACTGGATTTTTGAAGGAAGTTTCGACCTGCATTTTGAAGGAAGAAATTCGCACTGGATTTTTGAAGGAAGAATCGACCTGCATTTTGAAGGAAGAATTTTGCGGCACTAAATCACTGGATTTTTGAAGGAAGAATCGACCTGCACTTTGAAGGAAGAAATTCGCGGGTACTGGAATTTTGAAGGAAGATTTTGGCGGCCCAAATCACTGGAATTTTGAAGGAAGAATCGGCCTGCATTTTGAAGGAAGAAATTTGTGGGTGCTGGAATTTTGAAGAAGGAAAAGTTTGGCTCAAAAGCACTGGAATTTTGAAGGAAGAATCGACCTGCATTTTGAAGGAAGAAATTCGCGGGTACTGGAATTTTGAAGGAAGATTTTGGCGGCCCAAATCACTGGAATTTTGAAGGAAGAATCGGCCTGCATTTTGAAGGAAGAAATTTGTGGGTGCTCAATTTATAAAGAAAGAGGTTGCTGTTCGAAATGATTCGATTGTAAATCAATGGAGCACTTTATGTTTATACTCAGAAGCTCGAGGCACCTTGATTTTGAGAAACTTTGATTGTAAACCAAAAACTTTCTGGCCAGCAGATAACAGGAGAGACTTTTGACGATACATTTTGGACCGGTACTTTTCGAGTCGAAATTTTCTGACAGGCGGACAATACATTTTGGACCGGAAAAATTTAGCGCCAAAAACACTGGTGATACATTTTGAACCGGTAAATTTGGTGATACATTTTGAACCGGAACTACGATGATACATTTTGAGCCGGAATTTTTGGTGATACATTTTGGACCGAAAAAAATTTGGGAGGTGATACATTTTGAACCGGTAAAATTTGGGGGCGATACATTTTGAGCCGCGAAGTTTTGAGACAAAATTTTTGATGATACATTTTGAGCCGGTAAAATTTGGGTAGTGATACATTTTGGACCGGAGATATTTTGGATGATACATTTTGAACCGGCAAAGTTTTTAAGCCAAAATTTAGGTGATACATTTTGGACCGGTAAACTTTGGTGATACATTTTGAGCCGGTAAATTTTTAGAGCCAGAAATTGGTTGATACATTTTGAGCCGGTAGATTTTGGGTGGTGATACATTTTGGGCCGGTAAATTTTCGTGATACATTTTGGACCGAAGTTCTTGGTGATACATTTTGAGCCGGTAAATTCTGGTGATACATTTTGAACCGGGAGTACGATGATACATTTTGAACCGGTAAATTTTGGTGATAAATTTTGGACCGGACTTTTTGGCGATACATTTTGAGCCGGTGAATTTTGGTGATGATACGTTTTGAGCCAGTAAATAATTTACATGACACATTTTGAGCCGAGAAGTTTTGAGCCAGTTTTTAAGTGATACTTTTTGGCCCGGAAATTGTTGGTGATACTTTTTGAGCCAAAAACCTCATGATCCAGTTTGGACCGGTCATTCGCAAACCAGGATTTCAGCCGGTGCTTTTTGAACCTGTACTTCGTAGACTCAAATCCGGGATAAGGCTCAAAATACAAATACTGTAAACTTGCTTTCTGTAGTGATCATATGGGCTAAGTATACTGAGCGATTTCACAAATAAATATTGCCATGCGGGAAAAGTAAAGCAAGCCAGGTTTGACTTCAATCTGAATTTGCAGGTTGGGAAGAACGGAACTCGCTTCGACTTGAAAAAGTGACAGCGCTGTGATCGATTTCAGCGAGTGCGATTTGAATGATGGGACCTTATCTTACGAATGTTATTATGCGATTCCCATTTCAAACGCAAAACTGGCAAACTCCTACACAACTGTGGGCCGTTGCAATTCAGTTGGATGAAAAACCCCCTATCAGAAATCATTATTACTGAGTAACTTTTGACAGACATCCCAAGACAAAGATTCTGGAGTTCTTTCTCTGTTCCAGACCTCTATGAGGACTCCGAAGATTACGATTGTAGCTGGCTCTAGATTTGCCCATATGCCAATTTTTTTGATCTTTTTTTTTTTGGTTTACCAGTCCATCGATGTAAATCAATTCATTCAACTAATTAGATTCGATTAATTAATCAACCCGGATCTCCATCATCTCATTCCCGATCCACTCAAACCTTCATATCAGACAATCCCAGATCCTCGTTCTGCTCCTCAGTACGCTCAAACTCTTCAATCGTCATGTTTGGATCTGGGTCTGGAGCATAAACGTTCTGAATGTACGACGAAGCCAAAGGATCTTCCATCACAACCGTGAATTTGATCTTTCCTGCAATTGCAGAGTCCAACCGCTCAAAGAACTTCTCCCAGTTGCCCTTCGTCTCCGGTGCCATCGAATCGGAAGTCTCGGTAAACACCCGGGAATGCAGCTCCTCACGAACCTGCGTCAGCAGTCCCTCCAGCGTCGTGAACCGACCACCAAGAGTTCCCGGTGTCAGGTCCAGATTCAGCTCCGGAATCTGCAAACCACACGTCTCCGACTTGAGAATGTCCCTTGCCAGATCCTCCGGATCGTCGCAAACAAGCTGGATCTTCTTACCCTTGTCCGGAATAGCTCCACCAGTCTTCACCTCGTTCGACTTGTATCCACAACGGTCGCACGTCGTCGACATGATGATAACATCCTTGAAATGCGGAATGTTCACCACCTTCATGTTGGTTTCGCACGGAGCATAGCACGACGAACACGTAGCGTGGAACGTCTGGACCTCGTTCTCAAAGTTCTCAATGTCGGTCTGGTCAGAAATGAACCCAGTAGCACGCGGATTGTTGTTGGATTGCTCGTCTTTCTGTGCCTGTTGCTCGTGCTGAGCAACCTCGTCCGCAGAAACAAGTCCCAGATCAACATTTTGTTGCGGAGTCCGGTTGTACTCAACCGCAGACCACTTGTGCTGTGGTTCGCCCGGCTTGTACTCGATCCACGAGTTTCCCGAAGGATCGTCAATCATAAAAGTCATCGGTATTCCTGTCTCGCAATTCAGAACAGAACGCACTTTCTTGATGAATTCTTCGATTTTGTCGTAAATCTCCGGCTGAATCTCCTTCCGCTGCGGCTGGTCCATTTCCAGGTCGTCAATCATCTCTGAAAGAAGCCCTTCAACCGTTGTCAATTGGCCTCTCTTGGCAGGAATCTCAATGTCCAACTCGATAAACTTGCATGTACAGTAGTCCGACTTCACAACCTGTCTGTTGAAATCTTCCTTCTTTTCCACCTTCAAAATGTACCGACTGCCCTTCTCTGCAATAGTGGAAGCCGGCTGGATCTCCGAATTCTTCAGTCCACAATGAGGACACTCAAACGAAATCAACACAATCTCCCTGAAGTACGGGATTGTCGTCAACAATAGCCGCGAAACTCCTTGCTGTCCACAGCTCATACACAGCGAGTCAATTTCCTGAACAGGATGTCCCTCTGCGTCAAATGCTCCCGTCTGTCTGACGTCGGTGTTGATCTCGGTCTCGTTAGCAACTTCCTCAGCCGCCTCGCCGACGGGCTGGAAAAAATCTTCTTTCTTCTCGCTCATTTCGTTGTTCTCCACTTTCTGTTTCTTATTGCCGCCCGCTTCACTTTCTTCGAATCTCTTCATCGTGCAATCGTCCCACTTATAAATCAAATGATTAAAAACCATTTTGAACCTTCTGGAATAAAAAAAAAAATTTTGAAAAAAAAAAAAATTCTGACCCAGTCACGTGTCACGTATCACATGCACACGGTCAAATTAATCCTTCCTCTTCCAGACCCTTCTGGAAGAACCGTCTCACTTTGTCGTCGACGGCTACCTGAGCAGGAAGCTGACCTTCTTTGTCTCGCACCTCGAAGTCTGCACCTAGCTTCACCAATAACAAAGCCACGTCACCGTGGCCTTCGCTCAATGCGTGGTGCATCGCCGTGAATCCGTCGGCGTCCGCAGCGTTCAAAGGCGACTTGCCCTGCTTCACCAGAAGTTCGCACAAACTGTATGCACCGTTCGATGCAGCTCGATGGAGCGGCAATTGCGACCGCTTGTCCTTGATTCTTGCGCTGGCTCCACACTCCTTCAGCAAAAATGCCACCACATCCGCATGGCCTTTGCTCACCGCATAATGCAGGCATGTTTGGCCATTTGAAGTTTGTAGATTGACGTCGAGTTGGGGCTCGTGGTTCCATAGAGCCTTCACTATATCCAGGTTCCCGATGGAACAGGCAATATGGAACGGCGTCCAGCCACTTTCGTCCACTTGCTCGTCAACATCAACCTCAATTCCCTGTTTAGGGGAAAGAAGGAGCTCGACTATGGGCAAATGCTGCATCGAACACGCCCAATGCAGTGGCGTGCGTGAATCGAGGTCCTTTTGGAATACAAGTTTGGGGTTTTTTTCCAGCAGTGAGCGGGCGGTGGAAAGATCGCCGTTTCGTGCAGCCTCATGGATCTCGTAGTCGGACATCTGTTTTGTTTTTCGCTGGGCTCAAAGGGCTTTGTAAAGCGCAACTGGGGCATCTATGATCTAGAAAGTTCACAGAGAAATATTTCTCGAGACTGAAAGCATAAACTATTTGCCACGTGATAGCGTGTCACGTGGTAAAAAACTTACGTGCACCGCTCATTTGTCGTTCTGCTGGGAAATTGCGAGAATCAAAATTACAAAGGCAAAAAATGCTATAAGGAAGGCAACAATTAAGATACAACCATCGAACAACGCGCCATGAACAGTCAAGGTTGGGAAAAGCTTGCAAGAGACTTGCAGAAAAAGGCACAAGACATTGCCAGACAACAAGGAGGCGGAAAAAGACCTCCTACTTCGCCATTGGGAATCTTCGCCGGTGTTGGAGGTCTGCTCTTGCTGGGAGGAGGTGCTTTGTTCTTGGACAACGCCTTGTACAATGTGAACGGTGGTGAAAGAGCAGTTGTTTACGACAGATTGAAGGGAATCCGTCCCGAGGTTATTGGCGAAGGTACGCATATCAAGATTCCGTTCTTGCAGTTCCCAACCATCTACGAAATTAGAGCCAAACCAAGAAGTATTGCATCATTGACCGGAACCAAGGATCTGCAGATGGTGAATATCACGTGCAGAGTTCTTTCAAGACCGGAAGTGAGCGCTCTGCCAACCATCCACAGAACATTGGGCAAGGACTACGACGAAAGAGTGTTGCCTTCGATTGTTAACGAGGTTCTGAAGTCTGTTGTGGCGCAGTTCAATGCGGCGCAGCTAATTACCCAGAGAGAAAAAGTTTCGAGGCTGGTGAGAGAGAATTTGGTGAGACGTGCTGGTAACTTCAACATTTTACTGGACGATGTTTCGCTGACTGCCATGACCTTCTCGCCAGAGTTTTCGACTGCTGTTGAAGCCAAGCAGATTGCACAGCAGGATGCCCAGAAGGCTGCGTTCGTCGTGGACAAGGCCATCCAGGAGAAACAAAGTCTGGTGGTGAAGGCACAGGGTGAGGCTAAATCCGCGCAATTGATTGGTGAGGCCATCAAGAAGAGCAAGGACTATGTTGAACTCAAGAGACTGGACACTGCAAGAGAAATCGCCGCCATCTTGGCCAAATCGCCAAACAGAGTCGTCCTGGATAACGAAGCCCTTTTGCTGAACACCATCACAGACTCCAGAGTCACCAAGCGTTAAAGAGAGAGGTTTCTGCAGCTTTAATGGTGTGGTGTCTTTAACTTGTCTATAGTAACACGAAAATATCTTCTATTTGGTTGTAGCTAAACTATTTTTTCCAGGTTGTGCGATCTCTTTTTTCGACTTGTAGTTCAATATTTTGGAAACCGGTGAGATGCACCCATCTGTCGGGGAAGTGAGGCCACGCAATGCTGGATGCAGTTTTTGCTGGAAAAGAGGTCTTGGTGGCGTGAGGAGCGAATCAGGGGTGGGCTTCATTTTTCTTGTGGCAGCACTATTTGTCACTATCTATTTCTCGGATGCGAAAAGGATGTGAGTATATATACTCAGGCCATTTTTGTGAGCTTGGGTGGGAGTTTCTGACAAAACAAGGCGATTCTGAGCAGGTTTCTGTGGTTACCGAGCTCTGATGCGGGTTTTTTCATCTAAAACGATATTTTGGGCGATCTAAAACAGAGGAAATAGGGATGAAAAAAATAGGTTTGGAAAAATCTGGGGTAAATTTCCAGAATTGTTTCGAATTCGTTGAAGAAGATTTAGAAGTTTGGGGAGTGTCGTATAAGCGATATTTGGGTGTGGAATGCCGATCTGAGATGGTGTTGTTTGACGCAGCCGGTTTTTCGGATTGTTTCCGGTAACATTGAGGTAGATGTTGAAGGAAAAAGAACCATGCAGCGAATATGACAATCTGGAAATCTTCCAGGGACCTGTGAACTTGCTCTGAAACAGTGTGAGTATCCGTAATGCGCTCAAAGACCCATCTGTAGACCCCGGTAGCTAGCAACGGCGTGCTCCAAAACGTCAGTGTTACCCGGCTGCACCGCCACACGGAATTTTCGCTCGCAAAGCAAATTCTGTGGCGCACGCAGTGGCGGTGCGCGTTACGTGCCCTGCTCGTTCGGTCTTATTGGACCAACGAAATTTGAGCATTTTGGAGAAAAAAAATGAAGGTGTTTATGAACACCAACCACGATAACTAATCCCAGTTAACTACCACAAAAGATAGCGATTGAGGAATAACAGGATGTTTTCGCTAGTTAGATCGACCGTATGTGAACTTATGGGTCCCAGTATCGTGCGGCAGCCAATTACTAACATCTTTTTCACAGAGAACCCTTGTGGCAAGAAACACTAGAGCCTTCTCTGTCTCTGTGACGAGACCAAACCTGATCTCCGACCTCTACGTGAAGGAGCTCAAGGCTTTCAAGCCAGTTGCTGCATCTGCTGCTGACGCTGAGGCTGCCACCAAGGCATGGAAGTTGCCACAACCAGCCAAGGTGCCATCCTTGGAGGCTGAAGGTGCCGACGCTTTGGCTGAGTACGACTCTGCCAAGGTCGAGGTTGTCGAGGCTTCTGGATCTGGTGTCACCGAGGAATACAAGCCTGACGACTGGTTTGTTTTCGAAGAGGAGGAGGAGCCAGGTCACCACTAAACATATGATATTATTATATGAGAGACGACAAACGGAATGAAATCACACATGACGAGGACCAGATCGTTCCTCTACATATATACAATTAGAGCAAGCCAAAATTGCAACGAATTTGTCCTATCCAAGAGAGAAAAGAAAACACACATGGAAACCTATTCAACTGCTTCAACACACGTCCACGTGACTCCGTCTACCGTGACTGCTTCGCCGCCAGCGGTATCGCTGAACTGGAAAACGGGGAACACATTACATTTCTCGCCGAATTCGATCACACGCACCCATTTTTCCCCGTCATACCACGCTCTGATGACGGAAATTGGGTTGTCCAGGTCGGATTTGTCCCAGAAAACTCCCTGTATCCAGTTGGCGACCTTCATCAGACGTCCCTCGTGAGATTCTGTGTGTTGAACAATGTCGTAGACGTAACAATCCGGTTTTTGCACCGTTTTTGGGTCCTCAAAAACGAAATTTTCAGGCCCACTTTTGTATGCATCGATATTTCTCCACATCTCTACATAGTCTTCCTCGACTCCTGTGGCAGGATTCAGCATCTTTCCCGTTTCCCTGCGCACACCGTCGGGCAACGACTCGAAGTAGCCGATGTCGGCTGCAATTTTCGACCGATCTGGGGCCCCCTTGGACGTGTCCTTGCCGCTGTGGTAGCGACAGTAGTCGTAGATGTAGACGGAATCGAAGAATTGGTGGCCGAACTCAATCACCGAGCCGTCCTCCTTGAGAAGCTTTGCTTCGCCAGCAAACGCCCATTCAAACGGGAATCTGGCCTCGGAAGTGGATTGCGGCTTGATCAGCGACCGGACGTCCACAAAACGGTCCTGGGGAGAACTCAGGACCATGGTGACTGTCTTCTCAGTGGCAGGAGCAGACGTCCATTCGATGGAAAGACGGGTGGAAATGGACATTCTGGGGGGACTTTGAGTGGGGACAAAAGAGGAGCCCAAGGATTTAGGGTAATTTGGGATGATTGAGCGAAAGAAAATCTGTTGGGGGAACCGAATATCTTCAACAGAGATAAGACGTTGGAGACAGTCCACGCACCGGCTGAAAAGTTCTTGGAAGGAATCGACTCAAACTCGACGCGTCGATCGACGCGACCATCGACGGTGATTTTTTTGTAGAGGTCGTGTCACCACCAATTGCGCTCAAATTTTTCAAATCTACAAATCGAATAAAATGAACGCAAAAACAAGACGTTGAGCTCGGGAGCTTTCATCCAGAACCACACCACACGCTATATATTTTGGAGCCAGCCCACCATGGGAAAGGGAGCGTTGAGATTCGGCGGCAAGTCGGGAATTCTGCCCAAACCAAGACAGATTTTCAAACAACCCTACAAACACGAGGTTTACCAGAAAGAAAAAGATACGGGATATGCTGACGGCATTCTCCATCCAAAGGGCACCACGAGAGACCTGATTCGTCCGCAGGTGTTCACGCCGGAAGAAAGATTGGCCAAGTCGGCCAAAAGCCCGCAAAAGACGTATTCTGCTGCGGAGCTGGCCAATCTTCCTGTTGAACAGCAATACAAGATTAAGAACGCCGAGCTGAGAAGACAGTTTCTGAAGGAATCGTACGCTGCGGAGGTGGAAAGACTCGAGAAATTGGAGGTTCAGAAGAAACAGAGGGACGAGGAGATCAAAGCTGCCGAGTTGGAGGCACAGACGCATAAAGAGAGCAAGGCACAGCTGTACACGGTGCCTACCGTGGAGAGTTATCTGGAAGGACCATTCATCAGACCGAGAACAGAGGAGGAACGCGAGCTTCTTATCCAGAAAAAACAAGCCAACAGACTGCAGACGGAGCTGGAGGTGAAGTCTGCGCGGGCCATCAAGCTTTTGGAGCTGTACAATGCTTCTTCTGAGTTTGCTATCACTGAGGAGAAGTTGCAATTGATGGTCGACACTGCATTTTCGGACAAGAAGTTGAACGAAATGAAGGACATTTCGTCGGTGGATGTTGACCGGCTCGGCGGAGTTCCTACGTTGAACCAGTTTGACTCGTCTCTGAAGGACATCATTCTCGGGAACGTGAACAAGGGGCCATCGTTTGAGGTGGTTGAGGACACGTTGAACGGGTTCAATGACAAGCTTCACGACATGGCTGAGGAGGCCAAGGAGAAGAAGAGACTGCAGTTGAAGGAGGAGGCTGAGGAGAAGCAGAGACAGCTTCAGCGGGTTCAGGAGGAGATGGAGAGGGGCGTGTAAATATAACTGAGCATCTGAATGAGCACATAAGAATAAAGACTGATTAAGAGTCGAGAAGTAGAGACACGGTGGCCAGTGGTTGGTTCTGTGAGTAGGAGAGGGAAAAGGGAAGTTGGATGGCCAACATTTTCGACGCTTTTCTCCGCAATCAAACAATTATGGTCTCTATATATACAAGCAATCAATTAACGATCTATTGACTCTAGCAATTACTGACGATCTGGAATCGTCTCGCTTCGTCTCGCTTCGTCTCGCTTCCCTCATTTCAACATCGTGTCGAACGCAGGGATCAGGGTCTGGGCCAAAGCAAACGAGAACACAAGCTTAGGTCCGGTGGTCAACAATTTAGGCGTCAGTCCCTTGAAGAACGAGGAAAGACCCTCGTTCTTGGCCATGTTTTTGAGAATCGTGAATCCAGACTCGTTGGCCTCGAAGTTCTTGTTCTGAATTCTGGTCTTGATGACGTCGAGAGGAGCAGAAACAATCAGCGAAGCAGAAGCACCGAAGATGGAGGACACAAAGTTCTGGGTCCAGGTGGCAGAAGAGTAGTCCTTCAATTGGAAAATGTACTCCTTGGCGAACGCAGAACCACCAAACAGTGCAAACGAACCCGGAGCGTTTCTGGCAGCAGTCCAGCCCCATCCCTTGTACAATCCCAAACCTTCGTCGCTCAAGATCTTGAAGAAACCTCTGCCCTTGAAGGCCTCTGGGTTCGTCTGTCTCTTGATCTTCAGAACGTCCAAAGGAAGCAGGACAATCTCACCGATACCGATCAAGGAACCGGCGGTGGCGGAAAGAAGAGCCTTTCCGGTCTTGTTTCCAAACACGTCCTCGTAAGTTTCTCTGAAGTTCTTGGTCAGGAACTCGTTGGCAAATGGCTGACCACCGTACTTGTACACTCTCTGCAAGATCTTGTAGCACGCAGCATATCCAAGACCTGGGAAAAGAGTGAAGAATCTCTGGCCAAGAGGCTTGGCAGCGTTTTCTCTGAAAATGACCTTGTTGAGCACATCCAGACTGTTCACCTTGGTCTGGTTGGACATGAGTCTTTTGGAAATGGTGTCGACCGGGTGGAAAACCGCGATCTCGCAGATACCGGCAGATGCCGAGCCGAGAACTCTGGCAGAGGCCGATTGTTTCTTGTCGGTGTTGGCAGCAGGAGACATGGGACGCAGATTAGATGATGGAGACCAGAGACCGCACCGTCAAAGAGTGAAAAATTTTTGATTTTTGAATCATTTATTTTTCACCATGTCTGCCATTTTACGTGTCAGCAGCGGTAAGCTCACGGTTTCCTGATTAGGAAATTGAGCGAGACCCGAGAACACAGCAGCTCGGCCGAGCTGGCGCACGGGAGACCACAAGGGTCCTCGAAAACACACTTGCGGGATGCGGAGACTCCGGTCGTTGGCCGGAAAAGAGCGAGACAGAGAGAGCCACACCGCTAGGAAGAGCCGACCTGCAGCATATGTCGCGCAGTAAGGCACGTTTCTTCTGCAAAAAGACCGTCATTGCAGTGCGGAAACAGTCATATCTCGGATACGACACTCCTCAGAAGCAACTGTCAGATGGTTGCCAAAAAAACACCGTCGCAACGGCTCCTCCAACTATTCTGCTGCGAGTTCCCGGTATCTGATCACGTGACACGCACCCCGTGAAGTTGTGTTTTCGCGGCTCAGAGGCTTGCAGTTGTGGCTACATTTGGTGTTGCAGAGAGGTCAATTTAAAGATACATTGTGATATATAAACTCTCATCAGGACCCTGTGCGGTTCCATTAAAAAATACAACCGTCCAAAAGAAGCCACCCGCTAGCGATGTCGTCTGAGAAACTCGCAACACCTACTTCGTCGCCGTCTGTAGACGAAAACGATCCTGTTTTCTCCAAATTCGTTGTCCCAGACGATCTCAAGCCGGCCTTGACGCCTGAGGACATCGACTTTCTCAACATCAAAGTCCGTGCGCAGCCGTGGTACAAATGGTTTTCTCCCACAGACACTGTTGCGGAAAAAAAATTAATTATCAAGCTCGACTTGCTGATCCTGGTCTATCTTTTTCTGTCCTCATTCGTCAAGACGCTCGATTCGAGCGCAGTTTCTTATGCGTATGTTTCCGGGATGAAGGAGGATCTGGGTATGTTTGGAAACCAGTTAACGTATCAAAGTTCTTGTTACATGGCTGGATTTATCGTGGGCCAAATTCCGCTGACAATGCTGGCTACCATTCTTCCTATCAACTACTATCTGCCTGCAATGGACATTGTCTGGGCTTTATTCACCCTTTTCATCTTCAAGATCGAGAATTATCACCAGTTGTACGCTTTGAGATTTTGCATTGGTCTGTTGAGCAGCTTTTTTTTCCCAACAGTGCAATTTATTCTAGGGTCCTGGTACAAAAGCACGGAGCTTACCATACGGTCTGCAATTTATTTTATAGCCTCCCAGGTCGGCAGCATGGTGTGCGGCTACATCCAAACCGGTGCGTACGATCATCTTGATGGAAGAGCCGGTCTCAAGGGCTGGCAATGGCTGTATGTTCTGGCCTTTATAATTGCTGTTCCCGTTTCTGCATACGGAGTTGTCACGCTTCCTGGACTGCCGGAAAAGATCAACGTGCGGGTGTTTTTGACCCCGGAAGAAATCAAACTCGCAAGATTGAGAATGATCCGGGAAGGAAGAAGTACCCGCGACAAGCTCACGTGGAAAGCGGTTTATTCTGCCCTGAAAGGATGGAGATTCTGGATGCTGGTGGTTTTCGCAATTTTTTTCTCGCAGGCCGACGGAATCAGCTCCAACAGCGGACTTCCTCTGTGGCTTAAAGAGTCGAAATATTCTGTCTACCAGATCAACACCATCACGACTGTGATTCCCGCAGTGACTATTTTTTTCTCGCTGATCAACGGAATTCTGGCAGACTCGTTCAAGGAGTCGCATCCGTACATTATTGCGTATGTTGCGGTTCTCAACATGCTCGCTGGGATCCTGTTGGTGATCTGGAACATCGGAAAAGGTGGACTCATGTTCGCATTTTTCTTGTCTGGAACTGCAGACAGCATTGCTGCGGTGCTTTATTCCTGGGCAAACATTATTTGCTCGGAAAACTCTCAGGAAAGAGCCCTCACATTGTCCACCATGAATACGTTGGGCAACACTTTTTCGGTCTGGGTTCCACTTTTCGTGTGGAAAACTGTCGACGCTCCGCAATACAAAAAGGGATACGGCTATAACGTAGCTCTGGATGCAACAATGCTCGTTCTGCTGGTTCCCCTGACGTATCTGTACAGACGCAATCGAAAGACCCAGAACCTACAGAGCACGGACGAGATTTCGGAGAAAGACATCGAGGATGTTCGCCAGGCGACCGTTGAGCTTTCCTGAGGAAGTCCGGTGTTCTAAAGTGCAACTAGACTTGAAATTGAGAAATTACCAAGATTGGGTGGGTTTTCTGTTGCCATTCTTATCGAACCGTCTAATCGAATTCTGGTTCATTTTTTGCTTTTCCAGCTACCAAAAAGAGATTTCTAGCAGAAATGAGACATTTTGATTTTATTTCTTTTTTGAGCCTGGTGCAATCCACACACCATTTCCTTCATCTAACACCACTCCCCCCGGTAACATCTCCACCATCCGTCAGCCTCCTGACCCCGTCTTCGACCTAGCGAAGACGCCTCGACGTCCGCGATTACGTAAGCAGACATACCCCTGTCCGCACCGCCACCGAGAGCACCGCCACATGGATAGCCGCGCCACGTCGTTCTCGCGTCACAAAATTTAGCCAAACGCCAAAAATATTTGATCTCAGTGTGTACTCGTTTGAAACAGTTGCTAGTCCTGCTCTCCGTCCGTCTTTCCTCATGTTTGGCGACTTCTCCCACGTTTGCTCGCGGGCTCCACTGCCGTTGTGCACGCTAGTGAACCCTCTCCACAAAGATCTTGACTCCGTCACGTTCACGGGGATTCTTCCGAAATGTTATGCCAGAACAGTTGACATCTCCAACACTCTCATCTTCGAGATCGGGGCTGCGTTCATCCACATTGCCGCGCTCGTTGTGCTGCTCATCATTGTTTACAATGTTCGTCTCAGATACACCGCCGTGGGCCGAAAGGAAATGCTCTTTTTCTTCTGGAGTTTCATAGCGTTCACGGTGTCGAGTCTGATTGTTGACACCGGTGTTTCGCCCACGGGATCGCGCACATACGGCTACTTTGTGAGTCTTCAGCTTGGAATGACCGGTGTTTGCTGTTGGTCGCTCTTTTTTGCCGGACTTTCGGGCCTCAACTTCTGGGACGACGGGTCTCATAAGACCATGTTGACGCTGTATGCGACTTCGTTTGTGATCTTTGCGGTCAACTATCTTGTTTCTTTGTTCACATTCAAATCCTGGGGCTCCGCGCTCAATCCGTCCGAGACCACGGCGATGTTTGTGCTATATTTCGTGATTAACGGACTGTTGCTGCTGTTTTACGTGCTCTGTCAGCTGTTCATCTGCTTCTTCACGCTGGTTCTGAACTGGTGGGCCGTCGGAGCATTATCGTTTGCGACGTTCTTCTTCCTTGCGGCCGAAAGTTTGATTTACGCATTCAGCCAGCCGATCTGCAACTCGCTCAAACATTACGTCGACGGCCTGATTTTCAGCACGCTCAGTAACCTGTTTGCCGTCATGATGGTGTACAAATACTGGGATATCATCACCTTCGATGACGACGAGTACATCCGGTACACGGAGATTGTTCAGGGAGTCGGGTACAAAGAAGACGCCCAGGCGTTGCTCAATTGAGGAAGCAGAAAAGAACACAACCACACAAGAACTCTGAAACTCAACCACACAAGAAAAGAACTTTGAAACTCAACCACAGAAGAACAATGAACTCTGAATCCCCATTACATTCAAAGAACACGAAGTTTGTGATACTCTGACCAACGCTTTTGCAAGTGGTCTCCATGGTGCTGGAAAAGCATCGTCCTCCCTCATATTCCCGTCCCTTCCTAGCATAGACACTGCATTAATAAACCACTGTTTTTCTGAAAGTGTCAGTTCACTTGGCATTTTTCCAGTCAAATAAATTTTCATGTCTAAATTTTCTACTAAGAATTACACAGACCACAGAATCCCCTCAAATCGTCTCGAATTCCTCAACACGGTCCAACAAACCACCCTCCTTCTTCTCCTGTCCGCGACGGAAAATTTCCTTTCCAAACACCTTGAGAATCAGCTTGTCTGCTGCCTTGTACAGCCAGCTACTAACCACCATAATACCCCCGACAATGGTCACGAGTCGCACAACAAACTGCCAGAACGACAGACGGTCCTCCTCAATCACCAGCTTGATCGGATCGAAGTCGTACCGGAAGAAAATTCCCGGAACAAGACGTCCCGAGCTGGTTTGTGTCGACAAAGCGTACTGATTGGTGTCGATTTCAAGTCCCAATTTGCGATACAGGGTCGGAACAACCGTCATTTCGTACTGGAAACTCTGGATGCGCTCCTGGGTCACCCGCAGAGTCATGTCCAGCGGGTTGTCCAGGTACGGGAAGAACTCGCCGTACGAGAACTCGGAAATTGCGTGACTGAAATTCAGTGCTTCCAACGGTGTTCTTGTCCTGTCGTGGTATCCAAAGCCCTTTGCAGTGATATGAAAGTCTCCCTTGACCCGATTGACAGGAAGAGCCCCGTAGATCCGACACGCCGGAGCTCCTTCGTCCACGTGGGCGCCCTTTTGCGTGAATTCGGCCTGAACCGACCGACCTAGAACCTCCTCGAGCTCCGGAGTGACCACCTTCTTCTGTTCCTTCTGATACAGCCATTCGGGAACGTTGAAAACAGCTCCTTGGTAATTGAGCAGCTCTGCTGCCATGAATCTGTCGTCGGTCACGTCGCGGACATTTGTGTGGATGTAGTTGCACGGCATGGCCACCACCACGTCCAGATTGATCACCAGATCCTTTCTGATCTGGTCGTCCACCGTGAATTGGTGGTCGATATAGCCGTCAATGTAGCCTCCAACCTCGACCCAGACAAGGAAAACAAGGAACAAATACGTGAGAATCGACGAGTACGACCCGCGTGTCGAGCGAACCTGTTGCGAGGGAGGTATTTTTGCTGTTACCGTTAGTATTGATGGGATGAAAGAGCACAGAACGGGTCTGGTTTCTGTTCAGACGACAGAAATCAGTCTCGTCGCCCGGTCTGAAAACATGTACATACGAAACGCGTCAAACGTTTTCAATAATCGTGTAGATCTGTCCATGGTTCGAGGATTTTGTGTGTCTGATGGCCAGTTGGTCTGCCCTACCGTTCGAAAGAACAGCTGCTGAAAAATATATCGCCAGAATTTTTAGACATTTGCGTCGCAACGCAGTCGCGACTGCGTCGATCGACGCAATTTCCCCGTGAAATATTTACTAATCGAGATAACATTTCTTTCGTCTTGGGAGTCGGTCTTCTTCTCCGTACCATCTCCAACGAAACCCCTGCCATGGACGGTCAAGACCACCCCGCGGTCACCGAGCTCGAGTCCTTGCAGGCCATTTACCCGGAGGCAACCATCTCGTTGGCCGAGCGCTCGGGAACGATTGTGGTTCCCGTTGTTCTGGACGAGTCGATCTGTGTGCAGCTGGTCCAGGACGGCCAGCTTCGAAAACAGCAGCAACTGGTGTCGTTGCCGCCGCTCGAGTTCTGTTTCCATCTTCCTGACGCCTACCCGGAATCCCAGCCGCCGGAAATACTGCTTTCCACGGCAAACGACTGGCTTTCCACGGCCGAGATCGTCTCGCAGCTCCGCGACATGTGGGCCGAGTTCCACGACATGGTTCTTTTCAGCATGGTTTCCAGTCTCGAGGAGCAAGCTCGCACGGCGTTTGGCCAGATCAATGGTAAATTACAGTTGGAAGACGAAAAACAGTACGCGGAATTCTGCCACGCAGACCAGCAACAGAAAAAGAGACAGTTTGATCTGCAGACGTATACATGCGAAATATGTCAGAACGACAGAAAGGGCGAGGCGGCCAAACAATTCGAACGATGTGGCCATGTTTTCTGCACACAATGTCTGAAGGACTATTTTTCGGTTAAAATCACCCGTGGAGAGGTCGACAGCGTGCATTGTCCGTCCTTTGAGTGCACCAAGGAGCACGTCCAGACCAGAAATAAGCTTGCTCAGGGAACCATGGACGAAAAACTGGCTGATTTCGAGGCCAAATTCTTCGACAAACCCATCTCCGAGCAGTTTCTTGCGGAAATCGTGCCGAAAAACCTGGTTCAACGCTATACTCAGCTCTTCACAGAACAGAGATTCGAGAGTTATCGTCGATTGTTCCCGTTCCGCGTGGCCCAGTGTCCGGCAAAGGGCTGCGCAACGTTCTTTCTGCGGTCCGACGACAACGAGTTGCTCACAATCTGTCCCGAGTGCAGGTTTGCGTTCTGTTTTGGGTGTCTGCACTCGTGGCACGGAAATCTCAACAGCTGTTCCAACTACCTCGGCAAAAAGATCCCCGAAGAGGAGATCCTGCTTTGGATCGACAGCGAAAACGAGCCCGACGTCCGCAACAATCTCGCCTTCAAATACGGCCGCAAGGCCATCAGCATGCTCGTGGAACAGTATCTCGCAGAACGACTGCTCAAGGATCTGGTCAGATCCGGAGAAGCAGGAATCGTCGAGTGTCCGAGCTGTCACGTCCTGATCCAGCGCGATGGAGGCTGTCGCAAGATGACGTGCACGCAATGTCGAACGTACTTTTGCGATCTTTGCGGTGAAATCCTGTCAAAAATCGACCCATATCTGCACTTTAACGACCCGAGATTGCCCTGTTTCCGCAAGCTGTTCGACGGACTAGTTGAAAACGACGAAAACGACGAACTTGTCGGGATTTGAAACCTTCTCGACTCATTTAGTCCGGGTTCTCACCACATCTCTCACCAGACGACGCCGTCTGAACTCGCCGCCAACATCCACGGCCCACGTGCCGTCCACCCGAACCTCGCCGTTGACGCCGTTCTCAACGGTCCACGTCTCAACGTCCTCGTCAACTGTCCACTCGGAGCCCGCCAAAAATCGCCAGCTCCGTCCGGGAGGCCGCACCGTCAAAATGTTGGTCGTTCCGAGCGGCCTTTTGCGCTGCAGCCGATCGACGTCGCTCTCGTTGAAGATCGACGACGAATACAGATACGGCTCGTAAACCTGCTGGTGGATCAGGTTCTGCTTCTCAAGCTGGTAGATCTGAACCGCGCGATGCTGCGGCGGATCGTCCACAATGATGTCGGCCAGCCACCGGAACCGATTGAAACTATTCTGACGCGACTCCGGACTGTTCTTCATGCGGTCAACCGTTTTTGTCGTTTTGAACGAACTGAAAAACTCGTTTTTCTTCGGATGACGCAGCAAAATCAGAACCCAAACCGTCACAATAATGATCAGCCGCCACGGAATGTACGGCCCAAGAACCAACGCGATCAGAATCATGAAAACCACGTTGAAAAACAGCGTCGTTGACCGTTTTTCGTCCTGGAAACTGCAGTTATCATAGGTAGCCTTCTCCATCTTGTCAATAAACCGAATCAGACTCGAAGTTAGATTCTGTAAATCCCGCATGTTGATCAACAACTTGACCTTGCTCACCATCCCGGACTTCTTTTTCTTCTCCGTTCCCTCCTCTTTTTTCGCCGAATCCTCCTCCAAAACAGCCTTGAAAAGAAGATTGCTCTTGCTGTCCGCAGTGAGAACGTCGTAGATCACGCTCGAGCTCGCACTCTCGTCATCCGAGTCCATCGACCCGCGAGAACTCACCGACGAAAGCTCTGCTGCCGCCTCCTGACGCATCAGTTTCTCCAGAAACTCGCTCCGACGGGCCTCCAGCTCCCGTTTGTTCTGCTCCCACTCGTTGCAAACGCTCAAAAACCCGAAAATAGACGGGTCACCGCGCTCACGACACGGAATCAGATCCGGAAACTCGATCGGATGCCGACTCAGATAGTTTGGAATCATCACCCCCGCTATCAGATACACCAGAGGATACACCAGAAACAGATACGGCAGCATGCATCCCCACGTGTACAAAACAAGACCCGTCAACGTGAGTCCCGGCTGGTCCCACGAGAAAACGCGGATCAGAAAGTATTGCAGCGTGAAAACAACGTCCATCTTGGAACTAAGCGTCTTGAAATTCCTCGTTACCCGGCCGATCGACAGTCCCGGCTGATCCACACGGTGTTTGTCTTCGAATTTCAATCGAAGATCTTCAACGGAATCGTCCGGACCGGCCGCCATCGTGTCCAGAAGCTTGTTGGTCAGCTTGTCCATGAAGTGGACCTTGTCCTGTTTCTCCTGCTCCGAAAGATGGCCCTCAAGACCGGCCCATTCCTGTCGTGACAGCTTCTCCAGACCCACCGATGAGATAGTCGACACCACTGCGGCCAATGCTGCGCGCTTGCGGCCCTCCGATCCGCCCTGACTTGTGGTGCGTGTCCTATTGCGCCCCGTCAGATAATCGTTGGAACGGTCGTGGATCTCATTCATTGTGTTCATCGCCATTTTGCGTGTGCGTGCCATGATACGGTCGCCCGATCCCGACGAGATCGACGACGAGCGTGTGGAAGACATGACAAATGATGGCAATTGGCAAAGGGGAGTCTGATTTGTTTCCCCTTATCTGGGGAAGCAGAGAAAAAAAAAAGCAAGCCTAATCACCTTTTTTTTTTTCATAAATCAGAGGGAAAAAAATGCTAGCTGGTGTAAGGATGTTTATACTCTGCTCAGTCGAAAAACCGGCTCTTGAGCAGCAGAGAACAAGACAATCTGCGGTGTTTGTTGAGCACAAAGCAGCCATTGAGCAGCTGTAAGAAGTCGTCGGATACCTCGTCGCCTGTGTTTCCCAGTCGTGTAAGATGCTGCCGCAGATTCCGCGTTCCCGCCTTGAACTTGCAAGTTCCAGCGCTGGCCACCAACGAACCAATGTCCAGAGACCCGTCGTCGCTGAACCCACGCCATAGAAGGGTTCCAAAGTTGATGGATCCCGCGCGGCCGTTCGCCGGCTTGATTGGTCCGTCCCGCACGAGCTCCTGACGCAGTTGCAAAATGTAACTTCTCGAGGGAACACCGAAGAAATTGATAAAGCTGTTGAGCAACTCGTACTCGTCCTTCACTTGGAACAGCGGGACGCCAGTGAACAGTTCCACCAGAATCGTCCCGTACGACCAGACGTCGATTTTGTTGTCGTAGCGAGCTCCAAGACAAACTTCTGGGGCCCTGTAGAACCGTGATTGCAGATACGAAAACGCCAGTTCTCCGTCACGACACGACGAGCCAAAGTCAATGATCTTGGCGTGGAAACGGGTCCCATCGTAGCTCAACATCAGGTTTTCCGGCTTCATGTCGCAATGGATGATTCCCTGGGAATGGACAAATTGTAGGCCGCAAAGAATGTCCTTTGCGAGCTGTTTCAAAAGAGGATATCCGATCCCCTTGAAGCCCGTGATCTCCACCAGCTGGTACAGATTGATAAACAGCTGGTCCGTGACGATGCAAATGTGCGACCTAAAATGGAAATGTTCGAGATAATTTACCACGTTTTCGGGTCTGGAACTGAGTTTTCGCAGACATTTGACCTCGTTGACTGCCTGAAACGACCATTCCATCTCGTTTTTGACGATCTTGACGGCCACTCTGCGGAGCGTCTTGTGGTCGCGGGCCGCGACGACCGACCCAAACGATCCCTGGCCCAAAACCTCAAGAATCTCGTACCTGTAGTTGATGTGGTCTCCCACGACACAGCGATAGTTCTTGTGGTCGTCGTCGAACCCGAAATTGCCGTTATAATTGCGAACATCCGCTTTGATTTTTGCGGTTCTGCTGTTTCCCGTGAAAAAAACCTCTTTTTTCCGCACAACTTCGCCCTTTTCGTGAACCGTGAGACGAGAATACCACTCAGGCCTGGTGACGGCCATATCGACGGGACTGACAGCAGTCTGGGGCTCGTGTGGCGTCGGCTCCAGACATTGGACGTATTTGCGGAAACTCGACGCGCTCTTCCGACTAGAAATGATCAATTGATACAGCTCGCTCTGCGTGCATACTTTGGAGTTAGTTTCGCGCGGTTTCTGATGGTTTTCGCGCTGTTTTCTCACCTTTAAAACCACCTCGTCTACCCTCTTGAGCCGCAAATCTGTTGTGCTGGGCGACTGAACCAGCGTCGGATTCAAAGACCGACGTCGCAGCTTCTTTTCGGCCTCTGTGGATACAATCGGACCCTCATTTTCCTTGCCACGGGACCGGTTTATCGAAGACAGCGTCGGCTGCAGATACGATGGTAATGCAGACTTGAACGAGTGCATGGATCGGGACGTCGGCAGCTTGCGGGCAGACTGTTCTCCCGGATTTCGCAGAGCATGTTGCTTGTTTTGCAGGGTCGTGGATTCGCTGTGGTACCGCTTGGAATGCACGGTCTGTTTGGCCAACACGGGCAGTTTTGACAGTTTCGGCGAGGCAGGGTAATCGCTCACTTTGAGAGATTTGGTGGAGGGCGATTTCTTTGGTATTTTTGATGTGAATTGGGGTTTCAAAGTGTACGATGAGATGCGTGCGGGTTCCGACGAGGGCTCTCGGTCGTCCCGGTCTCTTTTGCTGCGCACAGGAGATGTCTGGAAATTGAACGAGTGGATCTGGTCTGTGAGTGAGGAAAGTGGATCAGGCATATTGGATGATTAGTATGGTGTATGCTGGGATGTTTTAGATGACGGTGGATGCGGTATAAATGCTGAGTTTGGTGGTCAGAGGAAGAACAAAAGAACAAGATCAGAAACGCGATGGATGAATTTAGCGAAATCAAAATAAAAAATAAAAAAAAACAGGTTTGAAAAAATATCAAACAAACATCAAACGGAAAGATTTTGGCGGGATCGGCGAGATGGAACCAGGAAATTTGAACATACTTTTCGGCTGTCTTGGGGGAGATTTTTGAGCGGGTAGTTTCACGAGGTTGTAATGAGCAGTTTGGTCAGGTTCGTGGGAGCCTGAATCTCGAGGGGAAAAGGTCAAAGCCCAATTACGTCTGGATTTGGAGGAAGAGGGAAGATGGTCCAATGAAGGAAGAGAGTCGATTGGACTTCGGCCAAACTTGTGATCCAGATGCACCTAGTTTATGAGGGAAGATTTACTTGAAGGAAGAATGTTGCGACGCAAAAGAGAGCACCTGAATTCTTGAGCAAAAACTGGAAATATGAAGGAGGAAACTTGTGGGTACTTGAATTTTGAAGGAAGAAAGTTTTGGTCCAAAAGTACTGGATTTTTGAAGGAAGAATTGACCTGCATTTTGAAGGAAAAAAATTAAGGGTTCTGGAAATTTGAAGGAAGAATTATTTTGGTCCAAAAGTACTTGAATTTTGAGGGAAGAAATTTGCCTGCACCTGAATTTTGAGGAAAGAACTTTTCGGTCCAGAAATACTTATTTTGGGACGGAAGCAATTACTAGAACTATGAAGGTTCGTTTGTCTAAAAAAACTTCATCGTAAACGATGCGGAAAAAGATTACTCTGGTACGAAGAAACCCAAGCTTAAGAGACAAAATTACTCTGCTTTTTGAAACAAACTTGGCTCAAAAATGCTCAAAATATAACTCACAATTGGAAGGAAATTCGCGAGCTTCTTTACGTTTAAAATATAAAAATTTTGAATCAAAAACATTTGAAGCGCTCTTATTCTCCGTCTCTTTTATTGCAAATTACACCGTTCACAACCACCGGGTAAGGTTCTCTTTTCCTGCGAACGTAATGGATCCTACGAACCCCAACAATTACACCACGCAGTTCCTGCTCCTTCTCTGTCAGACCGTCTACGCCAGTCTTACGTCGGGCTCACGCAGGGATTGGGACGCCGACAAGATAATTGAGTCGTTGCGGAAACACCCGATGTTGCACCACATGACCGCGTGGGAGATCACCGAGGACCAGTTTTGCGAGTTGCTGGACAACCTGATGGCTGAAAACGGTCTGGGCGAGGAAAAAGGAGGCGGACTCGAGTACTACAAGGAGAACGAGGAGGTTGTTGTGGCTGCGTGCGAGCTGCTTTACGAAAGACGAATTGCCGAACTCCAAGAAGGAATCAAAACAAACAAAGAGAAGTTTGCAAATTTACACAAGACGTTGCAGGCCAGCTGAGCATAGCAGGAAACTGCTCAGCTGTGTGTTGCCGATCACAATCACGTGCGAGAACAAAGCGCAATTGGGCCAGCGGATAACTGTTTTGGCACTAATTACAAACCATCGAAATATTTCTCGAAAACCAATGTCTTTTTTCCAACGATCGGCAAGGATCAATTTTTGGTACCCTTGATTGGGGCCTATGCAGCCTTTGGAACGTACGGCTCCTCTAGATACTTGACGGTCTTGTCATCAAGCTCTAAATCCAGGGCCGCAAGAGCATCGTCCACTCTTTCGGGCTTGCTGAAACCAACAATTGGACAATGGCCCTTCTTCAACACCCACGCTGTCGAAACGGCCGCCATCGACACGCCCAGTTTCTGTGCCACCTGTTCAACACGGTTCACGATCTCCTGGTCCGCGTCTGACAACTTTGACAGCCCAAGGGTGGCGATCGTGGCGTCACTCTGGTCCCGTCTGGTGGAAGAAACCTGGTTCAATGGCCGGGTCAGAACGCCACGCGCATTCGGAGACCACGGAATCATTGTCACGCCTGTCAGCTTGCAGTATTCCACCATCTCGCGCTCCTCCTCACGGTTCAACAGGTTGTAATAGTTCTGCATCGAGATGAACTTGGCCCAGCCATGTTTCTCAGCAACGTTCTGCATCATCACAAACTGGTACGTTTTCATAGTGGAGGCACCAATGTATCTGACCAGACCCTGTTGAATGCAGTCGTTCAAAGCGCCCATGGTCTCCTCAATTGGCGTTTTGGAGTCAAATCTGTGGATCTGGTACACATCAATGTACGTTCCCAGTCGCTCCACAGACCTTTTCACCTCCTCCATGATGTATCTCCGCGAGAGTCCTTGCCGATTGACAAATTCGTGTCCTGGGAACGAGTTCATGGTTCTCAGACTGAACCCTTCGGTCTCAGCATCGACAGGGAAGAACACTTTGGACAGAATAACAACTTTTTCCCGTGGAATCTGGTACTTTTTCAAAAACTTGGCAAGCAGAATCTCAGATTGACCATTCGAGTAAACATCTGCGGTGTCAAACGTGCGAATTCCCACATCGTACGCCTTTTTCAACACCGAAAACACCTGGTCCTCGTCTTCAACCACCCAATCTGCCCATTTTTTGGTTCCAAACGACATGCAACCGACAATAATCCGCGAGATTTGAAGTCCCGATGGACCGAGGTTCGTGTAAAGCGACTCTGGAACTTGTTCCCATAACATCTCGAAGCTGGTTTGGTGGCACTAAATAACACAGAAGGTTATAAGAAGAATTGGAAAGTTAACAAACAATCAGCTGTTGACGGCAAAAACACCAAAGCTTTTTTCCGGGACACACACAATCTGATAACGCATCTTGGTGTAGAGATGTTTACGGCCGAAGATAAAATCTCGCTGCGCGAAAAAAATGCCTAGTGCGTCCAGATCGGTGAATATTGATTTGGTAGCAAGTAATTTAGAACAAGAGACTCAACAATAAAGATCCGCACGCAGAATTTTGGGCTTTCGGCGAGAGTCGTGTGTTTCTGCACTGACTTCTGTGATTCAAGTCTTGGGAGTGCTGTCACTGATGCAAAGTCACTTCTCTTGTGTACACCGGTAATTAAGTCCATGGCATGTATTTCTAGCAACAAAATATACTACTGGGAGACAGGAAGTTCAGCAATTTCTGTGAACTCGATGGGAGCTAAAGCATCTGTGACAAATGCCTCAATTGCAGTCATATTGTAGAAACCTTGACGGATCTCATTCTCGATGACAGAAATTGACTCAGTGATCTGATATTGGGTCACATTCGACAACATATAAATCTCGTCTAGAACACTGTTTCCCGTATCGATATTTGGGAGATAATCATCATTTGCGGCAAACGCACTAGGCTCCAATTCATACCCCAACAATGAGCTCAGCATGGGATATGTGACATTATAAACCAGAAACCCTTCAAATGTTGCTGCTTTTTTGGTCACCACCAGTGCTCTCGCTCCCGCTGCCACCAAACCCAAGAGCAGGAAAAATGTAATCTTGAATTCTAACATAATGGTTGATAAAACCGAATGAAAATCCTATAATTGCCAGCCGGTATAATCCTTTGTCCTGCTTGGGCATGCTTGATTTCTGACGCATTTTTGTGATCTCTGTCCAGCTGGGAGAATGCGGGCATGAAAGACTATTTAAAGGACGGAACATCTATTGCCGATCACGGATACACTCGCTCAGCTACCGGGATTACGTAATTTGTTTGTCAATTGTCCATTTGTAAGTGCAAGTATCTATGTCTGACCCTGACACAGATGGTGTTATGAGTCTCTCACCAACTCAAGTAACATTTTCAATCTACAGGTCTTTTGTGAATTGATCACCTGGGAAATCTTTTTACGAATTTATACCAGCATTGCATCGTCTCTATACAAACTGACAATGTCATCAACTCTCCTTTCCAAAACGTAGACTCCGGTATTCAAGCTTAGGTCCTTCTTGTATTGTCAGCCATCTCCCAAAGACTCCAGGGTGTCAGTAGGCCTCGGACATCCTTCCGACTGTTTTGCTGGACCACTTGAGTTGTATCGACAAGTTTTTGGGCACTTTGAACCAAGAAGCTTTTGGGTGCTTTACCCAAGTTTTTGAGCAAAAGCAACTCAACAGGCGTGATTCTTCAACGCGTCGAGACTCTTGGGTGGCACTCCCGAACAGATCGTTCTTGGCTCAACCCGAGGTAAAAAGTAGTTTCTTATCGCACCGTTTCTTATCGATCTGGCGAAAGTCACGTGAAAAAAATATAGATATACAACTTCGAGTGAGGAACCTAGCGTGCGACTCGGTGTCCGACGCGGAAGCAGTGAGTTTGCAAGAATGCTTTGTACCATCCAAATAATCCAGTTTGTGCCACGAATTTGCGTGCAATCGATTGTCGTCAACTGGGAGATAATAGAGATCTTTGATAATATTCAGTTGTTTATTGATGAAGCGAAGCATTGTTGCGTCTGTTGCTTACAAATCAACCAAGCGAAGCGACATTGTAGATTTCCGATAAGAATGGACCCGACTCGCAACAAGTGTTTAATCTTTGTAGATTCGCTTTTGCTGAAACTATAATCTCTGTGTGGTCAATTACAGTCAAGCTCTAAAAATGGTTTGGCAGGCCCTCACTAATGCAGTTCGCAGAGCAAGAACTGCAGTTCCCTTGGAACGCCGCAACAAGAAGTTTGTCTACGGGTTGATTTTGCTTGGAACTTCGCTCGACGAACTCAATGCCATGGCTGCGTTGATCATGACATTGAGCGTCCAGAAGCAGTTCAATGCAGACACCAGCACGGTCACATGGGTCATTTCCGCCTACACCCTTACACTCGGCTCGTTCGTGCTGGTTTTCGGTAAACTTGCCGACATTCTAGGTCCACACAACGTCTTTCTATTGGGAATGGGCATAGTTAGTGTTTGTTCATTGGTTTGCTCGCTGCTCACAAACCATATTGTTATCCTTATTCTGTTTAGGGCTTTTCAGGGTATTGGTGGAGCAGCGATTATTCCAAGCGCAATGGGGCTGACAGGGAACTACTTTAGCGGTGATGCTCTCTTTACGGCAATAAGGTTTCTTTCCCTTACTTTTTCTGGAAGCCTGGGATTTGGAATTATTCTTGGTGGAGCTTTTTCCGAGACGAGTCTTGGCTATAGAAGCTTCTTTTTTTTCAACTTCGGAGTCACTCTAGTTTGTTTTATTGGGCTGTTTTTCCTAATCATCCCAGTGGAAAACACCCAAGAACAGGCCAAGATGCGCGTGCAAGATGTCGATTATTCCGGGTCTTTTCTTCTGGTTGGGGGGCTTCTGCTGATTATTCTGGGATTGAACTTTGCCGGAGAAAAATGGAATGATCCTAAAGTTTATGTTCCAATTCCCGTTGGTTTTGTCGCTGCTCTGGCTGTTTTTCTCTTTGAAAGTGTCTACGTTCAAAGATACAAACGGTTGCACTCGCGTGAGCACCGTGACGACTGGCGCTCAAGAATGATTGTCCTGTTTCCTCCAGAAACAGTCAAGATCAAAAATTTCCTGGCATATGGATTAGGTAATCTGCTGATGTATATGACATACACCTGTTTGATTGCAGCTGCCGTGCAGTTTCATCTGTATGTCGAAGGAAACTCGCCCATTCTGGCCTCGGTCAAAATCTTCCCTATCACTGTTGGAGTCACGGTCGGAGTCGCCACTTATCAACAATCCCAGGCCGAAAGATTCGGCTTCAAAACCATACTCATTCTATCGGGCTTACTGGTCACTTCAACCAGTGTCTGGGTCTCCCGGGTAGATCACTTCACCAAAAATTCCTACTGGAAATTTGAGTTTGTTCCTCTTTTCATCAACGGCTACGGAACAAACTTGTTTTTCCGGGTCTATTACAACGCTATCTTATCTCAGACTCCTCGTCATCTGCAAGGAAATATCTCTGCTATTTTCCAGACTTTAGGCCAGATAGGAATTTGCTTGGGAAGCACGTTGTGCACTTGTGTCGTTGGTTCATTGGACGTGGACAACCATCTAGATCGGCACGTTCTGCAAGGCAGAATCAGACGCTCTTTCTACGCAGCTGCTGCCATCGCCGCAGCATTCTGGATTGCAATGATATTCAGCAAGAGCGTGACAAAAGAGGAACACTCTGAGCAACCATCCGAGCAGCCTCCTGACCATGCAGAAAAGACTGGCTGTATTCCAAACGAAAAAATAGATAGTAGGGACGTCGAGTGTGGTATGCAAAGTTCTGGTTGATGGTGAATTTATATATGGGTTTTTGCTAGCTCTATTTAGAATATACATCTGAGCTACTTTGGTCTGACTGTTCTCCAGTGAGACTGCTCATCGTATTTGGCAGCTTCTGTTTGTGGAACTGCCTGGATACGCCATCCAGCGATGATAGTTGATCACGGTGACACCTCTACTAACGGGATGCAGCTACCAAATCTGTCCTAACCGGATGGACCCGTCTTTCGAACTCGGGGTAAACTCAGTTGTCACGCAGAGACCTGTACCTCGCATTTGCTTGATAGAGATACTCACTTTTTGCTCGATGCCTTGTACTGACAGCAATGTGTTTCTGAAAATGAGAGCATCTTGAAAGGCAAGCTTCAACTTTTCTCAACCAACCTATCTCTTTCCAGCTCTTTGTGTGATCCGAATTCTGCAGAACAATTATCGAAACCAGCTCTGGTAAGCAATTGGTTGTTCAATTCGTTACAGGCAACTTTTCCGGACCCAAACTGCTGTCTGTTCAGCCTTTCGTCCAAGTACAGTTGCCTTGTGATCTCCCAGGTCGGTCTGCTTACCTAAGCGTGATAATTTTTTTCTTTCGCTGCAGATTATTTCACAGGGTGATCTCTTCATCTTACAAGGACCAGAGACGCCAGCCATGAGTGAGAAGATGTCACAGACGCGACATAGGGACAAGGAAAGCATGGACGAGGTTGATTCGCGGACTGCTGACCAGTACGTGGACGAATTGGTGGGTTTTTTGGCACAAAATAGGAACTTCGATAACTTCCTAGACGAGGTGTCGAAGCTAGAGAGATTTGAGGAGTTCAAGGGTGCTGCACGGCCGCAGGGACGCTCGCGAGGCATTCCCAGTGCTCCTAAACAACTACGGAGCTCTGGATCTCTACCTGAGCTGAATTCTTCGGAAGCCAAGGGTCCCGAAAATCTCGAGTTTACTCTTGAGTACAACGAGAATGGCGAGCTTCTGAGCAGCGGTCGAGACGATGCGCTCAAGCAACGCATCAACAGTCGCATTATCAAGGCCTTAGAGTCGTTCCCCTTGGATGACGTCTTGGAAGAGGACATTGCCAACATTATTGCTGGGTCTCTGGAGGAGACAGAGGTTCCCGAGAAGAAGCCGAAGAAGGCCAAGGCCAAAAAGCCCCGTCAGAAAGCACCAGTCAGCAAGGGTGACCCCACATCGTCGTGGATATGCGAATTTTGCGAGTATGAACAGGTTTACGGAGAGAAGCCTGTCCAGTTGATGCGTTGGTTCAGCGAGAGAGCTGAGGGAAAACAGAGAAGAAGGAGAAAAACGACACATATGAACCGTACAGAGGCAAACATGGACTCGGAAGACGTTACACGCAACACAGGCCGTCTGGACCAGGACGTGCGACCGAGAGTGGACGTGACAGACGCGGATAGGGAATACGGCGAAGTATGGTGATGTTATAGATATCTATGTACAGTGAAATAAACGAAGAGACGAACTAACGGGGGATTGCGGAAAACGTATCGGACTGCAGATGAGAAGAGGAATTTTTGCCAGAATGCGGCTGGTTGGACGCTTCTTTGCTATTTCAAAACAGCCAGATGGCAAGTTTGGCACAGTTGAGATGACTTTTCAAGGACAAAAGTCTCCTATTCCCGAAATCATCCACTAACAAATACGTTGGCTCATTCGAACCCGTCACTTTCTGTATCCTCCTATTTGAACCACCTCCTGGTTCTCTTCCTCGGCCTGCTTCAGCATCTTCTCCTTCTTGATGTCAAACGGCCGCTTCTCCTTGAAATACTTGACCCACGAGGCAATGCAGTCCTTCTGGAACTGCTGGTCCTCTTTGCCACAATTCTTCTTGATCTTGTCCTGAGCTGACTTGTCAAACGGATTGTCCACCTCGATCTTGTCCAGACACTTGAAAAAGTCGTCTCTGGCGTCCCAGCACAGCTGTCTTTTGGATCTGTTGGGAGGATCAGGAACCGTGTTGTTGCTGCCAAAAATTCCCATGTTGTTGTGTGATCACAGAGGAAAAACGTTGAGCTAATGGTGTTCTGAGTACTTTTCCACGGATTTCAGATACTTTGAATATTTCGAATATTTCGAATATTTTTTTTTTTTTTTTCGCTGCTAAATATTTTTTGTCGCAGCAAAATATTTCTCGCCGAGCATTTTTCATACCAAATAGCTCACTGGAGTCCAGAAAATCCCAGAAAAAACGGGTCTTTTATCCCACCGAAGCCCCCGAAACCTCTGTGTCACAACGATTCGTAACCTCTCTCCATCTGCTATTACATTAAGTTTTTGTATTCAACTTATACACTGCCGAAAACGGCTTCCGCCTTCAGCTAGTCTTTCTTCAACGTCCGCTGCTTCTCGGCGTTTTTCACCACCTTCTCGTCCACAAACAGACCCTTTTTCCGACGCACATCGTTCATGTACCGTCTTGCAATGTTCTCACGCTCTGCAAACTCTCCGAGCTCCTCCAGCTCCTCCTCTGTACTTGGGATCCAGAACGGATCCTCGTCGATCATCTGGAACCCTGTGAACGCCAGCTGTGGCGATGCTGCTCCCGAAGTCTTCTTGCGGATGTCCTCACTGAACCCAAAGGCCTCGATCACTGGAATCTTGGCCGAAACAGTAAAGAAAGGCGTTCCTTCCTTCATTTCCTCGCTCACAATCGTACCCTTTCTTCTCTGAACCACAGCATAAACCTTCCCCAAAACCTCTGCAGACGCCTGGATATCGCACGAGTACATTGCCAGCATCATCCGTGGCGACCAGTCCAAAAATCCCTTGTGGATCGCGTCCTTTGTCGCCGTAATCAGTCTACCTGACAGATCCGGAACACTGGCCCCTTCGGCCGTCTCTATCGACCGCAGAAAAACGGCAACTCCCTGCAACGGCTCGGCCGCCAACGGACCCTCAAAACATGCCAGCTGGAACCCGTTCAAAACACTGTCCTGGAACTCAAAGCTGCCGCTCTTGTTGCCGAAAAACCGTCTAATGTCGTGCTTCTCTGAGTCAAAAAGAACGTTGGCTCCCGTTCTTTTCGGAGCAAACGACGCAACCCGTTCCACTAGTCCGCTCCAGTCAATGTTCTCCTTCATTTTGGTCTTGTTTCCGCTGTTCAGAGCCTCTTGTAGCCCTTTTTGCAACTCTTCCAGGGTCAACGTCGAGCCAGAAACGACGATTTCCTCGTCGTCGTCAGCCTCCGCGTCATTCTGGCCCCGTTGAAGCTTCACGAGCGATGCCTCGTTGTCAATCAAAAACTGTGTCGCCTCCTCAGGAAGCGGTCTCGTCTCAAAAGTAACTCGATACTCCGCCAGAGTAAGCTCCACAATGCCTCTTCCAAGCTCGTTTTTCACCGGATTCAGCTCGCAATTGCTGACAATCGTCTCCCGGAACGGAATCACCGGCTGCGAAGACGAGATCTCAATCCCGGCAAACCGTTCCCGAAGATCCTTCAAACACCGCTCCAAATGAAGCTCTCCTGCAGTGGCCAAAATGTGCTCTCCGGTGTCCTGGACAAACGTCTGAACACACGGATCCGCCTGGTTCAGCAGCTCCAAACCCCGAGTGAGTCTGTCCATCTGTGTCGGATTCACAGGCTCCAGAGCAACACGAAGAATAGGCGGAGCATTCAGATTGATACCGGCCAGATTCACTCCCACAACGCCCGGAGAAATCAGCGTGCCGCTCTTGAGAATCTTTCCCTCCAGACCACCAATCCCGACGATATTTCCGGCAGGAGCCTTTTGAAGTGCAACCAGCTCCCGACCCATCAGCAAATACAGACTCGTCACAGTGATTTTGCTGGTGTGTTTCTCAGGGTTGGCCGGGTCGAATTTCGGCCCAAGAACAGTCAATTCCTGTCCAACCTCGATGGACCCACTGTAGATACGTGCGAATCCAATCAAAACCTCCTTTTTCAGCTCAATTGCCGTCTCTTCTTCCTCCTCCTCGTACATCCAGTCGTCAGAAGCACTGTTCACAACAGCAAACTCGTCCGTAGCTGTCTCCTCTTCCTCCTCCTTCTTCTCAAGCTTTTTGGCGGCCTCGGCGGCACGTGCAGCAGCAAGACGGGCCTGTCTTCCGCGCTCGAAAAGCTCCTCCTCTCCCAAAGCCTGCCGTTGGTTCTGGGGCAGCTCGTCCTCAGGGATCGAAAGAATCTTCGAAACATAGCAACTCACAGCGCCTTCGCTGTTGCAAGAGATCATGTCCTCCTTCAGCGTCTTGTCAACAAGCTCGCTTCCTGGGGTTGGATCCAAAATGTGCGGGATTCTCTCTCTCTGAGACTCCAATGGAGACGGCAATTTGTCCACCACCGTCAGCAAAATCGCGTTCGAAACGGGCAGCCACTGACTGAAAATTGTGTTGATCAGCTGCTTCGTGTCCTTCGAACGCAAGTCTCGCGGAAGAACCTTGATGTTCAAAGACTTGACGATCTTCTCGAGCTTCTCCGTGTCCCGGTTGATCAAACACGAGTCGTAGATGTGCCAGATGTTGTCCAGAACAAAGCTGACAAACAACGGCTTCAGATTCCGTCCCTTTAGCATTTTCGAGTTGATGACCTTCTTCGTCTTGGGATCGAAGTAGAAATCTCCCCAAAGACACTTCTGCAACACCTCCCTCTTGACACCGAGCTTCTTTTCGTATAAAACAGCAAATTGAGCCACGTTGAAGCCCCAGCCGTCAATAGCCGATCCAAAGATCACGTTGTTCTTCTCGGGAGAAAAATAAATGTCCTCGTCGTCCTTCTCCACAAACTCCTCGACAACTCCCTTCTCGGCCCTCTCTCGCCAAAGCAGGTCCTCCTGCATCCGCTCGCCAGCGAAAAACGAGCCAATCACAGAGTTCACCTGCTCAATGATCTTGGACAAGTGCAAATACGCCTCCAATGACGTCATTTGCAGCTCCTGGATCAGCCGATCGATCTTGTTCAAAACCAGAATCGGCCGCAGTTTGTCCACCCAGGCCTGTCGCAGAACTGTCACCGTCTGAGAGCAAACACCTTCAACAACGTCCACCAGAACAACCGCCCCGTCACACAGCCGCGACGCCGTACTCACCTCCGACGAGAAATCGATGTGTCCAGGCGAGTCGATCAGGTTCACCAAATACTCGTTCACAACGGTTTTTTCTGTGTCCTCGACCGCTCTTTTCACCGTCTTGAAGTAAAGTGAGATCGCTGACGACTCCATCGTGATTCCACGCAGCTGTTCGTCTTCCCGCGAGTCGAGATACCGCACTTTTCCCGCCATTCTCTGCGAGATGATCCCGTTCGAGGCAAGCAAAGAGTCCGAAAGTGTCGTTTTTCCGTGGTCAACGTGTGCCAAAATGCATATGTTCCGAATGTTCGGCCCATTCCATTGTAGCCGCTCGATTTCCGTCTGTGTCAGCCTCATAATTCCACAAACCTTCTGAGAAACGTATTTGTAATAGGGATACAAAAGAGCTAGAAAAAAAAAATTTAGAAAGATTGAGATAAAATATAACAAAATAAAATGCATTGAAAATTTTACGTAGCGACGCGTCGATCGACGCGATGAGTAGTATACAACGGACAGTACCAGCAGCCAGAAACACAACCAAAAACCGCAGGGTCCCGACAACGCAGCCGAGAAGACGTCCCGCGCACAGTCCGACTATTTGCGTCCCTTTCTCGGGGTGCTGGTCCCCTCGCTGTCGTCGTCTCCGTCGTCGTCCAACGCAGCCTGGCCGCTGTTCACCTTCTCGAGATGCCGCACATACGTTGCCGAGCTGAGCGAGAAGATCCTGTCCTCGTCCGTGAACATGATCTTGCGACCACGCGACGCCGACGTGCTGGACGCGTTTTTGGTGAAGTTCTCAAAACCCTTGATAATGTTCCCGTGGCTCGCCCCGTCCGAGAGGTACTTGGTCTCCTTGTTAAATATGTCTTCCTCAAGCTTGGTCAGCTGTTTGTCGAGGTCTCTCTTGCGAGCAAGTGCATCTTTCAATCGTTTCTTCAGCTTGTCGTACTCGTTTTTCTGTGTTGGTTCGGGCATGTTGCGGCAAATGAACTTGCTTTTGCCCTCCTTGTACTTTGGGTTTCTTAATTTTTTTATTTTTTGTTTTCCAATAACTCGAAAAAAAAAATAACATTTTGTTTTGTCTCCGGCCCCCTGTCTCTCTTTCTTTAGCTCGTTCCGCCAAATAATCTCGCGATGGAAGTGGATTTTCCCTCCGTGATCATTGACTCCAACTCCTCTGCAAGCAGAGCAGGACTTTCGACGTTTGACATCCCTTCGGTGGTTGTTCCGTCAGTGTATTCGAGAGAGTCCTCAGAAAAAGGTAACTACGTGTTTGGCGATGACATCGACAACTTCCCGCAAAATGAGATATTCACCATGTACAGCGAGGGTCTTGTGTACAACTGGGACGCAATGGCAGAAAATTGGCGGTACATCTACTCCAAGTTGAACGTGGATGCCTCTGAAGTGCCCCTTGTGGTGACGGAGAACTCGTGGAACACGAGCAAAAACAAAAGCAAAGCGTGCCAGGTGGCATTTGAGGAGTTGCAAGTGCCTATTTTCTCGCTTTTGAAAAGACAATTGTGCACGTCGTTTGCGGTCTCGAAGCCGTCGTCGTCCATCATTGTCGACATCGACGATGACCTCGTCAGCGTCACCCCGATCAGCAACGGAACGGTTCTGAGCAAGGGAATAATGAGAACCAAGTTTGGCGGGAACTTCCTGAACCTTTTTGCACTGGAATATATTGGATCGAAGTTTTCAAACGCCAAGGCAGCAGACATGTTGCTTCCTAGACAGTTCCACGGCGTGTCTGTGTCGGAGTCTTTCAAGACATACCAGGTCAACGAGTCGCTCAAAGACTTCAAAAACTGTCTTCTTCACGCCTCGTTTTACCCGGTTCAGCAGGACCAGACGGATCTGCCCCAGCACTCCAACTATCTCCAGTACGAATCGCACTCGCAAATAGAACTCCGCAATTACGAGCTGCCCGACAGAAGTCTCATCAAGGATATTGGTATCGAACAGTACAAGCTTGCGGAGCCGCTGTTTTCTCCGTACGAGTACGCCAGACGGATGCCCGAGCTCAAGGTCGGCCAGGACGCGGAAGGACTGAGCAGTTTGATCCTCTCATCCATGAAGAACTTGGAGGCTCCGGGCGCCCTGTACGTGGAGCTGCTAAAAAACATTGTGTTTACCGGTTCTCTCACCTCGATTCCGAACTTGGAACACCGGATCATCCAGGACCTCGCAAGACTGATTCAGGACTACACGATCAGCACTTATCTTTCGCAGGATACCATCGAGAGACAGTTCGATTCCTGGGTCGGTGCAAATATACTGACGAGCAGCTCTGTCGGCGACTTCGATAACCTGTTTGTGAGCAAGGAGGAGTACTACGAGAACGGAGAAGATTACGTGGTTGAGAAGTTCAAGTGAAAATAACACGCCCGTAAGAAAAATCGAATCGTCTTGCGGACATCTTGTTCTGTTTACTAAGTCTCCATAGATCTCTCCATCTAGAAGTTCAATTGTATTATAATTATAATGTCAGTAAAAGGTATCAATTTGGGGTCACCAGCTACCAAGTCTGTAGCTCTTCGTAATAATCCACTCTTTTTTTTCCATGACCAGAGCTGCAAATGGCTCTCAATTCGTCCATCATTGCCGGTGGTCCGCACGAAATTATTGCCAACGAGCCGTTTTCGTCACCGTTGGCCATCTCGCTCTTCACAAGCTCGCTAATGTCGGGTTTTTCGTAGTGCAAATTCACAAACTCACAGGTCCTGTATTTTTCCAGCGAACACTTCTCGTCATTCAATGTGTCTGAACCGTCGCACTCTTCGACTGTCTCAAACTCCTTTGTCAGAAATATGTCCACCTGAACCCTGCTGCCCTTGAGTTTCTCGAACTGCGGCATCAAGTACGCAATATCTTGGAACTTCCGATCTACCCAGACAAGCCACGCTCTGTTTGGTTTCTTGGAAACGGCCATTTCGATCGCATGATCCAATATTCCAGGAATTCCCGATCCACCTGCAATCGCCATGACTCCGTCATAATGTTCCACCGGAACGGTATTTCCGTAGGGTCCTTCTATACAGACACTTTTGTTGAGTCTGCCTCCATTCGCCAGAAGTTGCCGGTATAATTTCTGAGTTATACCCTTTTTGGCCACAATGTGTAGAACGAGCTCCTCTCCCGTGTTCATGATCGTAAATGGGTGGTTTTGAAAGAACAGAAGTGGATCGGCGAAGTAGATATAGCCATATTGTCCAGGAGAAGAATGAAAGTTGCCTGGTTTTTTCACTGTGACTTTGAAAGAATGGTCGGTGATGAGCTCAAGCTGGGCTTTTCTGACTCCAAAAAGACACATTCTAAACCCCCGGACCATCCTTTCAAAAACAAAAATGGCACATGCGGCTATCAGCCACTCGCAGTATCCCAAAACCCGACAATGATACCAGCTGAACACAATAAATACGACCGCCGTGACGATATGTGTGTAGAGGAATATCTCGTAAGTATAGAGACGGATTGGATTCATTGCTAAAAAAATCAATGCTCCCAATACGCTCAGGGCAACGATTCCACAGACAAAATTGGGATTGTTCAGATGCTGCACATATTGTCCCTTGAAATATGCAGTGAAGGCAAAACCATGGATCACGGTATGCAAAAACATGAACCGTGCTACCATCTTGTGGAACTGCAAAAAGGTCGAGTAAGAAAATCCCGTCAGCCAGCTTAGAAAGTTGTTTCGACCAGCAAACAGAACCACAAGCGGTAGCTGAGCAAATGCAGCTATTCCGGTTCTGTCCCCTAGAAATCTCTGAATATGGGCGGCTCTGCTACCAAACACAACGTCTGGGTCTTGTATTTGATAGTCTCTGAATATTGATGCGAATTGAATTGCTGTATATCCAACACACACCAGAAACTCCATTCTGCTTGGAATGAAGCCTCCGATCCAGCGTATTGGGCCCAGTCTGGCCACCTGTGTATGTTTTCCATTTGGTAGCAACGAGGGGATCGTTATTGCTTTGCGAAACTTGTTGACCCAAGAGTGCGAAATTTTCTGTTTGACCCCCAACTTGGTGAGCGTTTGCGAAATAGTGGCTAGAAACATCACCAAGCCGAAGTAGCCCAGCATCGCGGCCCCGAGGTAGTTACTCATATCAAAGTTGTAGTAGTAAGCGTGGTAACCGCGGTAATAGTTTTCGCTCATGGTTTTGTTGAGCAGGATAGGAGAATATGAGGGTTCCTCTGTGTAGGTAACGTAGTTGGTCGTGGCATTCTCATATTCTTCTTGGAACCACGTCCAGTCGTGGTAAATGTGATAATCTGAGCAAACTTTGGCCATTCTTTGGTAAGACTTCTTCAACAACTTTTTATCCTGATTAAATAGATCAGCCACGCACAGCAAAACTGACCCAGTCACCGGAGGGTAGTAACACACCGAGTAGAACACGTCGTCTTCGTCGTAGCCGAGTCCGTAATCACTCACAACCTCAGTACACGCATCTACAGCAATAAACGTGCGTTTGTCCCAATAAGTTGTCCGCCAGTCCATGTAGGACGTGTTGATCATAGAGGCATAGGCTGTCGAAAATAGAGAGGTGAACGCTAAAATCAAAGGTAGAAACATGCTGATCATGAAGACTCAAAAGTCAACTTTATTTGTACAAATGTGCTAGCAGATTACTTTTACTTCTACGTGGATGGCAGTTTCTCACAGTATATATCAAGCCGGAAGGGAACTTGTGCTTGTCGGTTTTGTCAAAATAATCAGACAATTTCAAGCTTTGGAGTCTGAGACATTTTCGGATTCTTCACATAAGCCCAGCGCAGATCTTACCTCAAAAGCCTCCGGTAACAACAGACAAGGTCGATTTTACAAAGCTTGTATGTCAAAACCATTTACAGCTTCTGCTACTGCCTATCTGCCTCATGTCTGCCTCGGTCTGCTTTTCAGATCTGAGATCTCGCATGATGAACAATAGATTTTATGCGCCTCAAAAAAAATTATGCAGGGCCGGGTATTTTTTTATTTTCGGTGTTTGAAACGACGCTAGCATTTCTTCTCGTTCTGCGCCTCGGTCTACTCGCGTTACACGTTGGAGTCATTACGACGGTGCAATAATAAACAGCTCATCGCGTTGCGTAAAATAGAATGCCGAATCAAAGCGGCTTGTCACAACATTCCAAAGGCCAGGGGAACTTTTTTTTAAGGTGCAAGCCGATCCTGCATGAGCTTGCATGTACCGGCAAGGCGAAGCTACAAGCTTGAGCTACTCCTGCAGTTCACAAATGCCGGTCTATACGGCGGCGAATTGGGCTTTCGAGGCGTAAAGAAGCCTAGAATCAGGTACCTGTTGTGGACTGTCAAGAAAGGTACCAACATCACTTTGGCAGTGACCAAAATAATTACAGGGAGATCCATTGGACGGTACCTGAAATTTAGGTCAAATCTGTCTCTGCGGCTGCGGGACACACCGAAGAATTATCTATCATCTTCAGACTCACTGACGGAGGCAACGAGATAAGCGTTGCAACTGTCTTGACACTGAATATATTTCTAGAACCGCGAAGAGGCCGGCCAGAAAGAACTGAGGGGATTTCTCTTCTGGTTCCAGAACAAATTGCTGGGTGTCGACTCAAAAAAGATCTGCCCTCAATGTGGAGCAAAAACTTGAGACAAGCAGCTGTAAGCCACGAAATTATTGGAGACCATATTTGGAATTTCTGAGCCAAAAACAGTTCAGCGTCGATCGACGCGTCGATCGGCAGAAACGGTGCCCGCGATCGCGGAGCGAGCGGACTAGAAAAAAGTTTGTGGGGTTGGTCCGCGAGATCGGGAGATCTGAGATGGGACTGATCGAGCGGTGAAGAGAGAACCTAATGGGGCAAAGATGCTCCACGTCAGCTGCTCTGTGCGTGTGAGCTTGCTAATAAATACAGCATCTTACCTTGGAGCTCTGGAAACAGCTGTGCTGTCCGCCTCTTCGCTCTCCCGCAACCAAGTGTAACGTCATGTCATGCAAAACTGCAGATTACATAAGCGAGATCTCGGCGCGGGATATCGGTTAATCAGGTAATGGCGGGGAATAGTCACGGCTCTGATGGAAGTGAACCGGAAGCGATGGAAGTGGCTGTGAATAGCGATAGGGTTTATACCGGGACGTGCTGATGCCATTTTGAAGTCTGATTGGTAGTTAAATCTATAATTTCGTGATAGCAACGCAGGAAAATTCTCATGCGAATGACAGACACTTTTTAAATAATGTGCATAAAAAAAGGGAATCTGACGGAAATTTATTTATTTGCAAATGTTTTGTTCTTTTGTTTGTGCTCTTTACAGCGATATATTTGCGTATTCGGGTGGTGATTACAGATTTGTGGCCATAATTCGATGGTCCGAGTTGTGGGAAGTGAATTTCAAGGCCAAGCAGGAGAACAACCGGTGTTTCGCAAAGAATTTCGAAGGGGGCAATTTGAAGGGCAAATTACAGACAAAAGAATCCCTCATGACGAGTCAGGTGAGGTGAGTAGACATGACGGGACAAAAATTAAAGCAAGTTACTAACAAATTAGCATTTCTTCCATGGAATCGAATCTCAGCAGAAACGTTTTGAAGGAGGAACCGCGGTTCTACGCCAAGGAACTCCCTTCTATTAAAGACCTTTTCCCGGCGTTGGGTCCCGGGGAAAAAGCAAACAACGCTTCCAATACTTCAAATCTCACGTCAATGGCAACGCGGCAGCGCCAGATGAATTCGGAGAGAATCTATATTCCTGCCGGTCATCCGGCTGCCCAGGTCGGCGGACCCAACTTGGTGCTTTCAGGTGGGCCTCCTCTTCAACAGATGGCTCCTGTTGTGGATCTTGAGCTCGAAATCAATAAACTGGGCCAGATGACTCTCGAGATTCAGGCTTTGATTAACAGTTATAACAGCATGCAAGCGGTCCCGAGGGAACTGCTCGATGCTGGGATTTCGCAGCTCAACATGCTCAATAGCGTTTACCAAAACTGGTTCAAACAGAAACAACAGGAGATGGTGGTTCCCTCTCCACATCCTCTGCAATCCCCACGGTTTGCACCGCCTCTGCAGTCTGCTGTTCCAAAATTCCCCAACGTCGAGGAACAGGCCGCACGAACGCTGTCCTCGATGGTGGAAAATACAGACACAAAACGGTTCCAGCATCGTCGGTTTGCGTCCGACTCGATGGTCCAGAGCGAGCGTCCTACAACCCCGCCAGTCTCGCCGAAATCGTCGCTCAAAAAGCTCAAGTTGAGGAAGTCCCCAGGCAACGCCGCCCCGGACTCTGCCTCTGACTCTAACGTCAGCAGCAGCATGAGTCTCCCCAATATGTCGAATGTACTCAGTTCTACGGGGTCGGCTTCTAACTTCTCAGGACTGGGTTTTCCGAGCGCAGATATGGCCTGTCTCCACTGTCAGTCCAAAGAAACTCCCGAATGGCGAAGGGGACCACGCGGCGAGCGCACTTTATGTAACGCGTGTGGTCTTTTTTACGCCAAACTCTGCAAGAAATACGGAGAGGATCAGGCAAAGGTGGTGATGAGAGAGCGCAAAGTCAATGGTAGCGAGACCGACAGGAGGGTCTCGATTGGCTCTTAGGCAGGGCCTGGTTATATGATGATGACGAATGATTTGCTTTTACTGTGTTCTTTTGAGTTCTTTGTTTTTTGCTGATTCTGGTATTGGGATTCTTTTACGCAACTTCCGCTTTTTCTTGTCTCTGTTCGCTATTTGGGTCGCTCATCCTTGTATATGTTCATCTGTGTGGTCTTTCGATTACGGAGAATGGTTCCTTATTTTATACACTGCTCTTGTGTACCATATCTTGTCTTTTATCACAAAAACCACTGACCGACTAGGTGGCCACTAATAGTCTCTTCACGACCTTGTTGAAGAAAGATAGTCCTTCAACAAAAAGATCAAAATCGTTGTCCTCAATCGGCTCATTCAGTCCCGGAAGCTGTTGTCCAGAGTAACCAGTGTACCGGCCACTGGTGAAAACTATGTGTTTAAACCACTCTCTGTTCTTCAAACCTTTCGGATTGAGGAAGCTCCTCTCAAAGTATTTCAGTTTCTTGTTGGTGCTGAAGATGGCCCATTTCAGCTTCAGCTTCTCGATAAACGACAAGTCGTCCCAGTTTTCGTACTTCAGTTGCAGCTCCGTGGATCTCTTGTCGAAGTCAATGGCGTTTTGCAATAAATCAGACAAATTTTCTTTCACCTGTTCAACAAACTCCTTCAACTTGACCGTCTCCGGGCTCGTAGCCATAGATCTCCCACAATTGTGCAAAAGAGCACTGCTCTTCACCTCACTGTTCAGCCATTCGTCAGGAATGTTGACCTTCTCAAACACATCCAATAAAACTTTTGCATAATCGCCTGTTTTCAGGCCCAGCACTTTTGTCTCTTCAAGGTTCAACAGGATCAACCCAATGTATTTGCTCATCAGATTGTGAAACACAAATCCTGGATCACCGTACTTCTCCATCCATGTGTAAGAGTCGTAGATGGAGTGGTAGTGGTAAACAGCATCTTTCTTCAGGTCTGTACCAAAACCAATATCAATAGAAGGAATTCCCAAGTGGTCCAAAAACACCGTGTAGTCGGACCCAGAGCCTAGATGATGAATGGAATCATTCGACACCCTTTTGAAATGTTCGTACAAGGAAAAGTCCGAGTCGGGATACTCAATCAAATCAGCAGTTTCTCTCAAAAGATGGTACAGTAACGGAGAAGAACCCATCTGCAAAACACTTCCAACTGCCGCAACGTCCAGATTCAAGTATGCAACAACCTCCGTTTGTAACTTTTTTGCATAGTATTCTCCAAACTCTGTGGAACCGATCAGTCCGTATTCCTCGCCATCCCAGCTTGCAAGCACAATGGTTCTCTGTGGCTTCCATCCCAACTTGATGAGCTCATTCAAACCTCGGGCGAGTTCAAGTAACACCACCGATCCGGAGTGAGGATCACCTGCCGAAGGAATCCATGAGTCATGGTGATTCCCAACAATAATCACTTCGTCTTTGTTGACACCTTCGATTTTTCCGATAACATTGTGCACAGTGGTGATGTTGAAGTCCTGATCGTTGTACAGATGAAGCTTGTAATCCGGATTTGGACCAACCGAATAATCAAACCCTTCGATGAGACCTGTTCCCCACTCTGCCACCTTCGGACCATACCCACTGAGCTTGGCAAGTATTGGTGTCACTTCTTTGTACGAAATAGGCAAAACTGGGATCCGGGGAACCGTGTAATATGGATCAGATCTCGACATGTTTTGTCCCGGCTTGATCGCGTACCCTGGAGTGGTTGGGTCTCCCGGCCCGTAAGACAAAAACTGGACCGATCCACGCTGTATAGAACTTGGTTGTCTTGCTTTTCCCTTAGGATAAGGTTTGTGCCCGTTCTGGACAATGATTTCTCCGTCGTCATAAGGATCGGTGAAAAGAAGGGCACCTTTCATTCCATGTTCCTGTGCAAATTTCACCTTCAAACCCCGGAAAATCTTACCATACCTGATGACTGCAATTTTTCCCTTCAAGTCCACTCCTAGATCCACCAATCTGTCGAAATCGGCCTTGGTACCAAAATTGCAGTAAACGTACTCGGCGGTGACATCACCTGAATCGGCATATCCCAGGAATGCTGGGACAAAAGTAGACGTCCCAGGATCCTCCTTCAAAACGTCTTCCTTCAAGCTGGCCTCGTAAACAACCGTGTCGTTTCCAGCGGCCAATAACTTCAGTGATTGATCGAGCGGATATCCAAGATAGACGTCGTAATCATCAATTTCAGCCTCCAGCCCAAACTCCTCAAACTTAGACTTGGTCCAATTGACCATCTCCATGTTTGTTCCGGCCAATTGAGGTGTGGCAGCATATTCCTGAGACCAGTTAGAGGCCAGATTGGTCTCTAAGGCACCAAGATAGGCCGTATAAAGACTGTTCTTGGGAAATTGAGTCTCGACGTGGTACTTGGAGTCCAGATTGTGTTTGAAACACAGGTAAATCAGTGCCACTTGAACAATGAAGCCGGAGAGAACCATTCGTCCAAACAAACTCCGTGGTTTGCGGTTTGGCAAGCCCGTTTGGCTCCTCCGCAAAGGAGTGGCACCATCGCCCCTATCTTTCTCCAGCAAGTTTGTGATTTCAGTGTCGGGAATTTTCGACATCTTTGAACCTTTTTTGATAGCTTCCTTAAAGAAACCAAAGCAAACGTGTTGGTCAAATGGAAAAAGCAATGTTTATCCCCCTTTTTTTGCCCTCAGAGATAAGATAACTTGTTAATTATGGAATTGCCGTAGATCCTCGCGAAAAAGACGCCATCGACGCGTCGATAAAGCGTCGATGAGTGTTTTTTTTTGGAGAAGAAAAAAATTGCGAAAAAAAAACAAAAGAAAAAAGAAAACAAATCAAATTTTATCTGTGTACCATAACAAGATCAACTACAGGTATTCTGGCATTCTTCACCCCATAGCTCAACGGTTCTTGCTTCAATAACGATCCAGACGTCTTGTGCTACGTTTTGTTGCATTTAAGTGGCGAAAGCATTTGTTTTTCACAAGG
Source organism: Ogataea zsoltii (assembly GCA_003709205.3). NCBI lineage: Eukaryota > Fungi > Ascomycota > Pichiomycetes > Pichiales > Pichiaceae > Ogataea > Ogataea zsoltii. The sequence goes on from PPKH03000009.1 coordinate 85,754, forward strand.
TTTTTAGCACACCGAAATTTGCTCCCCTTTTCTGCCGTTATTTACCGGAAGTTACTCTGCGATGGCTGTGGTGAACTCTAACTCCACGCAGCAGGCAGTGAGCCTCAATCCATTCAAATTGGTGCTTCGATTGTGGCTCGAGTACAAATACGCTCGGAAACAGAACAACAAACTCATTGAACTCAATACGGATTTCAGGCCAACGCTCAAACACTTCAAAAACCTGCCTACATCCACGGTGGTAAACCTTTCGATCTTGTCGTCTGTGTTTTTGCTTGTGTTGTACGTGATTCCTGTTCCGGTGCTGGCAAAGTTGGTGGCAGCCGGCGTTCTCGCGCTGCTAGTCACCATTCCGGCTCTTTCGCAGTTCTTCTTTTTCGGACTGCCAGTCTTGGCTTGGGTGTTTCTGTTTTTCTCTGCCGGAAAGATTCCAACGAGTTGGAAGCCGCCAATTTCCGTCCAGGTGCTTCCTTCTATGGAAACGATCCTCTACGGCGATAACTTGTCGGATATCCTGGCCGCTTACACGAACAAGCCTTTGGACTTTCTGGCGTGGTTTCCGTATGGAATTCTGCATTTCTCGGTTCCATTTGTTGTTGCCGCACTAGTGTGGCTTTTTGGGCCCCCAACAGCGCTCAGATCGTTCGGTTGGTCGATCGGATACATGAATCTGGTCGGAGTCATCATCCAACAAGTGTTTCCCTCGGCACCACCTTGGTACAAGATCCTGTACGGACTTCTGCCAGCAAACTACACCATGAGTGGTTCTCCTGGAGGTCTCGGACGCATGGACGGATATTTTGGTTTCGACATGTACACCACGACGTTTAGTAACGCTCCCGTGGTGTTTGGTGCGTTCCCGTCGTTGCATTCGGGAATCTCTACTATGAACGCCCTGTGGCTGTCATACCTTTTCCCAAGATATTCCCCAGCATTTGTTTGCTACGTTTGTTGGCTGTGGTGGTCCACAATGTACCTGACCCACCACTACTTTTTTGACCTCACTGCCGGGTCTGCACTGGCAGTGACGTTCTTCTACATTGCAAAACTCAAGTGGCTCCCTATCAAAAGAGACGACTTTTTCTGCCGTTTCAATTACTTCACGCTCGACTTCGAAGACCTCAAGCTACAGGACCCATTGAATTTTGATAACACCATTTTTGTTGACGATAGCATCGAGTTGCACGACATTGCCGACAGCTCCAGTGGCCAATCCACTCCAATCGACGACGACGAAGCCACTATAGAGTCCAGTCTATTCACGACATGATGAATTGTTCCATGTTTTAATAATGCATACATTTTACTTTGATTTCTATAGCTAAGCCGATGGCCGTTTAATGATTATTTTCCGACTCTAGTGACTAGAGAGTTTGCTTACTTCAACTTAGTGCGAATTTAGATGGCATATAAAGTTTGTGTTGCTTATAACTGGATACCGCTTTGTCACACTTGTTCAAATGTACTACAGTTGCTGAAAAACGTCCAGTTCTCAACCTTCTCGTTTATTTAATACTAACCGTTATTAATACCCAAATGTCGCATCTTTGTATATATACATCTTCATGAACTCATTTTGCCTTGGTTTTAAAATCACTCAACAAGTCGTTGAATATATCTTTGTTTTCTCTCTTTGGTGGGGAAGTAGCAGTATTAGAAGGTTGGAGGTTGGAGGTACTGAATCCAATTCCGTCCGCCAAATAATTGTTTGCTGCTGATTTGGAGCCAAACTTTGCGGAAAGAGGGGATGTTGGTAACACCGGAGACTGGACTGTCGGCTTACCAATATCGAGAGTGTTCAAACTCAAAAGGTCTATCTGCTGTTCCGAAACGCTTGTCTTTTTTGTTTCGGGACTGACCGAAGTCATGGAAGTGGTTTGGAAATCACCAAACTCATCCTCCTCTTCGCGCTCGTTCAACGGCTCATCCTCATATTTGGAGCTTGTGTCGTAAGTTGAATGCAACTGAGGTTCGTTGAAATTGAAGTTCCCCACGTCCGAATAGCGACTTTCATCGTTCAGGCCCAGAGAAATGCCGCCTCCCAGGATACTTCCCGATCTGGACCGTCTGCGAGCAGCAGCAGCAGCAGCGGTGCCATTCGAGACGTATTTGGCCACGTTGTTGCTAATTGACGACAGTTTCGATCTTCCAAAAGGATCCTGGTCTTCGTCGAGCTGCAAAGACTCAGTATGGTTGAAATCTATCTGATCTTCGTCGTAGAACATGTTCTTCTTTGAGGTAGAAGACCGTCTTCTTTCACGGGTCTCAAAATCCTGTGGATGGAACTTTGCCCTCTCCAAGTTCAGCTTCTCCTCGTCATTTATCAGCTCAATCAGCCTCTCTGCCATCTCCCTTATCTGTTTTTCGTGGTTGAGCGTGAGACCGTCGTAGGCAACTGTCACGGTAAAGTGTCTGAGTCTCAAAATAGGCCCCAGATTGAACTTGAGATCCTCCAAAATATCAAACTCGTACCTTCCGTCTCTTCTAGTGTAGCAATTCAAGAGAAGATACTCGAGTAACTGCAAACACTTCGATATTATAACAAACTCGTAGCCCTTAATGACGAGGGATTTTTTGATCGAACTGAGAATGCTTTTGGAAGCCCGGTTTGGGTCGGAATACTCTTCGATTCTCGTCGCAATGAAGTTCACTGAGAATTTCCCAATCTCCGAATCGTATCCCGTCTGCGGTGTGTAGCCGTGGTCAATAGCCTGCGTTGTGTCGTAGAAATCCGAGGCCGATCCGGAGTTGGAGTATGTCATTATCCAATTCAGTAGCTGTTTCTTTTGTTTGGTGGTCGGACCCCACGGATCGGTATTTGTAGCCTCTCTTATGAGGTTTTCCAGGTTGGAGTAGCCTGAAAGTGCTGTGGAATCGACGTTAGTAATCGGGGGGCAAATGGGGGAAAGGGGCAACCTTAACAAAACCTAACAATCTACTCACCATTTTGAATCTTTCTCGTCTTTTGTCGTAGATCATAGAGCGACATGGTTTATTGAGAGCGGAGAAGTATAGTTATACCAAAAAGAAGGGTTCTTTATAAATGATCAAAGCAAAATAATACGCCCTTCCCCCTCAAAGTATCCTTATTTTATTTCGGATCCTGCAGGAAGTCGGCTCGGAGGGATTAAAAAAAAAACGACTCGGATCGACGCAAATCGACGCGCGTCTGAACAGAATTACAAAAAATTTTTTGCGTCGATGGCAAAGCCGAAGCCGACAGAACAAACAAATCAATTACCAGTTTACGGACAATTCAAGCACAATTGGCATTGCTCACGTTAGATAGCTATATGGTGCACCGCCTGGTATGCCTTACAACTCACCGGAGTTGGTGATCTCAACCTTGGCTCTAGTAGAACCGGAGTTGGTACCGAAACCCTCGATGGTCTTGACAATGTCGAAACCGTCAACAACCTCACCAAACACAACGTGCTTGCCGTCCAACCATGGGCATGGAACGGTGGTGATGAAGAATTGAGAACCGTTGGTGTTTGGACCAGCGTTAGCCATGGACAACAAACCTGGCTTGGTGTGTCTGTGGATGAAGTTCTCGTCTGGGAACTTAGCACCGTAGATGGACTTACCACCGGTACCGTTGAAGTTGGTGAAGTCACCACCTTGCAACATGAAGTCTGGGATGACTCTGTGGAAGATGGAGTTCTTGTAACCGAAGCCCTTCTCACCAGTACAGAGAGCTCTGAAGTTCTCGGTGGTCTTTGGGACGTCGGAGTACAACTCAAAGGTGATTCTGCCCAAAGGCTTGTTGTCAGCGGAAACGTCGAAGAAAGTCTTAACCATTTTGTTTGTGATTGAGTAAGATAGGTCTATCAATGAGTAAAAGAAGACTTTTTTTCCTTCATCTTTTATGTCCTCGCCAATTTTCCACCTTTTTCTCAAATTTCCAGCAATCTTGGCCGCGGCACTCCTAAATCCGTAGTTACCCGGCCGGAAGTTTTTCCCCAGACAACCCAGCACATGTTTTGCAGACTGGCTGAAGCGGCGAGGTGCAGCGAAACGCACTGAACCGCAGTCGACGTGCGGCTGACTAAGACGGTTTGAAACTCTTCCGGTCAACCGTAGCCTAAAATCACCCCACAACGTGTCTTTCGAGACCGCGAGGAACACCAACACGGCCGCGAATCGCGCACATGTTCTGCAAGGCCCATGTCCGGTAGATCCAGAAGGGGTGGTTTGTGGAGGGGTTGCGGGGTGTTGGCCGACATGCGCTGCATAATTGCAACTGTACGGATGATCCCCTGGCCAGATGGCAACCTCGGTGAGCCGTACGACTCGTGGAACCGCAGCTACTTGAATCGACGACGTATCGACGCATCGACGCAGATCAAAGTAAATCGACGCGTCGATCGACGTCGATCGACCCTCATACTAGTTTCCTCGCATCTATTACTAACTATGTACAGAACTAATCGGTGTCTCCCTCGATGAACCCGAGGAAACTGCGCACCGTGGAACAGAACTCGTCAAATCGGTCCGGCGTCATGTCGTCTCCCGTGCTGTCGGCCACGAGCGAAACCTCGAATCGCTCGATCTCGCCGTTCGAAACAACCTGGTACACAAGCGGACACCCCTCATACTCGAGCTCGATGGACCGCCGCTTGTTGACGGCGGTGATCAAGTACGGCACAGGCTTCTCGCCCGGCGTCAGCACGATCGGGATCGTGTGGCTGTCGATCGAACTCACCAGTCTGTTGACCGCACCGGGCTCCGTCAGATCCAACAGTCGTGCCGGCAGCGACTCCACGAACCGCTGCAACGGCCGCTGTTTGTGCGGAACGCCTTCCTCCACCAGCAACGAGTTGTACGACGACTGGAACACCACGTCCGTACGGAAGTCTGGTAGTGCAACCCGGTGGTTTTTTTCGTCCTCGCTTACGTAAACATTGCACGAGCCCGGGTCCACTTTTCCCTTGACGAGTCTGAACCAGATTTCGACAGCTGGGAGCCGGGAAAAGTGTTGGAAATCGGCAAATCCGTCTGGAATGAGCTTGATTTGCAACGCATTATCGAAATTGTTGCGGATTCCGCCCGCCACGCCGAACAATTTCGCCGATTTGTCCAGCAAAGTCAGTCCGGACAGCTTCTTGTTGAGTTCAGGCAGGTTTGCGTGGAAGAAATAGTTGCTGTCGAGGCTCTTTTTCTGGAAAAGCACCTTTCCAAACGTGGCGTTGAACGAGCGGGGCGACCATGATTCGTTTTTGCGCGGTGTTTCCGTGGTCAAGGCTGTATAAATTGCAGTAGTGTCGAGTTTTTGCAGCAATTGCGGTGTTTCTGTGCGTTTTGGTGGAGACAACTGTTCCAATTCGTCTCTTTCAGACTCTTCTTTCTCGAGAAAGTTGTACTGGAACCGGTCGCTGGCGGTGCGCACCTGTTCGCGCAGCTGATCCACCTTTTGGGCAAGTGCGACGGGATTTATCGAGTCGAGAAGCAGTGACGTGGTTCGCCGGAGAGCGGGCTTTTTGAGCCGGAACACTGGCCCGTCGTTCAACGTGTACCAGGGCAAACTTGGGTCGTTGTACTCCTTGAAAACGAGGCCGTCGAGCGGCCCGACGAGCGACCGGTCGAGCGAGCCGTGCGACGTGGCCGAGTACTCGGTGGCCGTGAGCAGCGACGACTTGGCAAGCAGCACGTTTGCCGCGCTGAACGAGCTGAGAACATACAGTTGGTCCGTAGCGTTGATCTTGTCGAAGTAGACGTTGCTGAGTCGTTGCAACGACTCGATCGGAACAGCTCGATGCAGACTCTGTTCGTAGAACCGTGACAATTCGTCCAGATTCAGCGTGGCAGAGCTCACGTTGTTGAGCATGTAGTTCCACGACGCCTGTACAAAGTTCGTGATGGTGGAGCTGCCACGAACAATCAGATCGTTGAGATCAGGACTCAAATCCAAAACAGCTCCGAGTCGCGACCACGAATGCATCAGATATCCGCCATGGGAAAGCAGCAAAAACGCCTCCCTCTTGTTCTGCAGCGTGATACGAACCTCGGACGCAAACTCGGGACCCTTGTCGGCGGACTTTTCGGTTCCCCAGTGGCGCAAAATGCTCTTGACAAGCGTCTTTTTCGTCTTGGACCCGGAACCTGCAGCGTTTTTGCGACGAAGATACTCCTGTAGCTGTTTAGCCGTGTAGCTCTTGGTCAGATCGGCCGTCAGCTGGGCGTGTTTGCGAGCGGAAACAAGTTGTTCTTTGGGCCGAAGACGGTCAATGTCCTTGTAAATCTGGTCGGTGTCGGCGGGAAGCTTGAAAATCATCAGGTTCTTCACGTCACGCTCGAAATCAACCATGTTGAAGTGGTGAACAGAGGCCTCAGGCTTCTTTGTCCTGTTTTTTCGTTGTGCCTGTAGCTTCTTGGCCAGATGATGTTCGCGGATCTGCTTCTCCAGAAGCAGATCTTGCTGGACTTTTTCGATCGGTGACGATTTCTTGGTCAGAGGCCGCAAAATCAGATGGTCTTTCTCCGAAGATGACTCCAGCGGCGTCTCCCAGGGAAGCTTGAGCGACGTTTCGGGGGTCTCAGATGTCTCTGAACGCGGCGACGGCGTTTCCCACGGGAAAGACAGCGTGTACAGGTCAGTTTCGCTGGAGTCTGCGTGTTTGTCACCCACGGCCGGCTCCGTCTGCTCGACCTTTTCACCTTCCTGGGTGTCCTCGGTGCGCTCTGCGGAGTCTCTGTCAGTCGAGACGGTGCGCACCGCACGCGCCACAAGCGTGCGGGGCGGGGTGCACAGTCCAACACGACTGTTCAGAAGAGCCAGACGGCGCGGAAAATGAAGCATGATGGACAGGCAGGGAGGGTGGGAACGGGATGAAGTTGGAAGAAACCAGGAAGTTTGGAAAAAAATGATCGGAAAAAAAATTCAAAAAAAAAGTTAAAAAAAAAAAAATATTTCAGAGAAGTTGTGAACCAAAAAATTTAAAAAAAAAAAAATCTACAAATGCATTCTGATCATTTGATCCAGAGAATAAGAAAACTGGACCCAATTGCGAGATATTGTCGCCCAAAAATTGCACGAAACTTGTGTCTATTTCCGTGTTCCATCGTTTCTGTTTTTCCTGTCATAGCACCGTTCCGCTGGCCCCCACATGACATCCTCAGACGACGACGCGTATCTGGACCTTCTCAGCGACTCGAGCGACAACATGTCGCCTGTTTCGACGCCGCCCCCGGGGAAAACGCTGGTCCAAGCCGCCACGGAGACGCTCCGGACGTTCAAGAAACGACCGGGTCAGTCGGCGACGGCAACTCGACGGCTCAAGGCCCAGAAACTGTCTTCGTATCGCGTTCGCAGCGAGACCGCGCGCTACTTCCAGGGCAACATCAACTATTTGCACTATTTCACGGTGGAGGAAGAGCGGTTCCGGGAGTTTAGGAGCGAATTCGGCAGTTCTGGACTTGTTGGATCGTTTGTTTCGTCGGACGGTACCAGCCGTCTGCGCAGACGTGAGGCCGATGGCCAGGGCGGTTCGTTCTGGACGGCCGAGGAAAAGGACCGTTTCTTCGAGCTTCTCGGGAGATACTCGATCGCCCGGGTCGACCTGATCCACGAAAATCTCCCAACAAAGTCGAAAATCGAGATTCTGGCGTACTACGATCTGCTGCAGCGCGAGACGGCGGAGTGCAAGAAGAGCAAGAAACAGGCTCTTCGACTGGTTTCGTACGACGAAATCCCCACGAGTTTCGAGATGAGCGAGGAGTTTGTTGAGATGGAGAACTCACAGGCGTCTTTGTTGATTTCGGTCACCAACATGAGAGATTCTGACCTGCATTTTCGGTTCAAAAAGAAGTATCCAACGCTCAATAAGGAGGACACATACGATGATCTGGTGGACTTCGACACGGCGTTGCTTCTGACAGAGCAGGTTTACAAGAAAAACAACATTCTGGACAAGCTTTCAGGGGCTCGACGGATGATTCCGAAGCCGCTGGTGGTGGACGAGGAGGCCCGGTACGTTCTGAAGGCCGTTGTTAAGGATCTGACGTACGAGATTCTGCTGGAGATTGTGCAGAGAAAGGTGTTGGAGGGTTCTCAGAAGGACGTTTTGCGCAAAAAACCCCTGTTGATCAGACACAAAGACATCTTCAGCGCGTGCATGGATCTGGAAACGGGCAGGCCCGTTCGTTTGAAGAGCTATTGGGCAGACATTGCCCGGAGATTGCGACTTTTGCTGCTGGACGACGGCGACGAGCTGTCAGAGACGTCTGGACGAGTCAAGGTCGACGAGGAGACCAAGATGGCTGACAAGTGGAAGGGACACATCATCAACGTTCAGGACTATCGGCGGATTGTTGGCGATGACAACGAAAACGACGACGACGAAAACGACGACAGCGACGACAGTGACGGCGAAATCGACAAGATTCTCGACGGAACGCTGCCGTTTCTGGCGGCCGTCAGAAAGGCGACTCCTGCGGACGAGCTGAACGGACCGGCCAGCGAGCCCCCGCGGTCGCCGCGGTTATCTGCCGTTCTCAGCGATTCTGATTTCATCTCGGACCCGGATGTGTTTCTGCTGGACAACCAGGAGCTCGCCGAAAAAGTGTTCGTTTTGGAGACGGCGTTGCTCGAGCGACGGGACCGCGAGGCGTCTGTCAAGTTCGAGCACGTTCTGCTCAGTGTTCTGAGCTCCAAGAGCGAGGAAATCGAGACCAACGACGACGTTCTGACTCGATTCTACGTCTACCACAAGTACTACCCGGAGCTTCTGGGGTACAAACGGCGCAAGGAGAAGAGAAAAAGACGCACGCCGGCGCCCGACGAGTACGACGAGGACTCGGGCGAAATCCCGCGGTTCAACGACGTCACCGAAGACATGTTGTTGATGCATTCGTACAGTTTCTGAGGGGGTATATAGGGCTCTATAGATTTGACTGGAGAGGGAGATCAAGGGGAGGAATTTGAGTAATTTGAGATGAATTCAAATGAACTCAGCTGCGAATAAAAAGACAAAATAGACGCAAAAATGACAACTCTCATTACCGAAACTACTCTGCAACCACGAAAAGCTAAGTTTAATTTGCACCATATTTTTCTGGGCCAAAATTATTCACCAAATTTATCTGGGCCAAAATTATTCACCAAATTCAATCGGCCAAATACTCCCCCTCCTTTTACTCCCTACAAAGCACCCACTGCCTGGGTAACCTCCACAACACCGTCGTCATCCTCCTCCTCGTCTCCACCAAGTCCCTGCTCGAAGATCTCCTTACCCGTCAACTTCCCCTGGTGAACAGCTTTGAATCTCTCCTGGAGCCGCTGATCGATTCCCAGCTCCTGCCGGAACTTGAGTCTCCACGCGGCAAAATTCTCGCGCGTCACCTTGGTCCCCGTGAACTTCTTCTGTTCCTCGCGTTCGCGTGCGGCCCGCTCGTCCTCGATCTCCTTCTCGGCCCGCTGCAGCTTCTCTTGAAACAGCTGCTCCGCCTTGTCCTTCAATGACGACGCCAGCGTGAATACGCTCGGCATCCCCACATTTTCCTCGGCCTCAGCCCGGATCTCGCGCGCCAGCCCAGCAAGGTCGTCCCTGTCGAGCTCGATGGTCTCCGAAACACGGAGCATCCTGTCGTTGTCGTCGTCGTCGTCGTCGTCGTCATCGTCGCTCTCGTCGTCGTCCGAATAAGCACTGCCCGTGGTCCCGAAAACCACACGCAACTCCGGAACAACCTCCGGATACTGTGGCGGATACCGCACGTTCAGCATCACGGCATGCTTGCGCTCGCTGCTCACGTCCAGCAGCAGATTGATCGAGAACTCGTTTTCCGACGCCAGCTCCAGCTCGTCCGGGTAGATGCTCTGTAGGATCTCGATCTCCTGTTGTTGTTCCTCCAGCGGGTCCATTGCGACTGTGTGTTTTCTGGTGTAGAGAGGATCAGAGTGTTGAAGTCTCGTTCGGAGAAGCTTAGAAAAATTTATTTTTTTAGTAGAGGAGAAAAAAAAAATATTTTTTTTTTTTTTTTCTGAAATTTTTCAGCTGAAAAATATCGTCTTCTCTGGTCAATTCCCTGGCTAAATCTCCCAGATCCACACATCCAAACAGCCATGTCTGCCGAAGAACTTCTCAGCCGATTGATCGTGGAGTCGTCGCAACTGGTGGCCGAAGCCCAGCCCGACCAGGCCGTTGCTGTCCTCACGCCGCATCTCCAGACACTCGGATCCAACAGCATCTATCTCCAGGCATTGGGCGAGGCATATCTGGAGAGCGGACTTGTCGAGAACGCATACGACGTTCTGAAACGTGCGTGCGAAATCGACCCCGCTGCTCACCAAGGAGTCGAAAAATTCCTGTATTTGGGCCAGATTATCGGAGGACACGACGGAGCAACGCTGCTACAGACGGGAGTCAACAAACTCGTGAGCCAGCTCGAGGTTTTGGACAACATACAGACAGAAAATGTCGCCATAGACGATGTGGAAGTCGACGAGAGCATGCAGCTGCTCGTCAGCGCATACGGAGACGCAGATCAGATACGAAACTACCTGTTGAAGAAGCTGAATCAGGGACTGTTTGCCATCATTGAGATCTGGATGACCGACCTGTGCATGGAAGAAAACGCCGAAAATGAGTGCGAAAGACTCATTCAGCAGGCAATCTCGCTGGACGCTTCGAATCCAGAGACATGGTCGCTGCTTTCGAGCATCCGGATCTCTCAACAGAGAAACAACGAGGCCCAACAGGCAATCGACAAGGCCTGGGAGCTGTTTTCCGACAAGAAAACGAGTCTGGAGGAGCTGGGCACTCGGGAAGGAACGGATGTGAGCGGATCAGAGGCCCAGATGGAGTACATTGAGCTGGCACAACCTCTTTTGACGCTGGCCAAGTACGCGATCGAACTGGGATTGTTTGAAAAAGCTGCGGCAATAGCCTCAAGCGTCCAGGATATCAACGAACAATCGGTGGAAAGTTACTATTTGGAAGGATTTGCACACTATTTGGAGGCAAAAAGGATACAAAACGGAGTGGCACCGGACGAAAGCTACCGGGTGAGTCAAAACTTCGAGCAGTTTGCACTGAACTGGCAGACGAAGGAGGCCGACGAGAGCTCCGCGTCGGTGACCGAGGCACGGCTCGCGCTCACAGAGGCATTCAAGCTGCTGCAGGTGGATTCTGTTGCGGAGGAGGTGGAACAGGAGCTGCGGGACACGGTGCTGGGACTCGTTGAGGAGTCCGGCGGGCCGCTGTTCCGGAGAACAAAGGTGGACGATGGCGACGAAATCGAGCTGGAGATGGAGGAATGAGCGAGACGAGTCCACACGCTGATAATTATCTCTCTAGTTTGTGTAACGATGGATGGAACCTTTATTCTTTTCGAGTGTGTTTTTTTTTGATTGAAACTCCCCCGGTAAAGTTGATGCCGCGCTCATTGCGTGTGCGACGTGAGTCGCAGCTTTCCCAGAGTCTCCACAACCTTTGCCTTGTCGTGGTCCTCTTCCTCGTCGTGATAGTCCTCCCAGTCGCTGTCTGTGGCGGTGTTTGTGGCGGTGTTTGTGGCTGGTGCGTGATTATGATCCTGGAGAATTTCAGGCAAAAATGGTTTGGCAGACGAGGTGTCTAGGTCATAGTTGTCGGGCGAGCCGTCGGGGCCGTCCAGTTCGCTCTTGTCTTCGCCTGCTGCGCCTGCTGCGCCTGCTGTGCTGTTCTCTGGGTCGTCGTCGTTGGCGTCGAGGCCTTCTTCTTCGTCCAGAACGCGCACGTACTCAAGCGGTACGAGTCCGGTTTCGCCCGTGAACGGGTCCTGGGCCACGAGCCAGCCGTCTCCGTACTCGTACGTGATCACCACGAGCTGGTCCTGAACAAGCCGCAGCTCGTTCTCGTTTTCAGGCTCGAACGGGTACAGTGCCACTGCCTGGACAACACCAACGTTGCTGTCATCTTCCGACTCGGTGTCGGTGTCTGCGGACGCGCCTGACGAGTCCGAGTGCTGGAGGAACTCCTGGGTCAGCCCGTAATGCAACGGGTGGTTTACGTCGTAGGCAAAGTCTTTGATCGACACGGATCTCGCCGTCATTTTGGCTGCTGCCTCTGCCGCAGGCTCCGGCGGCACTGCGCTCATGGATGGGGATGTGTTGTAAGTGGACAGGGTGATTTTGATGACGTTGCGGTGTAAAGAAATGGAGATGCGAAAAATAGAAAATCACAAGCACGAAAAAAAAAAAAATGTCTACACAAAAAAACATTTACAAAAAAAAACAGCTTTTCAGTCTCGTGAACATTGCAATAAGAAACAACACCGTTTATTTCGCCAATGACCACCGCTCACAGACCAACTTTTGACCACGCTAAGGGCAAGGAGACCCGTCTGAAGTCGTCGATACAACACAAGCGGTCTCTCCCCGGCCATCTGGAGCTGAAACGACGCAAGATGGTGGTAAAGGGACACGAGGACTTTGAGGACCCGGGTGTTTCAGAGTATCCGGTTGCTCGCAAGAGCGTCCAGGAACTGCGCAGGGAGCTTATAGAGTCCGAAAGCACAGAAAAAACCCGCGGTTTGGAGAAACAGTCTTCAGACGAGGAAGAAGAGGCCGATCTGGAGGCCCGGTCCAGACAGCTTCTGCTGGAAACGAGGGACGTTGACGGCTCGGACGACGACAGCGACGCCGGCGACGCTCAGAGCGAGTCTGGGTCGTCGGATGACGACTCGGACGACGCCGACGATTCGGACGACGACTCGGAAGAGCTTCTGCGCGAGCTGGAGAAGATCAAGCGAGAGAAAGAGGAGCAGAGAGCAAAGCAGGAGGAGGAGGAATTGACGAGAAAGGCGATGGATTCGAACCCGTTGTACCGGTTTTCCGAGACGGGCAAGGAGAAGAAGTCGTGGCGCGCGGACGCGGTGTTCAGAAACCAGTACAAGGGCGACAAGGGCGACAAGGATGGGTTTGTTAACGACATGTTGCGCAGCGATTTCCATCGGAGATTCATGGACAGGTATGTCAAATGAGGGGAGGGACGGTAGGAAACTTTTGGCTCGCTTACAAGAGAATAATTTGGGCTTCCCGGTCTCGCTGTTCAAATTTTGTTTATTCACGAACTAATGATACATGCTTACATGAGCGATCTTGCGATCCTTGTCTATCTATATCCGCTTCCACAAGGTCTTGACAACCTCCCGGAGCAATGGCCATCCGCTGTCACTCCGGACAGCGTCACCGTTCTCCTCCAACCGTCTCAACAGATACTCCTTGGTCTCCAAAGGAGGTCCCCAAGGAACGTACTTGATCACGTTGGTGAAGCCCTGCTTCGTAACCAAATCAAACGTGATGTCGTCTGCCATTCCTAGAAGTTGTCCCAGAACAACGTTGGCACGAACCTGCGGACTGGCAACGGCCAAAAGATCGGCTGTCTTCTGCTGAGACTCCCTGTTGTGCGAGGCAACCACCAGGTGGCCGACGGTGGGCTTTTCGGAGCCCATTTCAGTAATGGTTTTGGCAATTCCGCGGTCGTAGTTCAAGTCAGTGGCCTCCTTGGTGTCGTGGATGACTCCTCTGTCGGGCTCCGTGTGGATGTATGCACCACGGACGAGTTTCCAGCCGAGCTTGTAGCCGTTCTGTGCGGCCAGCTCGCTCTCGAGCTTCAGAATACCGCTCGATTCCTTCAAATACATCTGGACAGTGCCCACAACACAAACCTGGTCTCTGTTGAACCTCTCAAACAGGTCTCTCTGCAGCTTGTAGACACCCTGTTGCAAGTCGTTGCGCTCTGCGTCGATCACAGCCGCAACAAAAGGGGCGATTCTGTCGGGAAACTCCTGACGCAGCTCGCGGTTGGCCTCCAGAAACGTCTGGCACACCGTGCTGCAGTTCTCCAGCAGCTCCTGGTACCCAGCAGCGTACTTTGGGTCGCGGAAGTTGAGCAGAATCTCGGCTGCGTTTTCCACCATTCCCGTCGGCTTGAGAGCGGCATATCCTGTTGGAACCTCGTTGACGTCTGCGGCCTCCTTGAGCATCCGAACCGTGTGTGGCACCAAAACACGAGTAACCGATTCCTGCGTCTGGCGCACAATCTCCGACATCGGGATCGGAAGAGCGCTTCCGTCACACGCCTCGATCGTCAGCGAAAGCATCATGTTGCGAACGCCCTTTTGATTGAGTCGCTCACCGGTTTGTAGCACCTGTTGAATGTTGTCACCGCCACAGTAATTTTTGTACACTAACAATTTCACCAGCCACAGTGGCGTGTGTGGAAACATCTTGATCACAAGGTCAAGCGTTGTCTTTGTGAGGGTGGCCAGACCAATGACACCGTAGCCGACGAGCTCGGACGTGCTGAGCAGATCCAGATAAGACGAAGCGCGCGGAGTCGGTGGCGTCGGCGACGACTCGGGCTGCGATTGTGCAGCAGCGGCGTCAAGCTTGCGGCCAGACTGACTTATTCCGCGCAGAGCGTGAGCACGCAGCGGCAACACCCGCTGGCGAAGCCCTCTGTGGGCATGTGGAATGCAAGATCTAAACATTGTTGGTGGAGAGAGAGAAAACTAGATGGAACAAAACAAAAGCAAAATGTGTGCCTTTTATATTTGCCTCGCGGAGAGATCCCTCAAATCAGCCCGTTATCCGATGTAAAATGGGTAACTTTAACAGAGCTCGATCTCTGCAAAAAACGGTTTTTTTGCCATCATTTGAGCCGCACCGCCGCCGATCTGGAGCTGCCCCAAGGGAAAGACCAGCCGGGGGCGCGCGACCTGAAAGTTTTAGCGAGAGTTTCGGTGAGCGGCCCCGAGGGCCGGGTAATGCGACAGTGCAGGTGTCGTGGTGAGACGCACCGAGTTGGTCGGGCAGCGGACAGAAATCGGAGTGGGAACTGTCAAGGGGAATCGTCTGGAAAAGATGGGTTTGGCTTGTTCTGGGAGAGAATCTGGAAGAAATAAATTCGGCACATATTTATTACCGTTACATTATAATTTTTTGTCAAGCTTTGAAATTGGTAGCTGGAGAAACTACTCATCTTGTTTCAGCAAAAACTGGACCGATTTGTGTTTAATTTTGTAGGATCGTCCGCAGAAGTGTTATCAAGATGAGGGATAAAGACTTGGTGCGATGTCTTGAACAGAAGTCGCCAAAACTGTTTTGGTAGCAGACGGTTGCACAATTTCTCGACCCTCCCTACAACTGGCTGAAAAACACAACCCTACACGTCCAAAAAACAATCTAGTTCTCCCGATTTGTTAGACCCCAAGAAAACAAGGGGCCGCAAGAACATACAAACAATAAAACAACAAATCTCCGGCCGTCAGGACCAGAAGGTCTCTTCCGGCTAAGATGAGGTATCAACTCCCGCACAGTATGCCAGACTCCATGTCTTGCTCATACCGTTGTCGAGATAGTCGCTCGAGAAGCCGCTTCCGCTGAAAAAGCTGTACGCGGTGTTGGGGTCGTACAGAGCAAGGTTGAGCTCAAGAATGCCCCTCCATCCGTCACTGATGCTCGAAACACGGCTACTCAGCACATTCTCCCACTCCTCCTTGACGAAAGTAGGACCACGAATATAAGAAGAAACAGGAGTAATAGGAAGCATGTGGATTCCATGAATATACTCCAGATTAGTTCCAAAGTAGGTGGTGTGCGAGATCTTGTTTTCAAAGTAGATTCCGCTGCAGTAATTTCCAATAAACTTGCTGGGCATCACAGTGTTGTCCTGCGAATACAGGAAGTAGATATTCATGGCTCTTCTGGAGATTGCGAGCATCAGGTTTGCACGTGCTTCCATGTTGGAGTCCCCGATCACCTGGGCCCAGATCTTCATGGCGTAGCTGAAGTTGTAGTCCTCAGACGACGACTCCTCGTCCTTTCCGTCCGAGTACGACGTCAATCCGTGGGCGATCGAGTGGCCCAAGAAGTAGTCAAAACTACGGGACACGGGGAAATACTTGTCGTCCGTGCTTGGGTTGGCCACGTCTCTCACGAGCGTATTGACCCAGGCCTTGTTGTCGTTGAGCCACGATCCGCCCAGGGCAGCGTCCACCTTGGCCACGATTGCTGCCGCGTGAACGTGGTAGCCGTAATGGAAGTGGTGGTCGTTGTAGAAAGCGTTACCGTAATCGATCGAGCTGTCTCCCGACGACATTCCTCCCGATGAGCAGATACCGCCCCATCTTGTCTCGTAAACCAGCGGATACGTCTGTTTGTTGCCCGAGAACCTTTCAACGGCCTTCTTCAGTGAAGCCAAAAGTGTCTTGGCCTTGTCGGTATCGTTCAGAATGTAGTACAACACATACAAAACGTAGGCGTACTTGTCGAGAATCTTTCCGCTCGTGTACATCGAGTCCAGATCTGTGTTGGAATAGACGTCGAATGAGTACTCGTCTGCGGCGGCGGCGGCAATGGCGGACTTTTGACTGCTGGTGTACGATGCAGACGACCAGCCGCTGATTGACGACCACGGATCGGTCCCGATCGACGTTGGAAGCGACTCGGACATCTCGAACTTGTTGGTCAGATACCCGTACATGACGCCGTGGACCTGGTCATCCAATTTGGCGGATGTCTTGCTGCCCGAAGTGGTGGACGTGAACGAGTTCATTTGGTGCGGCAACGCGTACATCAACGTGGTTCCCTTGTTGGACGTTCCCGACGTGGTGTAGTTGAACGAGTAGGTTGCGGTGGAGCCAGAAACGGAACCCTCCAGGGTGACGGCGGTCGGGTAACAGGCGGCTGCCGAGTCGTAGGCGTCAAAGTCGCCACAACCAAGCTGGATCACACAGTTGTTCAGCGAATTGGACCCGATGATGTGGTTGCTGTTCTTGAGCGCGAAAGAGATGGATTGCGAGTCGGTCAAAGTCACATACATCACCCAGGTGGAGTTGTCCTCAAGAGTGATGACGTACTTGTTTGTTCCCGAACGCGGAGCTGTTCCACCGGCGACAGACTTGATTCCGACGTTGGAGTGGATCTCGGGAATCAGGTCGTTGTACACCGCGGAAACAAAGCCCATTCCCTGGACCAGATACGCGGTGAACGAGCCCGCGGACGACGACGAGATGGTCACGTCAACGGACATTTTTTTGAGGTTAGCCAGTTTGATCGAGGTTCCTCCGGAAAAGTCGGAGGAACCCAGAACAAGATTCATATTCCCTGCGGGAGCATAGAAATACGAGGCGGCTCCCTCGGTGTCGTTGTCTCCGTAAACACGCTGGTCCGCAGTCTGATGGGTCACAGCAAGTCCGTAGTAGTTGGAATCGGACTTGGAGTACCAAACGGAATACGGATGGGTGTAAACAGGAGCGGTCTGGTCGCCCAGAGTGAGGTTTCCCCAGAAGTTGTTGGTCTGGATTGGCGACGAGGAAGTGACTCCGCTCGGAACGCTGACGGTGGAGGTTGCCCGCGAGAACAGCGAGGTGCTGGGCTCATCAGTGGAGACGGCAGAGAACAGCGATCCGGAAGTTTCAGCGACTGTAGGATGTGTGTTAGTTTTTGTTCTGGAAAAAGGGATACATTTTTGCTCCCTCTTTTTTTTTGCCCTTTTTTCTCAAAACGATCCCACTATTTCCTATTTGGGAACCCGCGGCAGGGATGAACACTCACCAGTCATGGTTGGTTTTTTTGTTTGCTCTGGGTAGTGAAGACAGATACCCAGGATTCTTGACTTGCAAGAAGAAGAAGGTTGGAAGCAAAAAAAGATTAAAGTTTTTCGAATTAGCTAGCGGTTAAATAGTTCAACATGGACGAGGGAAAAAAAATCTCGTGTCCGAGAGGGTCAAGACGACGTGCAAGGATTCCGGCGCCAATTGGAGGCTTAGAAAGGTGTTTTGGAAACAGCACTCGTGCAGAGACCCGTCTAATAGTCCAATTTCGGCGTGAAAGAACGTGTCGACCGGGACCGTCTGGACTTGGCCGGCTTGGCGACCCGACCCTCGTCCAGTGGAGGGAGACTACCCTGATTGCTTGGCTGGGGAAGGCCCGAGCTCACGTGCGTTACTGGCGGCTGCGGGATTTGATCCGGTATTTGGTCGCGACGCGTACCTGCGTCAGGCGTCACGGATGACGCTTTTGTGAGAAACGCCTGCAGCTCGCTCAGCAGTTGTGGTGGCGCGGTCTCGACGGGCGACGGCACGGCTGCAGCTGCAGCTGCAGGCGACGCCACGTTGGCTGGAAATCTGGTGATTCCTTTGTAATCGAGGGTTTTCATTGTCGGGTTTGGAGACGGCCTGGTATGTTTGCGCTGTGTGGACGTCGTTCCTGTCTGCTGGAACTGCAGAAATGCCCGGGGCAAACCGGCGAGCATCTCAAGCTCGTTTGACGACATATGCACGAGATCCACGCGGCCAGCCGCCCGAATGGCATCTTCCTGTCGTTTCGTGCGCAGTTCGGCCCGCAACCTGCGTTCGATGAGTAGTCGCTCGTACTTTCGACGCGTGCGCGGGTCTGACGACGTGGCTGCCTTCATGAGCATTCTGTTTCGCAGGCCCACCAGCCGCGACGAATTGGCTTCGAACTGTTCCTGCGAGAGCATTTGCGGTGGCTGGTGAAGTTGTAGTGCAACGTTATCTTTGATTTGTGGGTCTAGAATTTTTTTTTTTTTATGCTTGATTTTTTTTTTTTTTTTTTTATCACAAAAAAAAAGTAAGCTTGATAGATATACGTTTTGTGTGGGCTTTTGTCTCGTGTGTTGCTAGACAGAAATGAAGTTTGTGGCACTCGTTTCAGGGGGAAAAGACTCGTGTTTCAACATCCTACACTGTCTTGCAAACGGACATGAGCTTGTGTGTCTAGCAAACCTGTTTCCGCCTCCGTCAGACTCGGACGAGCTCGACTCGTTCATGTACCAAACGGTCGGCCACGACGTGTTGGAGTACTACTCAGAGTGCGTGGGAAAACCAATGTACAGACGCATGATTACAGGAAAGTCGGAAAACCAGCGGCTCGAGTACCGCAAGACAAAAGACGACGAGACCGAGGATCTGTACGAGCTGCTGAGACTGGTGAAGCAAAACCACCCAGACGTGCAGGGTGTCAGTGTCGGCGCGATCCTGTCGTCATACCAACGAACAAGAGTTGAGGATGTGTGTTCGCGGCTCGGATTGACGGCGCTGGCGTATCTTTGGCAACGGGATCAAACAGAACTGATGGGTGAGATGTGCGAATCTGGTTTAGACGCGCGTCTCATCAAGGTGGCAGCTATTGGACTCGACGAAAGACATCTCGGAATGACTCTCCAGGAGGCTTATCCAGTGTTGTTGAACTTGCACGAGAGATTTGGAGTCCATGTGTGCGGAGAAGGCGGAGAGTTTGAGACGCTTGTTTTCGATGCACCCTTTTTCACATGCGCGCGGCTCGTGGTCACCGGAAAGAAGGTTGTCAAACACACAAATGATGACGTGTGGTATCTGCAGTTGAAGGTGGATGTGGAACCCAAAAATGCACGAGAATTCACCAATGCAGATGCTCTCACACATGTCGTGGAACCGTCTCTGCTGCGTGGAAACTTTGCAGAAATGTCGTTACCCCGGTTACCATCGTCGTTGCCACTTGACAACGGCAGCGTTGCCCCGGTTACCAATCCTACACAGACGTGGGGGTTCAATTCCACAAAACTGCACAACAAACTTTACGTGGGGAATATCATGTCAAACCAACCCACGCTGGAAATGCAAGTCAGAGACATCTTTGCACAGCTCCAAGATCAGCTGTTGCGCCACAAGCTCACCTTTGCGAACGTGCAATTCTCGACTCTGTTGGTCTCATCAATGGCAAACTTTGCGCAAATCAACTCCATCTATAGCTCCTACTTCACTGAACCTTTACCGCCGGCGCGTGCGTGCGTGGAAACAGTCCTCCCAGAAGGGAAGTTTGCCCAGCTTTCCGTGGTGGTCATTGATGATCTGACATACAAACAAGGACTCCATGTCCAGGGACGTTCATACTGGGCTCCGGCCAACATCGGGCCTTATTCACAGGCCGCGGTGGATACCAGGACAAATTCTGCTTACATAAGCGGACAAATACCCCTGATCCCTCGCGACATGGAAGTTTGTCGCGACCCGTGCACCGCCACGCTTTTGTCGCTGCAGCATTTTGACAGTATCAAAGAGGCCATTGGATGCACTACGGGGCTTTATACGTGTTGTTTTATCAAGGATTCTGCCTGGATTCCGCTGCTTACGGCTGCCCATCGCGAATACCGACAGGGACCGCTAGTTGTTGTGCAAGTGAAAGAGCTGCCTCGAGGCGTCGACATTGAGTGGGCCGGACAGACGGTGAAAGAGGCCGTGATTGATCCGATGTATGATGACAGTGACGATGAACAGGACTCTGAGGGTGCCAATGTCTGGTTTGGTGAGAAATTGGCAGCAGACTTCTCGGAGGAAAAACATTACCTCATATACGGAGAGGTGACGAAAGACGACAGTTTCCCACGCTCGTACGAATTCATTCCCGCTGTCGCAGTGTTTGATCTGGAGGGAAACGGACACAAGGTGGCAACTATCGAGATTAGTTGAGCGAAGAAGAGTGGATGTGAACTCACTTCCGCTTGATTACCTAATGTATTACCAAACACAGAAGAAAAAATATTATCATAGCATAGATACAAGAGGTTTGGACACCTCCACATGCATACAGTGGGGGGGGGGGACTGAGAACGCTGGAACCTGAATGGATGTTGAGCTGGGAAATCTGGCGAGTGTCTTGTTCGTCTTGTTGGATCATTTAGCTCCACCTGGACAGTCGAATTATTGTCAACCCTGAAACCCTCTTCAAAATCACGTGAACTGGTCACCCATTTTCACACCTCACACCAAGGAAAACACCAGAAAATTTTTTTCAGGCTCTCGCGCGCGGTGTCGCGCGAAGAGCCCCCCGGTAGACACCGCGGACAGGCGGGTTTTCTCGCGTGGAACCCGCGCGAAGCTCGCGGGGCGTCCCGAAATTTTCACGGGGACTGCTCCGTTCTGCGGCTGTCGTGAGTTTTTATCTTGGTTTGATATCTTCAACTCTAGATTGACTCAGTCATCATAACAGATCTTCAGGTTTATTCTCATTCTTAAACTCGGTCCATCCTAACAGGTCAGGTTCGGTTATCAAGAACAGTGTAATATTACAAGATGTCTGCACAACAAGCACCAAAGTGGTACGCATCGGAAGAGGCACCAGTCGCCAAACAGTCCAGAAAGACTGCCAGACCACAAAAGCTGAGACCATCGTTGGTTCCAGGTACCGTTTTGATCCTGCTTGCCGGCAGATTCAGAGGTAAGAGAGTTGTCTACCTCAAGAACTTGGAGGACAACACTTTGCTCGTTTCCGGTCCATTCAAGGTCAACGGTGTTCCTCTCAGAAGAGTCAACGCTAGATACGTCATTGCCACCTCCACCAAGGTTTCGCTCGAAGGTCTTGACTTGGCCAAGTTCGACGTTGCTTACTTCGCCAGAGAGAAGTCCGGTTCTTCCAAGAAGTCCGAGGGTGAGTTCTTCGGTGAAGGTGCTGCCAAGAAGGAGGTTAAGGCTGAGAGAATCGAGGACCAAAAGGTCGTTGACAAGGCCCTCATTTCTGAAATCAAGAAGACCCCATACTTGAAGCAATACTTGGCTTCTTCTTTCTCCCTCAAGAGCGGAGACAAGCCACACGCTATGAAGTTCTAAGTGCCCAACCAATCAAAACCCAGTCCTGCCCAAGGATATCTACATCACATCACAAGATACATGTCTTACCGATAGAGTGAACAAACACACTGTCAAAAATTATCACCAAAAGTCATCGTCTCGGAACCACTGAAAGATTGTGTTTCTGCCTTTACAATTCACCTCCATCTTCACCGTCTTTGTGTGGAATACACCGCACCAATTCCATGCATTGTCAGATATATAATTTTATAGTTTTTAATGCTATTAGTCTATTTTGTCAGAATTTAAAGCGTAATTGGTAGATTGATTGTATGACACCAGTTACTTCTTTGTGACATTTTTTCATGTTGCACATCTTTACACCGTGAAATTGCTAAAACCAAAACATTTAATTTTTATTGTTTCGATCCTTCCTTGTTCTCCCTCCACATCTTTTGTTTTCTGATTGTTTCACAACGGGACCAATTTAACCTCCAGCGCTTCAAGATGGCGTCTTTACAGGCAATCAATCGTGCCAATCGACTTGCACCAGTCGATCCGTTGGTTCCAAATATTTTACCTCATGAAAAGATGTACTCCATCCAACTTGGTGATAAGGTGTTCAGGTTGAGCGGAGCCTCATTGTCGTTCGATGCTCCGTCGTATTTTACTGAGTTCTTTTTGAGAGAAAGTAACAGGTCGAAAGTGCTTATTCTTGATCGTTCCCCGGAGGTTTTCAGCAAAATCTACATGCATTTACAAGGATACAGCATCAAGATCGACGACGGGCACGAGTTTATGCATCTGTTTGCGGATGCGCAGTACTTCAGCCTGAAGAAATTGAAGGAAAGACTTCTTAATGATGGGTTTTTCTTCAATGTTGGTGGAAAAGAGTTCCAGATACCAAGAAACCTCCTGTACACAGAGGGAAACTATCCCAATTTATTCACAATCGCCTATGATGCAGTGCTGCACAACCCGCACACCTCAAATTTACTCCATAGTCTTATTCGGCCACCTCCAATGAGCCCTCATAAAGTTGACAGGAGCCCGTCCGTGCTGCGGGAACTGATCGAAGGATTAGAGAACTCTCAGGTGACGATCCGGGATGAGAAGCACAGAGAAAGTCTGCTTGCAGATTGCCGATACTACCGTTTTTTTGCTCTAGAACAACAGCTCATCAAACACAGAATCCGTCAGAACCCATTCACCAGAAAAGAAGAGATTGTCATCAACTATCAAGACGTTAAAGGAACCGGGTTACAACCCTCGAGCTGCGACAGCGTGGTGCAATATTCGCGTCCTTTTGTTGACCCGAAGCCGCGTGTTCTGGTGATTCAAATCGAGTCCTCGGAAGCCAGTTTGTTGATCAACACAGAAGCCGCATATTTGAGTCTTGTTTTTTTTGGGGCGACAGCCAGGAAGTTGAATAGCCTGCTGTCTCACGTGTCAGACGACATGATGTTCGAGATTCTTGAAAATGAAGGGGAAGTGTTGCCCAAGCTGTCTTTACTGGCTCAATTGAAAGGCTGTCATTATCGCATCAACGGCCTGGAAGTGGAAACAAACTGGTACGAGAAATTCTTCCGAAACTCGGACGACAAGGGCTCAGAGTCCAAGTTGAAAGGTAACGTTATTGAGGTCAAGCTCATGAAGTCACAATGGACCGTTGGAATAGATGGCTTCCACAAAATATGGCTGAACGGTATCCTCATTGACGGAGTTCTCGATAGCGAGAATTATTACAAACGGAGTGGATTCATCTGAACAGCGAAACAATGTATTAGGAAGTTATGTGAAAATGGCTTTTTAATGCTCGCGTCTTTTCCTCAGTTGTCCCACAGACAGAGACGAGAGGATGTCATCTTTTCCTTCGGAGTCAACAGTGTTTGATTCGTGGATGCTGACCAACAAGCTCTTATCCTCGACAACAAGGTCACCGTTCTCGCCGATGTGGTACGTCTCTAGAAGATTTTCAGAGTCGTTGACGCTGAAAACCAGACGCTGATCGGAACATGCACCAGAGATGACATCTGCGGAAGTTTCGACAGCTTTGTCGAAGGAAAGTTGGCCTTCCTTTGAGACATTGAAGAGGAAGAACGCATTCATCTTGTCGAAAACAAGGGCAATTTTTTGCAATTTCTCAATCACAAGAATCTGCGAAACGGTGTATTCCTGGAGATCTCCAGCTTCGTTCTGGAATCTCTCTGGAGCAAGGTGTTTGTCGTTGAGATAAGGCTTGACGATCTCTTCAAGCGACAGTTTATCCTGCAATTCGTCTGAAGGATCTTGCCAAGTCCAAGAGCAGATGAAAGAGTCTCCACCAGCGCTGATCAGCACCTTTCCGTCACACCAGCTTGGTGCCACTATAGAGGAGACAAATTCTTCGTGTTCGAAAAGCCATTTTTTGATGACAAAGGTTTGAGGATAATGGGTGATTCTGATGTGTTCGTCTCTGTCGGTCGTGATGATGTATTCTTTTCCATCGCTATCTGTCAGGTCCAAGAGCGAAGTCAGCATTGACACATGGCCAAGAACAGGCTTCAAGTCTTTTTCTTCCAGGGTTTGTGTTCCTTGCAACTCGATTGCATAAACGTCTCCGAATTTGTCTCCCACGATAACCTTCTGGTCGTCCATGCTGGTTGTGATGGTGCAAGGTCTTTTAGGGAAAGGTTGACGCTTCACAAATGACAAAACATTGTCGTTGTTGCCGAAGTCGATCTCGAAAACAACGACAGCCTTGTCGTTGTCGGTGGAAACAATGACATGCTTTTCGTCTCTGCTGAGACAAATATCTCTGATGTAATTCAGACGCGGAGGAGCTCCTGGGCCCGGTGTTGGAAGCTTTGGAGGCTTGCCATCAGCCTGTGTGTTGAGACCTTTCTCCTCTTGGGATTTCACCCACGCCTCGTGCCGTTTCTTGAGCGTGTAGTCTGGATCGACTTCGTCTGTCCAGCTTCCAATCAGCTTTGACTCCGAATCCGTCAGCTTGTACACAAACAAGTTGTTGCTACAGGTGGCAAAAAGCACATTTCCTGACTTGTTGAGTATGACTTGCTGGAATGGATGTTTCATATCGAGGTTTGGTGCGGGAGAAGTGAACTCTATCAAGCTTTCCTGGTATTGAAGATCGTGAAATTTTTCAATCTCCAAAAAAAAAATAAAAAAATTTTATTTTTTTAATTGGGGTCTCAATTTAGTCGCGTCGATCGACTCCAAATGGTTACCAAAATGAGGAAAATTTTGCAAAAGGCCAGAGATTAAAAATGATGGAGATACGGATAATCTAGAGTGTCTTCATTTGATTTGGACACCAAAAATGACAGACATTGCAGAATTGACACACCCACTGATCAAGGATGGCTGGTTCAGCGAGGAATCCGAGGAATTTTTTCCTGGACAGGCTATGAGATTGAAAGTGGACAAAATATTGCACGCAGAGAAATCCGAGTTCCAGGACGTTCTCGTTTTCAAGTCCACGAACTTTGGCAATGTACTTGTGCTTGACGGTGTGATCCAAGTGACTGAGAGAGACGAGTTCGCTTACCAAGAAATGATTGCACACGTTCCATTGTTTTCTCACCCAAACCCAAAGAAGGTGTTGGTCATTGGTGGTGGTGACGGTGGTGTTTTGAGAGAGGTCGTGAAGCATGAGAGCGTGGAAAGTGCTACTTTGGTGGAAATCGACGAGTCTGTGATCAAACTCTCGAGAAAGTTTTTGCCAAATATGGCCAAAGCTCTGGATCACGAGAAAGTGAAGGTGGTTTTGCAGGACGGTTTCAAGTTTTTGAAGGATGCTGCGAATGTGGCCGACGCCGATAAGTACGACGTCATCATCACAGACTCCTCCGACCCAGACGGACCTGCTGAGGCTTTCTTCCAAACCCAATACTTCGAGCTGCTGTACAACGCTCTCAACTCCAATGGTATTGTCATCTCGATGGCTTCAGAAAACATCTGGCTCAACATTAACAACTTGAAGAAACTAAAGGACATTTGTGGAAAGGTGTTTCCAACTGCTGAGTGCTGCTCGTGCGCCATCCCAACCTACACTTCCGGTCAGATTGCGCTGATTTGTTGCTCCAAGAATGCAGATATTGATGTCAAAAAGCCCTCGAGAAAGCTCGACCCAAAGAAAGAGTCCGAACTGTTCCGTTATTACAACAGCCAAGTCCACGAGGCCAGCTATGTTCTTCCTACGTGGGCCAATTCTTTGTTGAACGGTGAATAAATAAATGAATAAATGTGTATGCTTGTGAATCGATTACGTCATCAAAAACCAAAGATTTCGTCCATGGTTTTTTTTGCTTTCTTCTTCTTCTTCTTCTTTGACGGTTGCGGCGATGGATCCTGCGCTGACGACGGCCGTTTGAGCGACGGTGCGGGGCTTGCCACTTCAGCTGGTTTTTTCAATTCCTCCAAATCCACTGCCTCTCCTATTTCTTCTGACTCTTCCAAAATAACCCCTGCGACTTTTTCATTCTGAACTTCTCCCAGATCGAACTTCAGAAGGAGCGAGCGTATACGAGCGCACAATCCAACTAGCGTGAAACCCAGGGCAACAAACTGCCCCAGTTCTATGACGGAAAAGAACTTCCAGTAGCAACTGGGGAGCAGCTTTTGAAGGATATAGCGGACCAGAAGTCGAACCTGGCTCGTGCGTTGGTCGATGAGCTTGCTAGCGTCCTTGGCAGACAATTTTATCTTTTTAAGTTTCTGTGGTCTGTTTTTTGCGAATTTCAGCTTGGTGAGTTGTTGTTGCTGCGAGAGTTGATCAATGTCAATCATCAGGCCTAACACGTTCCGCACTTTGCGGTGGAGCATATTGAACTGACGCCACCAAAGTGAGGACCCATGTTGTTTTGAGTCTCTGTGATAGACGAGATGAAGGATCTCGAACTCCGTGGCCAGCTTTTCGAGCGTCTGTGGGTCTGCGATAGCCATGGGGCTAATTCTAGAACATTATGGGGTAAGCTTATCTCAAAATTTTTTTGAAAATTTTTTTTTAGCCTCAGATCTCAGATCTGGGATCCGGTGTAGGGATGTCCAACTGGAGCGTTCCTGCGTGGCTCTGAAAAGAGTTGAGCGGCCTGGATCGAGTTCTGGACGCGTGAGTCCGCAGGAAAATGTCGTTACTGTGGCGGAGAAGACGCGTAGGTCGGTCTGGAACGGGAGACTGAGTCCAGGTCGTGCAACAGGGGAGAAGAACCGCGCGAGACACGCAAGCCACACAACCCCGATTGCACAAGCTCCTCTGCGCCTGCGGTGGCTTGCGGAGAAAGTGTGTGGTTTTGTCGTGTCCCGTGGGCCTGCGGACCGGGCTGTCTGCTGTCTGTCTTGTTTACTGAGCCTGCGCGGCTCGCTTAGCGCGACACGAGGCACGCCTCGAAACGCGTCCCCCCTTTGATCCAAGTGAAAAAAAAAATAAATAACGCGTCGCACGAAAAATAAACAGAAATTCCGAGAAAAGTAAACAGTCTCGGGCTAGAGATCAATAGCAGATGATGTCCGCTGCGACGGAAGGTACGTTGACAATGGAAAGGGGACAATAAGGAAACCAGGATTACCAGAAAAACGGTCGCGTTCCTCCAGATGCAAAACAACACGACCACGGTTTGCTCGAGAGACTTAAGGGAGTCGAGAATGCGGTGATCAAGCTATATAAGGCCGGCAATCCCGCCAAAGAGTGGACAACGTTTCTTTCTTGCAAAGTCAAATCCAACCCATCGTCACTCTTTATACACAATGCAATTCAAGAACGTCGTTTTCGCTGCCCTTTTGGCTTCTCTTGCCACTGCCTCTGACGTCGTCACCCAGATCGGTGACGGTCAAATCCAGGCCGACACCGCCACCACCGAGGCTGCCACCACCAAGGCTACTACCTCGAGCACTTCTTCTGAGGCTGCTGCTACCACTGAGGCTACCACCTCCGAGGCTGCTGCCGAGACCACTACCAGTGCCACCTCCGAGGCTGCTTCTGAGGACGTCACCTCTACCGTGTCTTACGTGACCACCGTCATTAACGGCGAATCCACTGTTTACACCACCTACTGCCCATTGAGCTCCACCGAGGCCACCACCTCGCCTGCTGCCGAAGTTGCTACCTCTTCTGCCGCTGATGAGGCCACCACCGAGGCCACCACCTCGTCCTCTGCCGCTGCTGAGGTCACTTCTTCCGCCGCTACCTCTTCCGATGACGACGACGTCACTTACGTCGACATCACCACCACCCCAACTGTGACTGCCTCGAACGACATCACCGTCACCGACTACGATTACGTCACCTACACTTCCACCTACTGCGACACCGACGGATCTTGTTACACCCAGACCTCCACCGGATCTGTCGCTGCCACTCTGTCCACCTCCACCAGCTCTTCATACTCTGTCCCAGCAATCGGTACCTACTACGGCTCGTCTACTGCTGCTTCCAACAGCACTCTCTCTATTGCTGAATTCGAGGGATCTGCCAACAAGCTTGGTCTCACCGGTGCTGGTGCCGTCGGTGCTGCCGTTGTTGCTCTTCTTTTCTGATTGGTTGGGTTACGTACGATATTAATATAGTTTCTGGTTTATGGTTAGAATAACGTCAAAGCATAATAATTTCCGGGGTAAAACGCGTGAAAAATAAAGAGCCCCGAATCCTGCGCGAAACTGCTTAGCCGCAGAGGAACCGGCATGCCGGTTTCTGTAACTCCGATTTTAAATCGGCCGGGGCCATTCGCGATGTTCACGTCAAACGGCGTTCCGTGCGCGAAAATGTGTCAGGACGTGCGGGAGGCGGTCCACACGGTGTCCCGGTGCCCGGTGACCGTCGCCGGTGGCGCCCCGGTGGTTGCTCGGGAATCAATTTTTTGCGGGCAACACGCCGGACAAGTTACCGGAGGACCCTTTCGAGCCTCGCGCGCCGGGCCCCCGATTAAATTTCTAGAACCGGTGTTCCTGATTAGAACAAAGGAAAAAAGCTTAAAAATAGTGTGGTTTTGTGGGAAACCAAATATAAAAAGGGAAACATTTCCATGAACTATTGTTGTGGGATCATATTTGATTTCTCCATACAACAACATCAAACAATACAACAGTTGTGACTTGAGACCAATAATGAAACTTGCAACGTTGACATCAATTGTGGCTGTGTTGGCCAGCGGATCTTCTGCCCTTCCAATTCTGAGTGAAGTGTTTGGATACCAGGACGTGAAGACCGCCGCCCAGGTGGCAAGAACGCTTGTGAACAGAGAGTCTTTGGCCAACGTGGCCACCGTTCAAAAGGACTCCGAGACTCCTGTTTCTTTTGTGGAATACTACTCGGACTGTGATCAAGACGGCCAGCCAATCTTGCTTATGATTGACATTTCGTCTTCCAACAAGAACATCCAGGCCGGATCCAAGACCTCGCTTTCCATCAGAGTGGGCGACCATCCTATCCAAGAACATGTGGACCCACACTACATCGGTGGCAGAGTCAACTCGATTGCCGGCTCTCCAAGAGTGAACTTGAAAGGTTCCTTTGTGCCTATCAATGGCTCGTCTGAATTGGACCAATGTTTCGCAAACAGACACCCAGACTCTGTGACATGGTATCCTGGCTCTGACGTTCACCAGTCTCAATGGGTCAAGTTTGAGATCGAAGACGTTTACTTGATCGGCGGTTTCGGTGACAGAGCTTACATCGGAGAGATTCCAGTCGAGGAGTATCTCAACGCCACCCTTTTGAACCAGCAAGAGCTCGAACAGCTTGTGCAGTTGGAAGAGGAGATTGAAGAGCAGACCAGCGGCTGGTTTTCCGGTATCATGGAGACTGTCTCTGATGTTTTGGGCCTGAGCCGTGACGAGGAGGCTTCTGAAGAGACCGATGATGACGCAGAAAGAAAGTACTGGAAGCATTACGGAAAGCAACAGAGAAAGTACTGGAAGCATTACGGTAAGGAGCAAAAGAAGAAGTGGGCTCCAAAGGATGCAGAGGATGAGGAAATCGACTGCATGGAGGCTGAAGAGCTCGAAACTCCAGGCGAACACTGGAAGCACTACGGCAAAGACCAGAAGAAGTACTGGAAACATTTCGGTAAGGATCAGAAGAAGAAGTGGGCTCCAAAGGACCCAGAATTCGAGGTTGAAGAGGCCGCTGAAGAGACTGACGATGATGCTGAGAGAAAGTACTGGAAGCACTATGGAAAAGAGCAGAGAAAGTACTGGAAGCACTTTGGAAAGGAGCAAAAGAAGAAGTGGGCTCCTAAAGACCCAGAATTCGACGTTGAGGACTTTGAATCCGACGCTGAGACCCCTGGTGAGCACTGGAAGAATGTTGGAAAGGACCAGAAGAAGTACTGGAAACATTTCGGAAAGGACCAGAAGAAGAAGTGGGCTCCAGAGGACCCAGAACTAGAGGTCGAGGAGGCCACCGAGGTTTCGGACGATGACGCTGAGAGAAAGTACTGGAAGCACTACGGAAAAGAGCAAAAGAAGTACTGGAAACATTTCGGAAAGGATCAGAAAAAGAAGTGGGCTCCAGAAGACCCAGAACTAGAGGTTGAAGAAGTTGAGACTCCAGGTGAACACTGGAAGAACGTTGGAAAGGACCAAAAGAAGTACTGGAAGCATTTCGGAAAGGATCAGAAGAAGAAATACGCACCAGAAGACCCAGACATGGAGATGGAAGAAGTTGAGACTCCTGGCGAACACTGGAAACACTACGGAAAGGATCAGAAGAAGTACTGGAAACATTTTGGTAAGGACCAAAAGAAGAAGTGGACCCCAGAAGACCCAGAACTCGAAATCGAGGAGGTCGAGACTCCAGATGAACACTGGAAGAACGTTGGAAAGGACCAAAAGAAGTACTGGAAGCATTTCGGAAAGGATCAGAAGAAGAAGTGGGCTCCAGAAGACCCAGAACTAGAGGTTGAAGAGGTTGAGACTCCAGGTGAACACTGGAAGCACTACGGAAAGGACCAAAAGAAATACTGGAAACACTTTGGTAAGGACCAGAAGAAAAAGTACGCACCAGAAGACCCAGAGCTGGAAGTCGAGGAAATCGAGACTCCAGATGAACACTGGAAGAACGTTGGAAAGGACCAGAAGAAGCACTGGAAACACTTTGGTAAGGACCAAAAGAAAAAGTGGGCTCCAGAAGACCCATCTGAGTCCGTGGAGTCTTTCACCCTGATGACCCAACCTTAGATCACGAGAGATTTTTTATTTTGTTTTTGGAGAGAGTTAATGATGTTTCGTTTTAGCACGGTTAATAATAAATTATATCATGGATAGGAAAACCGCGGTCATGTGACCAAAAACACGATTCCCTGTAGATAAAACTTTTCCTAATTTGTAAGTTCTATCCGCGTGCACGATAAGAAAGCGCGTTGCAACGGGCTGAAACAATCACCCGGGGGGAATGGGATGCTTCAAGACTCCGGCTTGGGGTTTTTGGCGGCTCTGTCATAAGTCCTGGCCAGGATGTCCCGTCTAGGCAAGTCATACCATAGATGTGCGACGCGTAAAACACGCTCTAATAAAAAAAACTACCCGGATTTTGGATTTTTTGTGCGATATACTTTAAAATTAATTAGTATTATTGTACGAGTGTCTGGCTCTCCTCGTTCCTTAGCACAAACAGTGAATCAGAATGGCTTTGACATACAAGCGGCGAAACGTTGGAATCGCGGCAGCCTCGGCAGTTGTGCTTGTCGGGGCCACATCTCTCATACTGAAAACCTATCCACATCTACGTCCAAAGTATCTGTTGGGTGATAAATTCTCCAAGTACTTTGGCAAGGAGACCGAAGAGACCAAGGAGGCTGAAGAGCCACTCGGAGACTCCACCGTGGTTGTCAGTGAGAAAGCTGTCCAAGAGTGGTCCGAGGGCGAGCTCCGGTCGTATCTGAAAGAGGTGAGTAGTGAATTTCAGCAATGACCACTTGAGCTATACTAACAAAGACTTCCCGTCTAGAAAGAAGTTTCTGCTCCTGAAGGTGCTACTGTTGATGAGCTTGTCGCCCTTGTTAATGAGACTAGATCTCATTAGTGTACTGGCGAGAGGCTTGAAATTGTTGGCGAGTGGGACGGGCGGAGGAAGCCCCAAACTGATGTACCGAATGGTAACGTGACCAGCGGTCACGTGATCGCGCTACAGGGCCGTCCTGTTATGTCCAAATCAATCGCTATTTATGAGTCTCGCCTATAATAACAGTTTTATTCGAACGGAAGCGTATTAGTTCACCTTGTTGAACTCTCTCCAGCCCTGTAGACCTTCCTGGAACAATTTCCACGTGAGTTTTTCGTTCGGCAGGTAGCAGAATTTGACCCCGATGGTTTCAACATCCTTGTTTCTGTACTCGTCATCGAAAAGACACATATCGCGGGGCTCGAGGTTGTTGCTCTTGCACAATGCTGTAAGATGGTGTATTTTTGTGCCCCAACCCCACTCGCTGTCCTGGATGTATTTGTCTATATTGAAAAGTTTGAGTAGTTTTTTAGCTGTGGGTGGAGCCGCAGTTCTAGAAGCTGTGAGGATGATGACGTTGTTTTCCTTCAGATAATCAAAGATGCGTATCACGTCGGGGAAAAGTGTGAGTTCGTAGCCGTAGCGGTCCACGACAGTTCCCTTTTTGGTTTTGTGGAGTTTAAGAGGAGTTTGGATGTGGGTATCGCACCAACATGCTGGAGGGAGTTAGCAAAGTGTAAGGCGGAGAGAGGAGGAATGGCAGGGGTACTTACGCCAGAGAGTGTAATCCAAGTCAAAAACAACTGCTTTCGGAAGCGTTTGAGGGGTTTCGGAATGTATTTGGGTCATAGCGGGGAAAGAAACAACTGGTCAAGAAGTTAAAGTGTATTAGTATAATAGATTTGAGTCAAATCAAATATTTTTTTAGGCTACGAAATGTTTCTTTTTTAGATTTTTTTTTTTTTTGGTTATATTTTTTAGTTTTCAAGATTTTTCAGTGAGGAGAGATTGAGCGATTTGAGAGGACGGAGATTGCCGAGTATACCATGTCCCAACGATACGAAACGTTCAAGAATACGCTGAATTCGTCGTTTGACAAGACACAGACGCTAGTTGACACGCTGACAAAGCTCCGAAGCCGTGGAACGGACGTAGATGATGAGGATCTGAAGACGCTGGCGGAGCTTCATAGGCTGGTTGTTTTGGACAACGTGGAGCTTATAAGAGCCAAGAACGAGGTGAAAACAGAGTACAACAAGCTGAACGATGCATTGATGAAAAAAACGCGCTCGAGTTACAATCAATTCAACAATATGAAGCTTCAGAAGTACAAGTCGCAGAAGCTGAAGAACATGCGATTGGTTCAGGAGTTTCAGAGGCTGCTTGCGCAGATTCCAGAGCTGAAGCTGGCGCAGATTTTGGATGGTGAGGATAAGGACGACGACGAGAGTCGTGCCGACAGCGATTTTCTGCGATCATTGTCCAAAGACAATGCGGAAATCAGGGAGAATTTCGCCAATTCGAACTTTGACGGGTATCAGATTGACGAGAGTGCGGTGATGAGGTTCGAGTCGATTCTGAAGAAAGAAGATATCAAAAAGTTCCGGCTGGTGCAGCTGAACGACCGGTATTACGAGAGGGAGCGCACGTTGCTGCAAGGAATGGAGCTGAAATGGCAGAACCGGCTGGCCGAGCTGACGAAGTTTGTGAAGGACGACTCGGAGAAGATACGGGGAGGAATTCTGGAAGTCCAGGAGGAGCTGCGGGAGGAGCAGAAGGAGGAGGAGGACGAGGTCGAAGAGGAGGAAATGGAGTTGGAAGAGTATTCTGAGGAGGAGGAGGAGATGGAGATGGAGATGGAGATGGAGGCAGAGGCAGAGGCTCAAGCGGAAGTGGAGAATGGTGAGGAAGATGAAGAAGACGAGAGCGATGAGAACGATGAGAATGGGGAGAATGGAGATAACCAGGACTCTGAACACACGGAGGTTGCAGAGAAGACGGGAAGTCCTGAGGCGGAGAAGGCAGAGGCGGCGGAGGAGACGGTCATAGAGAACGAAAGAGCTTCTACAGAGGTTGTCGCTGCCGACGACGGCGGACACAACGACTCCGGTCCGGTCGCATCGGACTCGGACATGGATCTCGAAGAATAAATGCAGCAGCAGCAAAAAAAAATAAATTTGTCGCGACGCGACAGAGTCTGAGTTGTGTTTACCCGGCCCTCGCGCCGAAGAGATGCTGCAAAAAACACTTGTAGATGACAGGCTTAATCTTTACCACCAAACGTTTATCCTTTGTAAACAACTCCCATCAACATGAGCGAGGCAATTGCTAATTATCTTCTTGTTTCTTTGCCAAAGTCGACGTCTACGGACGAGAAATCGCTGACGAGATGGCTGGAGCAGAATGTGAACGGTGGAGCTGTGGAGGTGTCCAAGTTTGAGTTGCCCGTTTTCAAGGTTGGGACGCTGGATTCCCTGGTGTTACAGAGCGAGGAGCTGGCGAAAGTGGACCAACAGCTGTTTGGTTCGATAGGAAAAGTCCTGGACATCATGAACAACATTTACGGCGAGTCTGCTGGAAGACACACAACAAAGCAAAAGATCGAGGGAAAGCCTGTGGACCAGTATTTTGAGACCTTCAATTGGAACACGTCGCGGTTCCGGTTGGACAAATCGATTGAGGAATTGACCAAGACGATATCCAGCGAGGCGTTGAACGTTGACAACGACCTGCGCACGTCGTACACGAACTACACACAGGCCAGGTCAAATCTGGTTGCTGCGCAGCGGAAGCAGACGGGCGATCTGTCGGTGAGATCGCTGCACAACATTGTCAAGGCGGAGCACTTTGTGCTGGATTCAGAGCATCTGACCACGGTTCTTCTGGCGGTTCCAAAGAACCTAAACGACTCTTTTCTGAGCTCCTATGAGACGTTGGTTCAGTTTGTGGTTCCTAGAAGCGCTCTCAAGATCGCGGAGGACTCTGAATTCGTCCTGTATGCGGTGACGCTGTTCAAGAAGTACTCGGCTGCGTTTCTGGCTGCTGCCAGAGACTCGAAATGGATTCCCCGCGAGTTTGACTACTCGGAAGAGGTGATCAGCAAGATGAGAAATGAGTATCAGGAGGCCACCAAGGAGGAGTCGACGCTGAAAAACGACCTGTTGAGGCTCTCGAAAAGCGCGTACGCCGAGATTGTCATGTCGTGGGCCCACATCAAGCTGCTGAGAACATTTGTGGAGTCGGTGCTGAGATACGGACTGCCTCCGCAGTTTTACTGCTATCTGCTCAAGCTGCCGAAGAAGGCTGTTGAAAAGGGCAAGGAGGAGCTGGTGCAAAGATTTGGATATCTGGGAGGTAACGCCTTCTCGACGGACAAGAACGGGCGGGTGGTGAAGGACACGAGTCTGAACGAGTATGCTTCGCTGGTTGACCAGGATTACGAGCCGTTTGTGCTGTACGAGGTGGAGCTGAATTGATGCGAGTCAGACGAAAAGTCGCTGTAACATTGCACGAATTTTGCCGATCAATTCGGGAGACACAGAATTCATACTAGTGGCCTTTAGATTGTTGAACACTAATAAACATCAAAGTTTGCTAGCCCAGAGGAACTCTGGAGCAGATAGGGCGGACGGTAGATACAACACGAACATGGGAAGTTGTAGTGGAAAAGAGTACGGTGTAGAGAGACTTCGGGATTGTAAAATGAGTGGCGAGAAACCAGCTGAAACCGGCAATTTTTCTGTGTTGTCTTGCGATCGGTCCAATCGTCGTGGATACTAGCTCTTCTTCATCGGACGGGACAACAGTCCAAGCTTGTCCTTTTGAAATGGTCGGGCTCACGACACTTGCAGCACTCGTAAAACTTGTGTTTGCTCGATTTTTATGACGTCATTCGCGGAACGCGATTTTTCAAAAGCTGGAGAAATTAACTCCGTACACTGTGAAAAGACAGCACAACAACACGTTTTATCCGCTCCAAGTTTACATAAACGTTGCTATTTCCACGCAATTTTCCCTCCAGCTGATCGGAAATGCCTCCGTATCAAAAACTCACCAACTCCGCGTATTCGAACCTGGAAGATGAGGACCAAGAAACCATTTTCCAGGTGAACCAGCACAGCAGCAGCAACATCTCGTTGCAACGTCTAGACAGACGGCCGGAGCCGCGTAAGGCGTCCGCTGGAAAGGTCGAGTTTACGCATTCGGAAGACCTAGACAACCCGTTCTCAGACAGCGAAAGAATCGACTGGCAGAAAGACGACGAAGATATCTTTGGCGACACGTCTCCGTCGGAAACACCTATACAGCCGGAGCAGGATTACCAGGATTATCGGTATTCTCACGTGGATTTCAATGTTTCTCCTACAAACAAACTTAGAGGTACAAAGTTGCTGTATTTCACGTCGCTTTTCAGCTCGATCGGAGTGTATCTGTTTGGATTTGAACAGGGAGTCATGTCACTGATCATCACGGAGAAGTCGTTTTTGGACTACTTTGACGACCCAAACAGCCTGCAAATAGGAACGCTGATCGCACTTCTTGAGTTGAGCGCGCTGTTCTCGTCGTTGGTGGTTCCCTCGGTGGCTGACAACAAGGGCAGAAAATACACCATTCTCGCGGGAGCGCTGATTTTCTGTGTGGGCGGAATGTTTCAGACGTTTGCTCCGTACGAGAAAATAGGCATCATGATGATCGGACGACTCATCTCGGGAGCAGGAATCGGGTTCCTCAGCTCCATCATCAATCTGTACCAATCCGAGTGCTCGCCAAACGACCAGAGAGGAAAGATTGCGTGCATGACGTTCAGTTGTAACATTCTGGGATTTGCCTCGTCGATCTGGCTCGATTTCATCTGCTCATATTTCAAAGGCTCCTCTTCGTGGAAAATCCCCCTGCTAGTGCAGGTTCTGCTGGGAGCCGTTCTGTTTTTCGGCGGATTCTATATCGTCGAGTCTCCGAGATGGTTGCTGGCCAACGATTTCGACAACGAAGGGTTCGTGATTCTCAAACTGTTCAATTGTGATGACCCAAACCCGCAGAAGGCCAAGATGGAGTTTATCAACATCAAAAACACCATCGAGAACGAGAAACTCGAATTGCAGTCCCAGCCCCGCTCCTGGTTGGGCGTCATCAAGAAGAACTTCAAGGTCATTGCCGTCGGTGCATCGTCACTCTTCTTTGCCCAGTTCAACGGAATCAACCTCGTGAGCTACTACGCACCGCTCATTTTCGAAGAAGTCGGCTTCAAGGGAAAATCGGCCTTCCTCATCACGGGACTCAACGCAATCGTCTATCTTCTCTCCACACTCATTCCCTGGGTTCTTGTCGACAACGTCAGAATCGGGGGCCGCAGAAAACTCTTTATGGCTGGCGGTTTCGTCATGGGAACTTCGCTGTTTGTGTCGGGCCTCATGGGTGCACTCAACAACAAAGTAGGCTCCATTATGGTGGCCATTCTCATTGTCGTCTACAACGCAGCATTCGGTTTCTCTTGGGGCCCGTTGGCCTGGTTGTATGCCAGTGAAGTGTACTCGGACTCGTATTCAAGATCTATCGGAGCTTCTTTGGGAACAGCAATCAATTGGTTCAGCAACTTCGTTGTGGGAGAATTGAGTCCTAAAATGCTGGAACTGATCGGATGGAGACTCTATCTCATATACGGCAGCTTTTGCTTTGCCAGTTGCGTCGTTGTCTATAAGTTCTATCCCGAAACCACGGGTGTCGAGCTGGAGGACATGGACAAGCTGTTCGAAGAGTTCAACAGAAAGTGACTCACTGTATTTATTTGTTATATTCATTTCCCCAATTTAAACCATTTCGGAACCTTCTTTCCGTTGTAATCGACATTCTGCTTGCGGACCGAGCTGTTTTGGGGCTCCTTTGGTGGAACGTAGCGTTCAACTTCATCTGGCTCTTCATCCCGGCTGGTTTCGAGTTTGACCTCTGCTAAATCATCCAGATTCTTTGCCTTCTCCAGATACTCATTCTTGATATACTGCTGTCTTTTGTAGTTGTCTTTGTACACCAACAAAGAACGATGTCCAAAATTGCAATGTGCCACCAATTGCTTGGTGAAATCTTCGCTTTTTGACAGTAGAACTTCTTGTGGATATGGAACATGTAGCTCAAAAACAGGATCGTCCTGTTCCAGACGTTCTTTCTGAGACTTTGACAAAAGGACAATTTCCTCCAAAAGAAGCTTGTACAAATCCCCTAAGGTGTCGGTGGGATTCAGTTTCACCTGCACAGTGTTGTAATCAGGAAACTTCACTCTAACCAGACACTCTTTGACTTCAACTGGAGGCTTTTTCTTCTTTTCCAGTTCCTCACGCTGCCGTCTGCTCATTATTTGATTAACACCGTGTGCCCGACGCGAGAGAAGAGCCTGGTATTGCCTTGCCTGATCAACAGACATATCATAGACAGATTCATCGACATCCATCGAACGAAGAGGCTCCGAAAACACAGGCTTATAAACCTCGATCTTGGGAGAAGGCGGCTTCACCGTGGCATCGGGTGTCTCTTGCTTGATAGTTTCTAGCGAGTTTGGACTCTCGGACTTCTCATCCGTGACTATGACGCTTTGTGGCTCTCTTTCCACTACTGATGGCTCAAGAACCGTTTTTGGTTCGTCGTTGACCACAGCTTTTTTCTCACTAACATCTTTTTCTTTAGTAGGAATTCCCTCCTTTTTTTTGACTTCCCGGGTAAAACGCAAACGCAGACTATGGCTGCCCTCAACGAGCCCCAACGAGCTCAATGGCTGCTCCAATTGGTCAGCGCTGCTCAAAGTCGTCCCAAAACTTTGCACGACAGGAGAGTAGAGATAAACCTCGCTAGCAGATTCAAATGAACGTCCAAAGATTTTGAGTCCCGAGGAGGACTCAAAGTGTTTAAGCATTCCAGAAACAGAATTGTTGCACTCAAATTCCCCAATCAGTTTGTTTGGAGGCGGACTGACAAAGCTCTTATCGCCCTCTGGTGAGATAATCTGTAACTTCACCGTCACTTTCGAGCCTTTCGGCAATTCAATCAATTCAAGCTTACATCCCTGTGGAAGATTGGCCAATCGGATCGGTAGAGATAAATCCACGGCATTTTTACCGTGCTTGAGCCCATAAGACGAACTTGAAAGACCAAAATGCTTACAACTGTCCACCAACACTTGGTTCAAAAGCGTCGATGCGGTCGTCTTGCACTTGAAGCTGCGGAAGTTGTACGTCACCGTAATCTGTGACATTGAGGTAAAAGAAGGACTATGAAAGACAATTGATGAAGAGGGTTCCTTTTGCCACTAGAACTGTAGATCAAAGTTTATTTTTTAATCAAGGAAAAAAAAATAACCTAGGTGTGGTGCGCCACATGTGGCTGATTGCTGTGGCGGTACAAAACCGAGGGTGCAGCTATCCAGTAACGCGGGTCCTCTCCAGAGCTCAGAGCGCACGGTATTCAAAAAGCTCGAAGACCAACCATTTTCCAGAATAAATGAGCAGCAATCTTCACGTTTTGCACCTCTTTGCCTTATCCCGGAGTCTAGGGCAACGGGTTAACGCTGGTCGCAATATTTAATTACATAATTAATTACATCATCATTTTTTGTGGGAAAGCGCGTTTTGTTTTTAAATGAGTTCAATTTGTACATGTAAACAAAACCTTTATTCTTATCAGAACAGCCATCAAACCATTTTTTTTGCTACTACTTTTCTCCCAAACAACATGGCTACGAGACGCATGGAAGCTACTAGAAGGAAGCAAATGGAATCTCCCCTCAAGGGATCAAATTCCCTGTCGAAATCTCCCGTGCGGTCTCCAACAAGATCTCCCGTGAGATCTCCCCTCAAATCGCCCAGGAAACTGATGCAAGCACAGCTGTCTGCGGACTTCACGCCGGCTACAGGTGGCTCTGGCTTGTCTCCGGAGTACGTTAACAACACAAACATCAAGGTGATTGTGCGATTCAGGCCAGAAAACGAGATGGAGAAGAGAAACAACGCGACAGGAATAGCCACATACGACGAGGATGGGCAGACTGTTTCGATAAATGTGGCCTCAAACATAAACTCATTTACTTTTGACCGCATATTCAACGAGGAGACAACTCAGGACCAGATTTTCAACTATTCGATTCGCAAAACCACAGACGATCTCGCCCAAGGTTACAATGGTACAGTTTTATGTTACGGACAGACTGGTTCCGGGAAATCGTACACGATGATGGGAAACCTGGAGGACAATGCAAAGAAAGGACTGATTCCTCGGATTTTTGAGCAGATTTTTCAAGGAATTGAAAACTCTCCCAAGACTCTCGAGTACACAGTTGGAGTGTCTTATCTGGAGATTTACAACGAAAATCTGAAGGATTTGTTGAATCCAAAGAACAACAACAAGCTTTCGATTCATGAGAACAAAGTCGACGGTATTTATGTCAGCAACCTAGAAACCTTGTACGTTTCGAATTTGAGCGACGTTTACACGATTTTGGACCAAGGAAACCTCAACAGAAGCGTTGGCTGCACCAACATGAACGAACAGAGTTCTAGATCCCACGCGATTCTTCAAATAAGGCTAAATTCCAAGAATTTGGAAGATGGAGTCATTAAGACCGGTAACTTGTTTTTGGTGGATTTGGCAGGCTCTGAGAAGATTGACAAGACCGGAGCCACGGGTCAGCTTCTTGAAGAGGCAAAGAAGATCAATTCGTCTCTGTCCGCGCTAGGGAATGTGATTTATTCTTTGACTGACGGGAAATCGACGCACGTGCCATACCGGGACTCGAAGCTGACGAGAATTTTGCAAGAGTCTCTGGGTGGAAACTCGCGGACGACTCTGATCATAAACTGTTCCCCTTCTTCGATGAACGAGCAAGAGACGCTTTCGACCTTGAGATTTGGATCTAGAGCCAAGAAGATCAAAAACAGTGTTCACATCAACAGCGAATTGAGTAATAATGAGCTGAAGAAAAGATATCTGGATCAGGTGAAGGTGAACGAGGAGAGCAACAGAAAGATTCAAAAACTGGAGACCAGAAACACTGTGCTGGAAGAAGAGAACCAAAGATTGAAAGAGGAGCTTCAAAAGTATAAGGATCTGATGAGTCTACAAGACACCCCCGACGAGATAACGAAGTTGAACGCTACCATTATTGAGTTGAAGACGTCCGAACAGACTCTGAAGAGAATAGTTGAACAAAAAGATTTACAGATAGCTGAGTTGGAAAAGAGGTCCGATGTTTCTGAAGAACACAGCACGAAGCTGGAAGCCCTTGAAAAGGCTTTGAGTCATTTCTCAACTCATATTGAGCAGGTTGAAAGCCAGAACAAGCAATTGAAAAAAGACATCCAGTCACTGGAACAGGTGAGCACTTTGAAGAACAGCAAGATCAAGGAGTTGGAGTTGCAGCTCGCGAATCAGGAGAGACTAGTCGAGCAAGATACCGAGATGTTTGGAAACAAGCTCGGATATCTAAGAGATCGGTTACTTTCTGCCAAGGGACCGCCAGTGAAACAGCCACCATTTGAACCGGAAAACGAAAAGGAAAACTACGGAGAAAACAGCGAGATTTCAACTGTGAGACAAGGAGTCAAAAGTCGGATTGGGCTGAATCTGAGAATAGTCAAGCCGATGCGCGGCGGACAGGAGAACGACTAGCCCAGTGGTCTAAGATGTTACAAGAAATTCTAAACCTTCATGCGCTTTTGGGGGTATTTAGTCTATCAACTCGATTATGATCAAAACGGAGCGAGAGTTATTAAGGGGAAATGAGAGAGACAGATGTCTTGAAAACGTGAAGAATTTTCTTCGGTTCATTCAAACACATCCTGTCCCAATTTGAGCCCCAGAATGTTTCTCACGTCGCTGGTAAACCGCAGACTGTTCAACAATGGCAACAGATTCATTAGCTCGAGGTCGTCTGGATCATTGATCCAGCCCTCGATCATGATCCCGTTCTTCTTGTGGAAACTATAACTC
The DNA here is from genome assembly GCA_003709205.3 of Ogataea zsoltii. NCBI lineage: Eukaryota > Fungi > Ascomycota > Pichiomycetes > Pichiales > Pichiaceae > Ogataea > Ogataea zsoltii. The sequence continues at coordinate 127,209 of PPKH03000009.1, forward strand.
ACTGGCGAGTTATCAATGATAATGATCTTGCTCAGATCCACGCTGGAACGTCCCACGGAAGAAGCACGTGTCCTGCTAACTGAGCGGTCTCTGGCAGACCCGACGGTTTCGTTGCTTCCGTTTGCGCCGGGAGGATACGGCGAGGAGCCGGGCGTGGACGCCCGGTTGGAGCCTGTGAGCACAGAAAGATCTTTGACATAGCCTTTTCCTTCAGTGAAGATGCAGCTGTTTCGGTAGAACCTCTGGCTGAAGAGCTTTTTTCCGCGGAAAGAGTTGCTTTTATCCTTGAGCATGACTTCTTCCTCGAGGTAGTTAATCACTGGGTCTGCGTACTCTTTTATAGAAGCTGTGAAACACACCAAATTGAACCAGTTTTTCACAATGTTGAGGAATTCGTCCACGTAGGGCCGTTTGTATATGTGGTAGAGTGTTGCGAGCTGGCTGTTGATTTTGATCTCGATGGTTGTTCCCTTGTTTCTGTTGAGGATCGAGGAGTTGTGTCGCGAAAGCGAGTGGATGAGCGTTTCATCGAGGTCCAAAACAAGTGTTTTCTGCGGCATATTGGGAGGATTGTTGATGTTGAAGTTGAACAACAGCTTTGGGAAAATGAACTTCTTTTTGCGGGGCGACCCGGCCACGGATTTTTCAGTGCCGGAGCGTTGTTGCGACTGCGAGCGTCTGCCTGTGCGACCCACGAGTAATGCAGGCTGAAGGGCCCGCGGTTTTCGGTTGTCCGGGTTCACCACGGCTCCTGTTGGCGACTTGATCTGGTCCTCGGACTTGTCTATCTCGAACTCGATGTCTTCCTCAACAATGGTGGGGATGTTTGATGGGGGCAGTTGCGGGTGTTTTTGGAGTTCCGGGTGCTGTTTTGCTGCGTTTCGCGGCACATCGGCGGTCGTTTCCGCGACCTGCTGCGGCTTCTGTTTGCCTCTCCATAGCCACCTAACGGGATAGGTTACCACGTAAAAAATCAGCGCCAGCGGTTTCACAACAAGATTATTAGGGAGAAAAAGGACGATGTGCAGCAGTATGCGCAAAAGCGACTTGTCCGACTCCAGATCGAGCTCCTGGTAGTCGGACTCCTGGTCGCCGGCGGCGTCTTGCGGAGGAGTCTCCTGTCTCGTCACGATGTTGGAGTCGTCGTCGTCGCCAGCGACGCCGCCGTCGGGCAACAACTTCTGGGTCTCCTCGGTGGAGTTTGTGTCCTGTTGCGAGCTGTCGGGCGGCTGATTGGCCGGGCTGAACGCCTTGTCCACCGTGCTGGCCAGAAACTGTATCGAGTTCATTGTGTACGAGCCGGTATCTAACGGGCGGTCACGTTTGCATCAACGCGGGGAACAAAACAAAGGACGCTCCGAGTGGTCTGGTCCGTTTTGGTGGTGTTTTTGGCAAAGAAATATATCAATTGGGATGTTTGGGACAAAAACAAGATGTTTTTCCCATGTGTTTTTTGAATATAGCTTGGTTTTTTTTTTGGTTTTCTTGATTTTTTTTTGGCTCAATTTTTTTGAGCCTCACGGGAAACCCAACAAGTAAAGTGTTGGACAGAATCTCGAGCGAGACACTAACGACACCGTAATCGACTCGATCGGTCAGTGATTCAACACGTTGGTGTTTCCAAATGGAACAGCCCTGTCGAATTCAGTGTCTCCACCGAGCCGGAAATGCACTGCAGCCGTGTTAGATTGCACAGTCTCAACTTTTGGGGCTCAACAGATGACGGTTTGCCCGAAGCGGTCGTTTGGGAAAGCTCTCGAGACAGTCGCACAAATAACACCTATCAGTCCGGGGTGAATCACCGATCTCTTCGCTCGATTCTTGTAGCTAGACTTCTCCAAATAGATCATTTCAGCCTCAGTGGATTCCGACTACACATTGCGTAGTCCGCACCACCACCCGGAATTAAGTTTCGCTGAAAATAAATTACTTTTAACTACACACATATATTATTTTCTGGCCAACCATTAGAGCTCTGTGGACTCTGTGCAGACACGATGGCGGCTATGTATGGTACGTGGTCTCTACGGGTTCCATCCATCGAGAAACCCGCCAATCTTGTAAATGTCCGGATTTTTGGGTGCAAAAGATACACCCGTTGGTGGTTTTGAGGACCGCTAATCGGCCTGTCTTCCGCGGTGACCCCGTCCTCTCGCGCGCGAGCCGCCTCGCGGCCGGCCACGTCCGCGCGTGGCACCGTTTCCTGCGCCGTTGGCGAACGAGGACCGTCTGCTCGGCGATCTCTCGGGCTCTCTCTCGGGCTCTGGCTCCGACTCTGGGGCTGCCAGACGGTATCGGAAGTCGTAGCCGTCGGAGCGACACTCCATTTTGAGACGGCCGTCGTTCAGGTCCAGAACCAACACCCCGTAGCTCAGATCGCACAGGTTGAAATGCCAGGTGTTCTGGAAAGAGATGTAGTAGAGGTCGTTCAGCTGACGGATGATGGTGTTGAGTTCGCGCTGACGCGACTGGATGTTGAACGAGTCGAGGTCCTCGTTGTTGAGCAGCGACTGCGACAAATGCAGCGGTAGAATGTCCTCAACCCCCTTGGTGGAGATCGGGATCTTGTCAAAAACCTCGAGTGCCAGCTCTGTGCACGCAATCATCATCGGGTCGTTCAGTTTGAACAACAGCTTCTCGAACCTTTGCTGAATATTCTTCCAGATCACTGCGATTTTCGACCGAGACTCGTTGAATTTCAGCTTGAAGCTCTCGAAGCTCGGGTTGATCGACAGTTCGTTGTAGGACGAGCTGTACTTAAAGTGCAGAGAGTTGGAGATCGAGTAGTCCATTTTGAAAAAGATCAGCAGATGCTCCAACAACGGCTCCCGTGCTGGCGACTGGTGCGTCACAAAAATCTTGATTGCCTTGTTGTACAAGTCCGGCTCGCGTTCTGCAAACTCCGTCAGCGTGTAGACAAGTCGGCCCATCTGCAACAATGTGATCCAGATATTTCCTGGGTCGCCCGAGATCGGCAGAAGGCCATCGCTGTTGTCAATGTCTTCGAGACTCGCACCGTCGCCAATGATGTCGCGCAGCTCCAGCGAGGAACCCTGGTGGAACAGCTTGTGATAGGACAAGGAGCCTCCGATGCCGGCAAAAAGAAGCGACTGGCCCGTGCGTGTAGTCAGTGTGAATACACTTCCGTCGTCGACTACATGCAAATTCGGAACCTTGTAAACTCCATAGCGAAATTTGTTCACCACGAGTGAGTCCTCGCACATGCCGTATATCGTGTAAACGGGCACTTTGAGTGCCAGTTCGCCCCGCAGAAACCGTCCCAGCTCGGAGATCTCCTGTCCCGCCAGCAGCGACTTGAGATTCTCAGTCTCGTTCGAAAGATGCTCCACCGCGTCACCCGTGACACGTGACAGCTTCGAGATCTGCAAAATCAGTCGTTCCGGCAGCAACGGCGAGAACTCGACGATGTGGCGCAAATATGACTCGTGGATCCGCTCAACGCTTCCCTCGTCCAAAAACCCAAAATTGCCCGTGTGAATGATCACGTCTGCGCCGTAGTCGTCCGCAAGACGGTTAAACAGCGACAATTCGCCGCGCACGTCCGCCACGGCCAGGATCTTGACTCCGTTCTTGTCAATCACCCGTGCGCTCATCTTGTCTGTGTGGACTGTCCTTTCGTATTGCGTGGTCAACTAGGCTGTGAGCACTCCAATTCTCCCCCAGGTGAATGCGGTGTGGTCGTGTTCTTGCGTCCAGCAGCAGTCCAGCAGCGCTCTTCCGGTGATCGTAACCTGGCCTTGGACAGAAAACACTGAGAGGCTTTCTTGTGTGATTATTTGAAAAAAGCTCACGCTGTCGCAGCACGAATCTGTTTTGGCAGAACCTGCGCATCTGCAAATCTCGTCGCAGCAAGGCTCTGGGGCTCAAAAACTGCCCGATAATCGCTACATGTAGTCGCCGCACTCGCGCTCGCACTCGCGTTCGACTACACTGGATGAATACACATGAACATTTTCAAATACAAATGGTAAACAATTTCTTACAAATCCTTCTCTTTCGCTCGCTTAGACCTTAGCAGCCAGCTCCTCCAGCAACTTGTAATCACGCTTCTCGATCGAACCGTTTCCAGGAAGTCTGGTCTGGCCCATCAGATACTGATCAACCTCACGAGCACACTGTCTTCCCTCCTGGATACCCCAAACAACCAGCGACTGTCCTCTTCTACAGTCTCCGGCAGTAAACAAGTTTCCGTGAGGCTCCACACGGTATCCGTTCGGCTCGGTGGTCGACACAGTTCCCCGCTTGGTTCTTTCAACCTGTAGGTTGTCCGATTCAGGACCAATGAATCCCATCGAAAGCAAAACAACCTCGGCAGGGAAGAACTCGTCCGAGCCTGGAACTTCGGCCATTTGCCAAGCACCAGAGTCAGATCTCTTCCACTCAACTCTCACAGTCTTGATTCCCTTGACGTTTCCGTTCTCATCACCAACAAACTCCTTCGACAGAATGCAGTATTCTCTTGGATCACGGCCGTAGTGCTCTTTCACTTCCACGTGACCGTAGTCAACACGGAAGATTCTAGGCCATTGTGGCCATGGGTTGTCCTTGCCTCTGTCCTCTGGAGGAGTAGGCAGAAGCTCAAAGTTGATCACAGACTTGGCTCCATGTCTAGTGGCAGTTCCCAAACAGTCATTACCGGTATCACCACCACCGATAACCACAACGTTCTTTCCTTCGATCTGGGAACGAATCTCGTCCAAGTTCTCCTCCAAAAGCGCCTTGGTGTTGCTCTTCAACAAAGTCATGGCAAAGTTGATGTTGTTCAACTCTCTACCTGGGATCTTGAGATCTCTTGGAATGGTACTTCCAACACACAGAAGAACCGCGTCGTTGTCTGCTCTCAACTGCTCGACAGTGACGTCTTCACCAATGGTAGTGTTGCAAACAAACGTCACGCCTTCAGCCTCCATCAGATCCGTTCTTCTCTTCACGATACCCTTGTCCAACTTCATATTTGGAATACCGTACATCAGAAGTCCACCAGGTCTGTCAGCTCTTTCGTAAACCGTAACCAGGTGGCCAGCCTTGTTCAACTGATCAGCAGCGGCCAATCCAGAAGGTCCTGAGCCAATGATTGCGACCTTGTGGCCGGTTCTCACAGCAGGTGGTTGGGGCTTGATCCAGCCCTGTTGGAAACCGTAGTCAATGATACCGGCTTCGATCGACTTGATACCAACTGGAGCATTACCAGAAACGTTCACCACACAGGCTCCTTCACAAGGAGCAGGACAGATTTTAGACGTAAACTCAGGGAAGTTGTTTGTCATCAACAGTCTCTGCAAAGCATCGTACCATCTGTCCTTGAAAACAAGCTCGTTCCACTTTGGAATAACGTTCGAGATAGGACATCCAGTATCCGATTGACAGAAAGGAACACCACAATCGATACATCTGGCTGTCTGGTAGTGCAAGTCTTCTTTGGTCAATCTGCTCGACAACTCCTTCCAATCGTTAACTCTTGTCTTGGCAGGTCTATATGGCTCGTTTCTTCTCTTGTACTTAACGAAACCACCCACCTTGTCAAGTTTCACGGCCTTGGACTCCTCGGCCTTGATGTCAATGATCGTGTCTTCAAGATCCATCACCTTTGGCTCCTTAGCAGCAGCAGAGGCTGAAGTATGATGTCTCGAGCCTGGCTTCTTCAAGAATTCACCGTTGGTGATGTCAGCCTCCGGATCTTCTCTGATGGTAGAGAAGTAACTCGATGCCTCCTTCTGCTTCAGTTCAGCCTGTTTCTTGGCCTCGGCCTCGAGAACCTTCTTGTACTCGGTTGGAAGAACCTTCACAAACCTGGACAAGAAACGGTTGAAGTTATTAAGGATTCTGTCCGCAATTTCAGAACCGGTGTAGTGTCTGTGGTCTTCCAAGAGACTTCTCAAGAAAGCAATTTCGGCAGGATCAGTCACCGAAGAAAGCTCAACAAGTTCTTTGTTCAGCTTCTCCTCAAAGTCCTGTGCCATGTCCAAAACGTAGGCAATACCTCCAGACATACCAGCTGCGAAGTTCCGTCCAACAGAACCAAGAACAACAACTCTACCTCCCGTCATGTACTCACATCCGTGGTCTCCAGTTCCCTCAACCACAGCAGTGGCACCAGAGTTTCTCACGGCAAATCTCTCTGCAGCAATACCTCTGAAGAACGCGGTACCGGAAGTGGCACCGTACAAACACGTGTTTCCGATGATGATGTTCTCTTCGGCTTTGAACTTCGAATCCTTTGGTGGATAAACGATAAGACGACCTCCAGAAAGACCCTTTCCGACGTAATCGTTACAATCTCCCTCTAATTCCAGAGTGATACCCGATGCCAAGAAAGCACCGAACGATTGTCCAGCAGAACCACGAATGTTCACGTGGATAGTGTCGTGTGGCAAGCATTCTGGACCAAATTTCTTCGAACATCTGTAAGAAAGAGTCGTACCAATCGATCTGTCGGTATTGATAGCTTCAGCCTCAATTGTGACAGGCAAACCCTTGTCCAATGTCACTTCCGACTCGTCAATGAGCTTGTTGTCGAGTCTCACATGCAGTCTGTGGTCCTGTTTTTTAACGCATCTGGTAGCAACACCTGGTCTGATGGTGTGAGCAGGAGTCAAAATTGGAGACAGATCAATGTTGGCATTCTTGGTGGTTCTCAAATCGTCTCTCACGTACAACTTCTCGGCTCTTCCCACCATCTCGTCGATGGTTCTGAATCCAAGCTTGGCCATGATGCCTCTCAGCTCGTTAGAGATGTAGTAGAAGAAGTTGATCACGTGCTCAGGAGTACCCTTGAATTGCTTTCTCAGAACAGGATCCTGAGTAGCAATACCCACAGGACAGGTGTTGGTGTGACACTTTCTGTTGTAGACACATCCCATCGAGATTAATGGAGCAGTGGCAAATCCCCATTCCTCTGCACCAAGCAGACATGCAATTGCAATATCTCTTCCGGTTTTGATCTGTCCGTCGGTCTGGACCGTGACTCTTCCTCTCAAATCGTTCAAAACAAGAGTCTGATGGGTCTCAGCAAGACCCAATTCCCATGGAAGTCCTGCGTACTTGATACCAGTCCATCTAGCAGCACCGGTACCACCGTCGTGACCCGAGATCAAAATATGGTCGGCCTTTGCCTTGGCAACACCAGAGGCAATGATACCGACACCAACCTCTGAAACAAGTTTCACGGAGACCCGGGCTCTTGGGTTGGCACACTTGAGGTCGTAAATCAGCTGCTTCAGATCCTCAATCGAATAAATATCGTGGTGAGGAGGAGGGGAAATCAAACCAACACCCTCGGTAGAGTGTCTGGTCTTGGCGATGTTTCCTGTCACCTTGTAACCAGGAAGTTCACCACCTTCTCCTGGCTTAGCACCTTGGGCCATCTTGATTTGGAGCTCTTCAGAGTCAGCGAGATAATATGAAGTCACACCAAATCTTCCAGAAGCAACTTGCTTGATGGCCGATCTCATAGAGTCACCATTCTCAGCAGTCTTGGATCTCTCAAAGTCTTCACCACCTTCTCCGGTGTTCGACTTACCACCAAGTCTGTTCATAGCAACAGCCAGTGTCGAGTGGGCCTCCATCGAGATCGAACCGTACGACATAGCACCAGTGCAGAATCTTCTGACGATCTCGGTCCAAGGCTCAACTTGGTCGATAGGGACAGGAGTTGACGAGGCAAAGTCGAAGTCCAAAAGTCCTCTCAGCGTACAATTCTTGATGGCTTCGTACTCCTTCTTCGAATAAGCCTCGTAGGCCTTTTCATTCTTGTTTCTGACCGCGTCCTGGATGTTTGCAATAGCTGAAGGCTCGTTGATATGAGCATCTCCACCGTCTCTCCAGTGGTACTCACCGGACTCTGGCAACCCCTTTGGCAAAACAGTAACTCTCGAAGGGAAACCCTTCTCGTGCAACGAGAAGGCGTCCTGCGAGATGTACTCGAACGTGATACCCTTGATTCTGGAGGCGGTACCAGCAAAACATCTGTCGATCACCGAGTTGTCAACTCCCAGAGCCTCAAAGATTTGAGCACCCTTGTACGAAGCCAGGGTGGAAATACCCATCTTCGACATAACTTTCAACAGACCATCGTCAATGGCATGCTTGTAGTTGTCCAAGACCTTCTGATCGGACAGTCCGCCGGCGAGCAGGCCCTCCTTGTTCAACTTGACAAGGGTTTCCATAGCGAGGTATGGGTTAACAGCGTCAACACCGTAACCAACCAAACAACAGACGTGATGGACTTCTCTGGCCTCTGCGGTTTCGACAACAATGGCCACCTTGGCACGTTGTTTTTGTCTAACCAGGTGGTGGTGAACAGCACCAGAAGCAACAAGGGCACCAACTGGAACCCGCGCGGCACTGGTGTTTCTGTCAGACAAAATGATAATCTGGTGATCATCAACAATTGCCTGCGTGGCCTCCTGACAGATTCTGTCCAAAGCATCTGTGTATCCGGTGAGACTCTCCGACTTGTCGAAAGTGATATCGATGTTGGCCACAGACCATTTTGGATAGACCTTGTTAATTTCCTTCAAAGCCACCAGCTCGTCGTTCAAAAGAACAGGAGAAGGCATCAGCAGTCTGTTGCACTGCAGAGCGTTCATTTCCAACAAGTTACCCTGTGGTCCAATGTAACACTCGAGCGACATGACAATCTTCTCCCTAATAGGATCAATTGGAGGGTTTGTCACCTGCGCAAACAATTGTCTGAAGTAGTCGTACATCAGACGTGGCTGTTCGGCAAGGCACGCCAATGCAGAGTCGTTACCCATGGATCCGAGAGCTTCCTTACCAGAGGTAGCCATAGGAGCCAACAGAGCAACCACCTGTTCTTGAGTGTAGCCAAAAGCGAGCAGTCTTGGATCTTCTTGGACCTTCACAGAAAAGTCGACTGGCTGCGAGAGACTAACACCTTTTCCTTCAAGTTTGGTGAAAAGCTCTGGCATGGTAATCATGTTCGAGAGAATCCAAGCCTTGAAATCGAATCTCGAAGCGACTTGTTTCTTGAGCTCCTTGTCGTCGACAATTCTTCCTTCCTTGGTATCAACCAGCAACATACGACCTGGCTGAAGTCTTCCCTTCTCAACAACCTTGCTGGACTCAATTGGAATAACACCAACCTCCGAAGCACAGATCATTCTGTTGTCGTCCGTAACGTAATATCTGCATGGTCTCAAACCGTTTCTGTCAAGGTTGGCACCGCAGAACCGACCATCGGCAAACGTGAACAAGGCTGGACCATCCCATGGCTCCATCAGACAAGCAGCCCACTCGTAGAACGCTCTTTTCTTTGGGTCCATGTTCTCGTTGTTCTGCCATGCTTCTGGAACAAGAAGCATCACGGCCTCTGGAAGAGACAGAATACCGTTGATCACCAGCAGTTCCAGAACGTTATCCAACGCGGCGGAGTCCGATCCTCCCTCCTCAATGATAGGATACAACTTGTCGAGATCATCACCAAACAACTTCGATTGCATCACTCCTTCCCTGGCTCTCATCCAGTTCTTGTTTCCTCTGAGAGTGTTGATCTCACCATTGTGTGCAGCCCATCTCAGTGGCTGAGCTCTGTCCCATGAAGGGAACGTGTTGGTAGAAAATCTCGAGTGGACCAGCGCAAAATGACACTCGTAATCTGCGTTCACCAGATCGTGATAGTAAGAGTACACCTGGGAAGGCACCAACTGACCTTTATAAACAATGTTTTTGTTGGAAAGAGAGCAGATGTAGAACCAGTTGTGCAATCCAATGGTGTGCGTGGCCTGCTTTCTCAGGATAAACAGTTTTTTCTCAAAGATCTTTTCATACTTGGAGTCAAACTCTTCTTCGGAAATGATCTCCTTAGGCTTATTCCCCGAGCCGTAAACATCCTCCAAGACAACCAAAGGCTGCAGGATCAGCGGCTCTCTCGACAGGGCAGCTGGTCCAAGAATGGACGAGTCGACAGGGACCTCTCTCCACCCAAGCACTCTGAGGCCCAGCGAGCCGGCAATGCTTTCAAAGGTGGACTTAGACTTTTGGAAAACGTCCTGGTCCTTCTTAAAAAAGATGTTTCCCACCGCGTACTGCGAAAGAGGAGGCAGTTCGATCGAACAGTGGTAGTCAAACTCTCTGGTCATGAATTTGTGTGGGATTGAGGTCATCACACCGGCACCGTCTCCGTCTCTGGCGTCGGAACCAACCGCACCTCTGTGGGTCATGTTACATAGCAGATATCTGGCATCAGAAATGATTTTATGGGCCGGTTGTCCCTTGATGTGGCAGGCAAAACCGACACCACAGTTGTCTTTCTCCAATGACGGATCGTACAGACCCTTTTTGGTAGGGATCGTGGATGCCCACGAGGAGTTTTCTGGCACCTCATCATACTCGTACACCGAGTAGGCCTCTGGCGTTTCGCCTTTTGCTGGCACGTACTCGAGATGTTGGTCTGACTTGATGGTCATTGGCAATACAGGGTGTGAGGAAAAGAGGGAGAAAACAAAAAAGACAAAACAAAAAAAAGTCAAAGCTATAAAAACAAAATTTTCATCGTCTCAATTCCTTCACCGGGCGCGGGAAAGCTTGTTATCACGGTCACTCGGTAGGCTCCGTGCGGGGCGAATTTGCTGCTGCACGGAAAGATAACAATCTTCCGCAATCTTTGGCCAATCGAGACGCGCGAATTTGCAACTATCTGCTGTGCGGCGCACGACTGAAATATGACTTCGGCGGAGACAAAAGTGACAAGCAGTCGCCGTGGGCGGAAAATTATTCGGGCCGGTGGGATGCAAAAGAACAGGGGGTATTAGGGGGTGTTGTCCAACGTGCGATCTCGGGTTGATCGGGTCGACATCGCCGGTGTTGAAGTTCTACAAACGCGTTCTGGAGCTTATCGCGAATTGTGCCCAGCTCCCGCCACTCGGTGAGCCCGGTTGCCGCACGGTGCAACATGCTATCCCCGGGAATACGTCCGGCACAGGGAATTGAAGACGAAGCAGGGTGAAAAATTTTTCAGCAGCGTTGAGTTTTTAGCTTGCAGATATGCAGATTTGGTGCAGAGTCTCATAAATTCACGAATCACTGCAGATTTGGTGCAGAGATCCCAAGAATCGAGGACTCAGTTTCCAGTTTTCGACAGAAATGCAAGCCGCACGCACTCGGAAAAGCGAGTGTGCGGTCATTTTATTGTTTACTGTGATGAATGATTCATAACCTGGGGTCGCGAAAAAGCCACAAAGACTCAATCCCACAAACGTGCCCGCTCAGATTCGACACAAAGCGAGTCAGAACGGCGTGGTTTTGATCGCGTACTCGCGAAGCATCTTGTGGTCATGTTGAGCCTCAAATTTTGGCTTCCAAGCTACGACAATGTATGCGATTACGTCATCGAAAGAAAAGTGACGATTAAATTCTTATCTGATGCCGAGAGAGACCTCGCAACCCAATATAATTACGTAATCGCTTACTCCAGGTGGCCACTCACGACATTTCAACATCCATGCGATAGCTTTATTGACTGTCGTCTAACTTACACAGGAACGAGTCTGCTCGTTCACCCACTTCTCTTAGTCCTCCTCCTCGTCCTCATCGTCGTCAACACCACCGGACTCCGCCTCCATCACCTCTTCCCGGTACTTGTCGTGGTACTTTCTTGCAATTCTCGACGCCTTGCCTGCCTGAACAGCCTCGGAACGGGCGCGCACCTGCAAAGCCTTGAGCTGGTCGCGGAACGAAGACCGAACAGCCCGATTGCTGAAACAATCCCACATTTTCAGACCGGTGTTGGCTCCTCCAATGACCAAATTACCCGCAACCTCGATGTCCGGAGCAAAACTTGTGCTCAGAACGTTTCCGCAGCCGAAATCTCTGCTCAAGACCATCGATGGTCCGTTCTCGTTGATCTTCCAGAGCTTCACCACCTTGTCACCCATGGCTCCGGTGACAAGAAGATTGTCAATGTACTTGTTCGACTCGAGCGTCGAGATCCCCGAGTCGTGTGCGTGAAGCGTCCAGAGCGGCTTCGACTCCATTTTGGCGTCGAAACAGTAGACATTTCCCTGGTCGGTACCAGCATAAAAAATGCTCGAACTTGCGGCCCATTGAACAGCCTCGATTTCCTCCTGGTTGCCGATCTGGAATCTCTTAGACATCGAGTTCTCCTCAGCAATTCTCACGTCCGAAACACAACAATACGAGTCGTATCCACCGGTCAGCAGAATAGATCCGTTGTTCACGTCCGTTCCATCTTCGTACCATTGCGACGAAGAAACGTGCTTGTTTTGGTGGATCGTGTTCATCGATCTGGCAACCTGACACGACGTCAGATCCCACAATTTCACGGTTGCGTCGGCCGACGTCGACGCCAGCACGTTTCTGAACGTTCTATTGTGCGACAACGACAGAACCGCGTCCGTGTGATGCGTGGTCACGTGATCTTTCTTTGATTTTTTGCTCTTCTTACCCTTCTTCTTCTTGAGTCCCGAGCTCTGTTCCATCTCCTCCTCTCCCAGAATCACGTCTGGGAACGCCTTATCTATGCAGTCCAGGTTCCAGATCTCAATGGTTGGGTCGAACGTTCCAACAGCCGCGAAATTGCCGATATTCGAGTCCTCGTTGGCTCCACCTGGTCTGAAACTCATCCATTCCACACACAGCGGGAAAGACGGAAGCATCAGGTCGTGGTGTATGTACAAATTGTTCTCTCTCACCATTCCACGGGCAACGTCCGCGTCCAATTTGTCTCCTTCCTCCTCCTCGGCCCCATCAGGAGCTCCGGCACCGTCGTCGTAGATGTAGACATCAAGATAAGAGACATCGTCCTCGGTTCTCGTGGCCAGAATCATGTTGTCGGTAGGGTAAACTTGGAGCTCTGCTTTCTCTTCAGCAACGTCATTCTCGTTTGGGAGCGAAATGTAGTGGTCTTCAGGACTCTCGGCGTCCTCGTCATCCAAATCAACGTCCTCGTCGTCGCTGCCGGCTGCAGCAGCATTTTTCTTGATGTATGTGGCAGACGTGTTGGTCAAACCAGGGAACATTGTGATAGGTTCTCCCGTGACCTCGTCAACAGGCTCGTCGTCATAATGATCGAGATCGTACTCTTTCAAATCGTCGTCAATTTCCGTTTGACTCTTCAGGTTCGCAGTGGAGAACTTCTGCTCGTTCTCAGCCTCGTCTAGGTCGGCCTGTGCCTCGGAGATTTGCAGTCTGGCCATCTCGTTGATCCGGGCCATTTCCTCGTCGTCCAAGACATATTTCTCGGGAAACTCCGATGGGAAACCCCTTGGAACCCAGCTTGATGCGGAAATCATGTTGAGTGTGGTGTTTTTTGGGGCTAATTGCTGGATTGTAGGAGTGTTCAAGGGGGACGTTTTGTATAAACTTTTTTTTTTTTTTTTAAAAAAAATATTTCAAAAAAAAAATTACTGAAATTTTTTTTTCAGCATCTCAATTTCGCGGGGAGAAATAGTTACCCGGCAGACTATCGATAAATCAAGTGGAAATATAACATTTTCAACACATCAAGCAGTTCTCCTTTTTTCTCCTACTTTCAACCCACCACCACCGCAAACGATGTCGGAAAACAACGAGAAATCCATAGAGAATCTGCTCAAAAAGCTGGCCTTGGGCGAGGAGCTCACGGAAACCCAGAGAAAGGAGATGAAAGACTACAAGTTCTGGAAAACCCAGCCGGTGGCCAAATTTGACGAGAAAATCGACCGGGAAGGACCAATTGATTCGACAAAGACGCCACAAGACATCCCAGATGAGCCGTTCCCAATGCTAAAAGAGTTCGAATGGGTCACCATCGATCTGGAAAAGGAAGAGGAGATGAATCAGGTTTATTTGTTGCTCCACGAGCACTATGTGGAGGATCAAGATGCCACGTTCCGGTTCGAATACAGCGCCAAGTTCTTTGAATGGGCTCTCAAGCCACCAGGATGGAAAAAGGAATATTACGTTGGTGTTCGGGTTAAAGCCACCGGAAAATTAGTTGCTTTCATCAGTGCAATTCCGTCTCTTCTGAATGTCCGCAAAAACGAAATTCCGTCTGTGGAGATCAATTTCCTGTGTATCCACAAGAAACTTCGTTCCAAAAGACTTGCTCCGGTCCTCATCAAAGAAATCACTAGAAGAGTCAACAAAAACAACGTTTGGCAGGCTCTTTTCACCTCGGGAGCAGTTCTACCGACCCCAGTCTCCACGTGTAGATACACTCATCGTCCGCTCAATTGGGAGAAGTTGTACGATGTTGGATTTTCATCGCTGCCTCCAAATGTGACGAAATCACAGATGATTGCTCAATACGCTTTGCCTTCCACGACGAAAACCAAGGGACTTAGAAAAATGAAGGCCGAGGACGTGGACCAGGTCTTCGATTTGTACAACAGATTCCAGGCCAGATACGATCTTGTCCAGGTTTTCACCAAAGAAGAGCTCAAACACTGGTTGTACGGCAACGAAAAACAGACACAATTGCCGGATGAAGAAAAGGTGATCATGACTTACGTGGTGGAAAATGAAGACGGGAAAATTACCGACTTTTTCTCGTTCTACGTCCTGCCGTTCACGGTGATCAACAACCCCAAATACTCGCAGCTGGGTGTCGCATATCTCTTCTACTACGCCTCGGACGTTGTTCTCGGAAAGGAAAAGTCCGGAGAATTGTCGGCAGAAGACACGACCAAGCTTGCTAAGAGACTCAACAGCCTCATCAGCGACGCTTTGGTGGTGACCAAAAACCTCAAGATCGATGTGTTCAACGCTCTCACATCCCAGGATAACGTTTTGTTCCTGAAGGACTTGAAATTCGGTAACGGTGACGCGTTCTTGAATTTCTATCTTTTCAACTACAAAGCGTTCCCTATTAACGGCGGCATTGATCAAAAAACGAAAGAGTACGACCTTGTCAACAGAAGTGGTGTCGGTGTAGTCATGCTATAGTCCCACATGATAAATATATTAAGTGCATAAAAAATCTCAACGGCTTTCTTTTTTTTGCGCGAGATCTCGGACTTTTCTTGCAGCAAAATTGTGGCTTCTTATCTGATGACGTAATCCTTCGTCATATCTCGTGTGCCATTTGATTTATAATTTTATGGATAGAGATAAACATTCCTCATCTTACAACTCAGATACTCCTACTGTCAAACCAACTAGATGAGCCACTACAGCGCGGTTGCTGACGCAGACCCAGATCCTCCGTGTTCAGCCTTGGAGGATGATTTGCAGGATCTGCCACCGACTGTGGTGGAGACTCTGGGTTTGCGGAACATGGACATCACAACGGCAACGCACGACACAAATCTGCTCACGTTTCGATATTTTTTGCTGAGCATCTTGTTTGTGATCCCTGGAGCCTTTATCGACACAATGAACTCATATCGGACCACGAGTGCATCCTACAGCATTCTATTTGTGCAGTTCCTCTCATATCCGGCCGGGAAATGGCTTGCTAAAGTGTTACCCCACAAAAAAGTCTCTTTCTTCGGACTTTTCCAATTCAATTTGAACCCAGGACCATGGTCAGTCAAGGAAGCAGTTCTCGTGACATTGACAGCCGCATCAGGTGCGACAGGAAACCAAGGAACAGCAGGGATTTCTCTGGCACAGGTTTACTACAATGAAAAAATTCACCCAGCAGTGGCATTATTATTCATGTACTGCATAGTTTGGACAGGATACTCTTTTGCAGCCATTGCACGCAACTTCGTGCTATATGATCCGCAATTTGTGTGGCCTCAGGCACTGATGCAAACATCGCTGTTTAAAGCTCTCGAAACTTTTGACGACAAATCGCCCGGTGCATCAGAATCAACCAGAAAATCGTCAAACCAGATGAGAATATTTGTGGTTGGATTGTTTTTGATGTTTATCTGGCAATTCCTGCCAGAGTTTGTTTTCCCAATGACGTCGTCTCTCGCTGTGTTGTGCTGGATGGCTCCTTACAGCCAAACGGTCAATTTTCTTGGGTCCGGACTTGGCGGTCTCGGCTTCTTGAACATTTCGCTTGATTGGAGCAACATCACATCCGCCGTCATGTTGAGTCCTTATTGGACTATATGTCTGCAATTCATTGGATTTGCGCTGGTTTGCTGGGCAGCGTTGCCGTTTGCCAAATGGTATCAGCATGGCAAGTATTCCTTCGGATTGATGGACAACCGGATCCTGCTCGAAAATGGCACAGTCTACCCGACTCTAGAACTCATCACCACCGACCTCAAGTTCAATGAAACCGCCTATTCATTGTTGGGACCCATCCAATTCGGAACACAACGGCAACTCAACATCTTTTTTGACTATGCCGCATACATGTGCGCAATTATATGGATTGTGAGCTTCGGATACGACGATTTGGTTGCCAGTTTCCGCAAATTGAAAGACAGAAATCGCAAAAGTTCGGAGCGAGAGTCTTTGCTGGGGTCCAAGTACAGAGACAGGATCAACAAAATGTACTCCGTGCACGAGGATGTCCCCAACAGCTGGTTCTTGACGCTGTTTTCGCTCAGCTTCATTCTTCTGTCCTCCATTCTCCTCCTCACAAATCAACTTTTCATTCCTTGGAAAACATACCTCGTTGCATTGGTTCTTGGAGCGCTCATAGTGACTCCAATGTCGTATCTGTATGCAGTTTCCAACTTCCAGCTCGCTATCGGAACAGTCAACGAACTTCTTTACGGTCTAATGATTCAACAACCTTTCTTCGCAGGATCCGAGATCAGAAAACATCCTTGCGGAGCAGCCATCTACGGCGCTATTGCGGGAAATTGTTGGTATCGAGCTCAATACCTTCTCCAGGATCAAAAAATTGGGATGTACAACAACATTCCTCCGAAACTGGTGTTTTTCTCTCAGATTTTTGGTGATCTCATTGGAGTTCCCTTCAACTATCTATCACTAAGATGGGTGATAAAGAGCAAGTTTGAGTATCTCAAAGGAACAAAGGCGGATCCTTTGCACCAGTGGACAGGACAGCTGTTGACCAACTATAACAGCAACGCGATTGGGTATGTTCTTGTTGGTCCTAAGCGACTTTTCCAACAATATCCCTTTCTTCCTTACGGGTTTCTTATCGGTGCAGCCGTGCCTTTGATATCATTCTCATTGTACAAACACAGCAAGCTCACTGTTTTGAGGAAGTTCAATATGACAATTGTGTTTTCAACCATGTCCCGATTCTACGGAAATATCAGCACTGGATATTTGACCCAGTTTCTCCTTGGAACTTTCACAATGCACTATTTGTACAATTATCGCTCAAGGCTATTTCAAACGTACAACTACGTTTTGGCAGCTTCTTTCGATACCGGCTTCAATCTGTGCAACTTGGCGATCTTTTTCCTGTTTGGAAACGGTGTTGGCTTTCCTCATTGGTGGGGTAACGATGAGCGGTCAATCGAAAAGTGTTATGCTTTGTAACTCATGATAAGTCCATTTCTCCATCGTCGATATATTTCCGTAGCTTTCTGTTCTTTTCTTCTTCAAGTTTCTCCAGTTCTTCTTCAGAAGGTGGCAACGCCTCGTTGTTGAGATCGGCTTCCCGGGCTTCCGAGAACGACTTGAGTCTGTTGTGCAATTCCTCTCTTCCATCCATCAGCACACCCTTTGGAAGCTTTCCTCCCGCAAAGCTTTTGAGATGCTCCACTTTCTCGGATTCTTCACGTAAGATGTTGAACATTCTCGACATGCGACCAATCGATAAAAGTTTCTTTCTCAGAGAAGCTCTTGCCTCTAGCGTAGCAGGAGAAACAGGTACAGCGGCAGCTGTTCCCATAGTTTCTGTGGAAATCGAGTCCGGAACATCTTCCAGAGACTTGGCCACGTCTCTCGCTAAAAGTGTCTGCTCGACCAGCTCTTCCTCAGTACAGATATTCAGCAAAGAAACAAGAATGTCCAACACTTTTTCGGCCACAAACGGTAACGACCATTCGAAAACGTCCATAAAGTCAGGAAGATGGTACGGAGAGCTGCTGGAGACGAATTGTTTGATATTGAAGGTCGAACCGTCGTATATCAACGCTGCGGCCTTGTTTCGATAGGTGCCACAGTAATTGGGTGCGGAGAACAACGTAATGACCGAGGGAAATCCTGTTGATTCGTTCTTGCGATACATTCTGTAACCTGAATCCTGTGCTTGATGCGCCCTGATGATACTCAAAAGGTTGTTGTTTTCCAGAAATTTGCATGCGGCCTTGTATGTGTAGTAGTAGGAACAATGTCTCTCGTCGTTGTCTCGGAAATAGGTCTCGAAACTGTTTCCAACGGGCTTTTCTGTGTCAAATTCAGGAGACGGATCAGACCACATCAGGTCACAATAAAGTCCTCTGGAGGGGAAGTCGTACTTGAATCGGTCTATACTGTTCACGTCGGAAACGTGGATCAAATCTTTCGAGATTCCACCATGGCAGCAGAAGAATTGCTCGTTCAAAATCGCACACAACGGCAACATTTTGAACGACACCATCGCCGATCTGTAAATCTTGAGCGAGTATTTGACCTGACACTCTCTTTTGAACGTGAAGTGTTCCGTCATCCGCTTGGACTCGTGGTTCCCGCGCAACATCCAAAACGAGTTCGGAAAGTTAATTTTCATGGCATACAAAAGGATCAGCACCTCAATTGAGTAGTCTCCACGATCCACATAGTCCCCGAGGAACAAATACTGTGTGTCTTTTGGATCTCCACACATCTCGATCAGCTTGCATAGGTCGTAGTATTGGCCATGAATGTCTCCCACAACTGTTGCGGGACAAGCAACATTCAGCAAGTTCGGCTCCTTCTCGAAAATGTTTGCTGCTGTCTCCAGGATCGTTGTCAATTGGTATTCCGAGAGTCTTCCTTCCTTCTTGAAATGAGCCATAAGGAACCGGTAATCCGGAAATCCTTTGTTGTCAAAAACCTGGTCGTCTGACGGGATGTGAACGGACGGCGGCTCCACACTGCTGATTATCCGGTCCGTCGTGATGAACCTGTCGCCATTGTCGTCAATAAACACATTGGGAGCGTGATCGGTGTCCAGGTTTCCTCTTGCCTTCACCTGTCTGAGGGCGTTTTCGATCTTGACAGAGTTCTCTTGCGCTTTGAGTTGATGCGACATGGCGGGAGAGGACGGCGAATGCTGCGATTTGCGATGCAATGCCATTGTGGAAGAAGAAGGGTTTGCCACCAAAGAGCAAAACAAGAATAATCTCTGTTGCTCCCTCTTTAATTTTTTTTTGTTTACTACAGATTGGTAAACACACTACCCTTACGCGGCCCAAACCCATTTGGGGCTCTGTGCCCTCAGGGGTCTTTGGAGTGTTCGTTGGACTTCAGCCGGGATCCCGGGAACCCCTCGTTCACCAGATCTGCCAACCGGGCCTCTTCAAACGAACTCAACTTCTTGTTGAGCTCGTCGCTGCCGTCCAACAGAACCCCCTTGGGCAGAATGACCCCCCCAGACAGCGTCCGCAGCTGCTCCACCTTCTCGGCCTCCTGACGCAGAATGTTGAACATGCGCGAGACACGGCCAATTGCGAGAATCTTGTTGCGAAGGGCCGTGCGGTCCAACGTCTTCGGCTCGTCGCACGTGGCAGCCGCGGCGGCCGCGGCCGGAGTTGGCCGGCCCACTTCGCTCAGCGACCCGGCCAGCTCCCGCGCCAGCACGGTGTCCCTGCCAAGCTCCTCGTCCGTGCAGATGTTGAGCACCGAAAACAAAATGTCCGCGGTCCGTTCCGCAACAAACGGAATCGACCAGGTGAAAGCGTCCAAAAAATTAGGCAGGTGATACGGCTCGGGTTGTGCAGAAAATTGGCGAATGTTCATGACGGATTTTTCGTACCGCAGCACGGCAGCTTTGTTTCCGTAGGTTCCACAGTAATTTGGAGCAGAAAACAGCGTGATCACAGACGGAAACTGCTGCGGCTCGGTCTTGCGGTACATTCTGTATCCCGCATCCTGGGCCTGATGGGCCCGGATAATGCACAGAAGATTGTTGTCCGCCAGAAACCGACACGACGCCTCGTAGCTGAACATGTACGAACAACCGCGCTCGTAGTTCTCCACAAACGGCAGCACGCTTCCGGCGGGCTCGGTGTCGTAGTTTGTGGACGGATCTGCCCACATCAGGTCGCAATACAGTCCGGAAGACGGGAAATCAAGCACAAATCGGTCGATTTGCTCCACATCTTGCAGACTCTGCAAATGACGCGAGATTCCTCCATGAACACAGAAGAATTGCTTGTTCATGACAGCCGCGATCGGAAGCGTTTTGAACGACTTGAGCGACTCCTGGTACACCGCAAACGAGTGTTTGATCAGACATTCGCTCTTGTACGTGAAATGTGACGTCATCTGTTTCGTTTCATGGTTACCTCTAAGCATGAAAAAGGACTCGGGATGGTTGATCTTCATCGCATACAGCAGCAACAGACACTCCAGGGAGCTCGATCCGCGGTCAACATAGTCTCCCAGGAACAAAAACGACGACGTGTCCGGGTCACCACAGATCTCAAACAGCTTACAAAGATCATAGAATTGTCCGTGTATGTCTCCGCAAACTGTCACGGGAGCAGGAACCGTGAGCAGGTTCGGTTCTGCCTCGAAAATCGCCGTGGCCATCTTCAAAATTCGAATCACTTGTGATTCGGCCAATTTTCCCTCTCTTTTGAAATGATCCCGCAGAAAACGGTAGTCAGGCAGCCCGCCAGTGTTCCCGAAAACCTGCTTGTCTGTCGGTTTCACCGTAGTCGGAGGTACCACCTCGGATATAATCCGTTCTGTGGTTTTGAACTGGTTGCCGTTGTCGTCGATGTAGATCGTTGGGTCCTGGAGACCGGACTCCGAGTCTCTATTTTTGATCTGCTTCAGAGCATTCTCGATCTTGAGCGAGTTCTCGTGGGCAACGAGCTTTTGAGACATCTAGAGAATGTACGCAAAACGATGGTCAAGCAAAGGATGCGGGGTTCTGCGGAGTGCTGACCCGTGTAGTTGAAATGTGCGACAGCAGAGGAAACGTGCTGTTCTCCGAGTGACTCAAAAAAAAATGGTGGAAACCCAGAAATGACTGTGTTCTAGCAATCAATCGTATCTTTTTTTAAACATGATTTTTTTTTTTTTTGCTTTTCTGTAAATATTGTGCGTCCGAGAATATTTTCCGAAGGGGCTTGGCACGCGATTATTTGGAAAATTTGGAAGAATTCTGGGGAAATCTGGAACAATCTTGATGGTGAGGGTGGGACAGAAGACGGGGCAAAACAAGTCCAGACAGGTGTCCCATATGTCTTGCAATGAGCACGAATCGTGGGAACAAAGTGACCTCGCGTAGCAGATCGGAGAACGAACGGACACGTGACCCAGATCTTGCGTCACGTGACGACAAACAGGTGACCGAAAGAGTCACCTGACTAAAACCCACGTGAAGATTGCATCTGCATGAATTTTTTTTTTCTCCTTGAATTTTTTTTTTTTTTAATTTTTCACCCTTGCTTGACAGTGCACTTGTATCCATCCGCCCTCTCCCTCGAACAAAATGGAAGTTGTTCTGGAAGACTCTGGCTACATATGTGCCCCTGATGGGCAGAAGACGCTGCAAATTGCAGACCCAAAGGCTCAGGCCACTTTCGAGCTTGGTGTTTCGATGCTCATCTACAAATGGGATACTTTGGCTACAGCTGTGGAAAACAACTGGGGAGGACCCGAGTCTGCCGAAAAGAGAGACTGGATTACAGGAATTGTGGTAGATCTGTTTACCGAAGGTCGCGAAGTGGACACAATTCTGATCCACGAGACGCTTTTCAATGCCATGGAGGACGAATTTGACGTGCTTGTCCAAGACGACTCGACCGTGTTGATTGCACAGGCTATCATTCAGACGTATCACGAATGTGTTGCTGGTGTTTTCGACAGGGTCCATCAGCTGTACCAACGTTATCTCGAGAAAGAGGAGTATAGAAAGAAGCATGGAATAGTGACGAAGGAAGTGAAACTCGAGCAGGATCCAAACAACCCGGACGATAGTGAAAGTGACGAGGACGACGAAGAGGAAGACGAGGACGAGGACATGATGGATGTTGAGTCGAGCTCGGCTCCAAGTGCTCCAAACGTTCCAAGCGGACCGGTTATTGACGATGATGGTTTCACTGTGGTCACCAAGAAAGGAAGACGGTAGGGTAAGATATGACAAGGTAGTAATAATATAATAATTGTACGAAAAATGGGTAGCAGAGCGGAGCAGAGCAGAGTTGTAATAAATTTTTGTCTTTTCGCATAATCTCTAGAATTAGTTATTATGATTTCCTCTATATACAACGAGCATATCGTGAACCGACCAATTGTGAGCGCCACAATCCCGAGAAGACCGGTCAAACTCCGACATTCCGTCTAGAACAGCTCCTCAAAAGCCTATTGGGGGCCAAGAACCGGAGTTCCTTGGACACTTCCGTTTTTCGGAGTGCTGCGGCCACTCAAAGAGGCCCTGGTGGCGGAGATCGAGTTTCGCGGAGTCACTTTGAGTGGAATGTTGCTGAATTGCGGCTGTCGAGTCGAAACGCTGTCCGTAAGTTTGAGTAGGTCTGCAAATTCGTCCGGTGCAACAGGCGGAGGAACAGGACTGTAACTCACGAGCGGAGGCGAGTTTTGTACTAACGGGCTTGCTGGAATCGAGTTCAACGGAGATTGTGGCGCTGGAGCAGTCGGACCGATACCGTTGCTGATAATCGACGGGGTGCTCGATCTCCTCCTGTTGAAAGAAATCGACCCGAATCTCCGGATGAAGTTGTCCGCCACTGCATCGACCGCCCCCTTTGGTTGTGCAAACGACGGAGATTCTTTCGAGCCTTTCACGGTGAAAAGTCGCACGTTTGTTCCGTACCAGAGACCCACGGGACTGAGTGTGGCGCTGGAAATCTTGGTGAGATCTGAGGATGCAGCCGCGTTCCCGCTCAACGTGTTCCACCCTCCAAATCCCCAATCGACCTTCTTGAACGCCGACAGCGACGAACTTATTTCGGTCAAAAAATTCTTCGATTTTGTGATCTCGTTTTGGTTGAATATAACGCCCCATAATACCGACTCGTACCAGCCTAGAGAGAGGTTTGACCAGGTGAACTTGAGCTGCTCAAACCTGGTTCTCGTAACATTGTATTCGTTGGGGATATTGAGCGTTTCAATGTGCTCGCCAAGCCCGATTCCGCCAATCTTGTTGATGACGGTGGTGGCGTCACTCAGATTCGTGATTCGCAGCTTCGAGTTGACAAATTCGATGATATCAATGACAATTTTTGTGGCCTTGATCCCCGTCCACGTCAGCTCCAAAGGAGCATCCAGAGGCTGTTTGCTTTTGGCCCGCATCGACATTCCAACCGGCAGCTTCGGCCGAATCAGCTCCTCGTCGGGAGAGCTTTCTTCGACCTGCGAAACATCTTCCGTCGAGTTGAAAATCGGAGACGACACGTTCGAAGCAACGCTCATGGCCGACTGTCTCCGCGACAAAGACGGTCTCGACTCCGGCTCTTTTTCTTCCTCCTCCTCCTTGTTCAGCTTCTTGATCGACCGTAAAATCCCAGTGTAAACATCCTCGTTCTTGCACATAATGTATAACAGAATCGTGAATTCGCGCCATGACCGGCACAACGAGTGACAGATCGCCCGCATCAATAGCGCCAAAAGGTCCAAGTTCACGGGATTCTCCTCCAGAAAAGCCTGTCCAGAAAAGCGGCCGACAAGCTGAGTTAACACGACGCACGCTGCGTACGAAAGCTGCAAGTTCTGAGCCTCTGGGTTCTCCAGGTCTTTGAGTGAAAGCCGTCTGTTGGACGTTGTTTCCGGCTTGCTATTCGTGAGCGGAATCAAATTGTAAAGCCACTCCACCATCGTGGGCACGAGAATCATTGGACACCCACTCTCTAGTGCAGTACACGTCTGTATCACAAGAAAGTCTCGGTATGTTGTTGTTGGTGTGGTGATTCTGAACGTTTGCGGCAGGGAGTTGTACAACCTCTTATCAAAGCAGGACAGAAGACCAGCAGAAATAGTAGGCTCGCACGAGATAAAAAGGAAAAGATACGAACAGGTGCGAATGAAATTCCTGTATTTCTCCACGTTCTTGTACGTGAAGATGTAGAAGAGCAGATTCACCAGTATTTTGGGCCCGTACTTCGCAAGAATGTACGTTCTGAATCGTTTGTTGCACTGGTAGAACTCCCAAAACAGCATCACGAGCTCTGTGCACCATAATGGAGGCTCCAAAGAGGTTTTCCCCTTCATTAGTAACGACAATCCAGTACCCGAGGAGCCCATTTCGGCAGACATTGGCCGAAATAATGGCAACAAGATTCCCGATTCCAGGAAAACAATCTCCTGGTCCTTGTGGAGTCTACCACAGTAGTAACGCACAAGATTATTTGGCTGCGTCACCAGGATCCCGGTTTTGCCGAGAAAGTCCAGGTCTGATTTGGGCAGCGGATAAACAACCATCAGCGAGAGCAACTGGATTGCGTTTGTAACCATGAGGATTCTTAGATTTCTCAGCGATGAAAGTTCCTGTTGAAGCCCGTTGTCGTCCTCGTCCGGGTCTTTTGTAGAACGACATGTGAGGTTGATAAGCAAGGAAATGAGGGTCAATAGTTGCAATTTCGGAGTTGCAGTCACCAAAACCGTTAAATAGCGACAGCCGGTCGGGACCACGTTCCCGACTTGTTTATAGAGACATTGAGAGCACAGAACAAGCAAAAACCGCATAACTTCGAGCCGCGCAGAGTCTAATTCAACGTTTGGGGGCTGTGGTTTGCCCGTCAGACCGATCCCCGGTTCCCATATAAGAAATTCAACGCTTCTCCCTTTTCCAGGAACAGTGAACCCCGTTGTGAACAGCAGATCTACTGCCGTTAGAACCAAAGAAGCACCGAGAGGAAGCAAATCATTTGAAGAACCATCTACAACAGCCTTCACAGAGGCCCCTTCCAGAGCTTTTTCGCTGTTCACCACAAGATCCACACGTGCGGCCGTGCTATCCGTGCTGGAGACCTCGTTGGAGCTCGAGGATGGCGCAGACTCGGCTCCGACGGTTGCGGTGTTGCTGTCGGCCGACGCCGGGTGGGCAACATCGACGCCTGTGTTGAGTGACCAAAACAGATTGCGCTCTACCGAGCTGAGTTCGGCCTTCTCGTACAAATACGGGAGTAATTTGCACAGTAATCGCAGACAGTTGAGCAAGGGCAGCGGCGAAGAGTCTCCTTTCCGTTTGGCAAACGCTAGCAGTTTATTGGCAACAGTCCGCAACAACAAACAGAAACCCCGCACATTCGTATCACGCACATATCGAATGTCTGCAGGGGTCAACAGGCTGAAAATGTCGTTTGCAGACTGTGGTTCTGTCCAAAAAAACTGCCAGTACTCGTCATCAGAGGGAATTTCCTTTGTTTTATCGGCGAGACGGTAAAAGTGATTTTTGTATTTCAGTTTCGAGTCTGCGGTTTCCATTGTGGAACACAAGCGCAAACAGCGGCGGACAGCACAAAATGGTAGGGGAAAAACACCAGAGAGCACTATATACAAAGAGGGATCCGCCAGGCAAGGCTTTATTTTATTTGTTTTATTTTTTTTGATGAGAAGCGGTAGAATAGAACCGGAAACCGGAAACATACAACAAAAATGGCGGGAGTTTCCGGTCCACAAAAATTACCTGACGTTCGGATGTTCCAACCTCCCAGATCCTCACGTCCGCTATTCCATGAAACGCTCATTAATTAAACCAAAACTAAACAGTCATAAACAAAGTCATCTCGCCGACCCTTTCAAAACTCCTCGTTGAATGCCAGCGGGCCATATCTGTTCACATATTCGTTCAGCTGGGGCACCTTTGTCTGCGAATAATCATCGGTTTCCTCTTCTCTGCCCCTTTTGGCTCTGACAGTATGCTCGTTTATTCCAGGAAGAACCTGCACTGGTGCCCGACTGATCTCGTCTTCCCAGTCTGATAGAGACGAAGCCGTCGAGCCGTTGTATAACAGCGACGGCATTTTGTCCTGCAAATGGGAAGGCATAGGCGTTCTCTGGACGTTAACGGCATGTTGTTGTTGAAAATCCGTCATGTAGGCGTTCTGGTTTGGTTGCGGTGTCATGTATCCGTCGTTCACGCTTTTTCTGATTCTCATTCCGAGGGTTTGCAACTGCGCCCGGATTGGGTCCTCCGCAAGCGGCGAGGCCGCCAAGACAGATTCGGAGTTGCGCAATCTCTTTGTGTCCATGGCTGCTAAATTATAAATAGTGTCTGTTTGATGTAAAGTTGTCTTGCCATGAAACATGCGTGCCTTTTGCTCTTTTTTTTGGGAGAATCTTAGTTGTGTAAATATTTCCAGATCGGGTATTTTAATGCGCCACAATTAACCAGCCACCGCCCGTGGCGGGTGTATTGTTCCCCTCGACAAGATCTGAAAACTTGACTATTTGGGAAGAAATTGGAAAATCAACGAGCTCTTTTGTTCGCTTGTTCCCCTTTTTTCTTTGTGTACTTACTTGTTATTGCTGAAGACCACCCGAAGCCATTGGTGATATTGGTACATCATTTGATTGGACGGATCCCGATCTACGAGATTTTCCACTTTTAACATGCCGTGGTCACCTCTTGACAAACTACTCTTTGGTCGAATTACCAGGCCATTTTTGCCGCTGGAAATAATCCAGGACAAGGCCAAAAACAAGGCCGTTCTTCCTCATCTCGCGAACGTCTACCCAGGAGATCTCGTCTATTTGTTTGAAATTGAGCAGGAATCACAAAAATGGGCTAGAGGTTACGTTATGTCCTTACCAATCCCTGCCGACTTCTCTTCTGCCAGCGTCAATCTGGAAAAGCTGCCCGAAAACAGAGTTTCAGTGGCGATTGTCCCCCTTGAATGTGTTGAGACCCTTCAAAAAATCGATTTGCCAGTCGAGCCTTCAAAAGACATCAACTCTGATTTGACTGATCTACCACAAACCAATCGGTCGCGCCCAGAGTTGCACATGGCTGACCAATTGGAGGCTGCAGACCAACTGGGTGAGATCACTTCCACTTTGAAATCGCTTGCCGTGTACATATATGCCGTTTATGCTATGAACGAGTATCAATTATTCAAGAGGTTGGTGGATATCTACGACGAGCTTGATGATATCAGACTCAACCTTTCGCAAAACTTGCTCACAAAGTCTGAGAGGAAAGTGGCCCAAAACAAGTCTGCAACGCTGTTCAACAAGATCTCAAAGCTTCTGGCATCAAGAAACCTGGGCAAAAACAGCAACGATATCGGTGGTTACGAAGCCATCTTTTCCAGAGACATTAAAACAGGACAGCTTTTCAAAGGCTTTGACGAAAACCCCGCTGCAAATTTGGAAGATTTTGGTCTCATTGCCCAAAATCAGTTGTTTTCTGCTTTGGCCCCAAATTTTCCTACCACCAACTCCAGAATTCCCCTTGTTCCTGAGAAATGCTCCAAATTTGAGCCTGTTCCTCCGTCTCACATTTTGATTGACTTCAAAGCAGTGAGTGGATCGTCATCCGTCCTGCCTAAGGGCTACGATGGATTGAATGCTTACATGTATCTGAGAAATTCCAAGAGAAGACTCACAGAGGCTTTCTGCATATCTATCAAACCAGATCAAGATCTCTCGCTGGACAAAATCTCGGCTGCTCTGTTCAAGAATATTCCTGCAACCGAGGTGGATTCCGGAAGAATTTATCTGGTTGCTCTTTTGACCGAAAACATCAAGCTTGAGTCCACTGGAACGAAAAACGGCGTCCCGAATTTGACTTACATCAGAAAAGGTGTGGGAGCTGGAGTGGCCAATATTTCAAGAGTCTTTTCCAGAAGCCAAGGCCATCTGGCTAGTGGCGAAGCACACCACTTTTCCATCAAACTGTTCGGTTCATACATGACTCACAACCCACAACCGATCCAAGCAACCCCAGGAATGAGTCCGATGATGGCAATGTCCATGGTGATGGCTAACAATGGGTGGGGAGAGCTGGTCGACCGTATCATTTCCGGCTCCAACAAAGGTGTTGCGATCAATCCACGAGCAGAGAAATTGTCTCTTTCTATCAAAGAGCTCAGGAACGAAAACATCCTGGATATTGAACAAGGCTCAGCCATATCACCAATCAAGACTATGTCATACACGCCATTGGAAGGCGGTTACGAGAGGCTTTATCTCAAAGTCGTGAAATTCAATCACGTTCAAACTTTCAGCAAAGACAAAAGTTTTATCACTGTTGAGGTTGCAGCCTCCTCTACCAGCCTCAAGTTTGCAAAAGGAACCAACGAGACTCCTCGCAAAACCTGGCAATTTCTGTCCGTTGCGCCACAGGAATGTGTGGGAGAAACAGTTCAAGTGCTGAACATTAGCAGACAAACAAGTACAGAGAATGACTATCTTCATTTTTCCGTGTATGATAACGCAGAATTCATTGGAGTCGCCAAGTACTTGACAAGAGCTCACAAAACCATCAAAGTCACTGGCAAAAAACCTAAACAGGTGGAAATTGTTGGTCCAGGCAACAATGTCGTTGGCTATGTTGAGATTGAGGTGGAGTATGTGGGAAAGGAGTTTAATCTCGACCCATCTGTGGCGGCACTTCTGAACTGGAGATCGATTTATGGAACCGACATTCAAAGCTCCCAAAAGAACCTGGTCGCGGCGCTGTCAAAGTTTGACAAAGTTGAGCTGTCAGTTGTGATCAAACACTTTCCCGAGCTTCTGACGGCACTCCTTGAAATTTTCGAAGCTTCTTTCGTGAGCAAGATTGATCTCTTGCAAAACACAGTTTTCGACAGTTTCGTTCATTTCCTTGATCTGACAATTGCTAGACAAGATCAGTATAGTTATCTTTTGCGTGATTTCGTTGCGGAACGTTCTCAAAGCTCCAAGGATCTGCCTCAAGTTGGAGAACATTTGGTGTCAATGATGACGAGGGCATTTTCTCGTTATGATGTTGATTGGAATGCCACGGGCAGGGCTCTTTGTCGTACATCTTACCCGGTTCTGCTCATTTCTCACATTTTCTCCAAAGACAAAACCGGATTTGCCGAGGCAGCAAATTCTCTTGCCAGCGCTGCTTCTTCATTTTTGGGCTCTGAAAAGGAAGGTCTTGTTGCCGATCAATTACTGGTGCTTGAAGTTTTGGAGTTGTGGCTGGATATTCTGAGAAATTACTTCAATGATGAGACTTTGTTCAGAATTGCCGAATCATGGATGGACTCAATTGGTTTAAGAGGCTTAGGATGTTCGGAAAATTTGACCAACAATGCTCTGACAAATAAGAAGAAAAACAGAGAGCACAGAATCATCGTTGCCAAGCTTATATTCATCCGCAGGCTACTCCATTCTTGGTTGATTTCCACCGATTCCACCAAAACTCGGGAGGCTTTTGTTTCCAAAGCACTTAAATGGTCATTGGATGTTCTTTTGAGTGATAAAGTTGATTTCGACGCTTCCAGACTGGCTATCGGTGTGATGATGTCCATCGTGTCTACCAGTTTCGGAAAAAACAGAGTGTATTTTGACCATTCCAAAGAGCTTTACCTTACGTTTGTTAGAACTCTGCCCGTGTTGTCCATGGCATTCGACAGATATCATAAACAATGTCGAATGGCTGGGTTGTTGAAACCTAAGCGAACATTTAGCCAATTGTTCCCTGTCAGTTATCCATTCAACGATTATACCATTGATTCCACCGTGAACGACGAGAGTTTTGCAGAGATACTGATTGAGCTGGCAGTTTTGATTGCCTACATTTCAAAAGTTTGTGTTTTCGTCCATGATGATATCAAAGAATACATGCAAAACCAGCAAACTCCAGCTTCCTATAAGAGCCTGGAATCTGTCCTTGGACCCGCAGGAACGTTAATTGATACTCCTGCGAAACATCTGGACATCATTCAGTCAGTCCGGTTGATTTTACAATCGAAATTCTACCCAAGCAACAAGTGGTTCTCATTGAAGTCTCTTATCACAGAGAGTATGCAGACATATTTGGAACTACTTTTCCCTATTTTGGCCAAGACAATTCCACCCGTTGATCAGTCGGCAAACTTTGACAAAGTTTTGTGGTCGAACTACTTAAAGTCGATTTTGAGGTGTGCCACTTCGCAAACTTCTTCCATCGAGCATTTGATTGAGATGCCAAAGAAGTGCTGCTATCTACTGGGGGGAGATCTCAGAACACGATCCGCTTTGCTGGCGCAGTCGGTTTGGGACAGATTGGCGTGGGACGGTCTTTCGGAGGACGTTTCCAGGTTCCATTTAACAAGATTTGGAGGATACCAAGTCGAGTTTATTTACAACAGTGAGTATGGAATCATTGAGGATTTACTGTTGTTCTGTTTACAGAGAAACAGGAAGTGTGTTGAAGTTGGAGTGCAGATGTTGTGGTCTACAATTGTTTCTGAATGGGTGATCAACGAAAGTTTGTTTGAGTTTGAGCGTGAATGTATCGTTGCATTGTACGATATTTTCCACAGCGAGCGGAAATACTCACCCGAATCGAAGGAAATTGTGAACTTTATTACGGAGCTGCGGAAATCCATCACCTTGGATCACGAAGACGAGGCTTACGGACCTGTGATGCTTCTTGTGGAAAGCTTATCGATGTTTTTGGGCACTCTAAATGAGCTCAAAAAGATCCCTAAGGGAGACGAGTTTGACGACGATCGGATGTTCCATCGCTTGAATCTGTCGAGTTTCCTCACGAGAGTGGACCGGCCAGAGCTTTTCCAGTCGTTCATCAACGACATGTACGAGGCAAATCTGGAGAAGAAAAATTACGTGCAAGCTGCGTTGTCGCTGGAACTGTTGGCAGACACTTATTCGTGGGATGTTGAAACGGTGCTTCCAATTTGCTACAAGCCACGGTTCCCTAGTCAGAGTCCATTCAAACGGAAGGAGGGTCTTTACAAGCTGATAGCCAGCAATTTCATTAAGGGAAACAAGCTGGAGCAGGCCGTGGAGATCTATCGTGAGCTACTGGAAGCCTATCATGAGTTCAACTTCGATTTGGGTGGATTGAGTTTCTGCCACGGTGAACTGGCCAAAATCTACAATGCATTGGAGAATGTGGACAGAACCGAGTCAAACTTTTTCAAGGTGTCTTTCATTGGATATGGATTCCCGGAGTCGATCCGTGGCAAGGAGTTTATCTACGAGGGGCTTGCGTTCGAACACATCACGTCGATGCACCAGAGATTCAGCAGACTTTATCCAGGATCGCGGATCATCTCGAACGAGGAGGAAGCCAAAGATCTCATGGAGGACACTCCCTTCGGCAAGTATTTGCACATCAAGACTGTTTCGCCAGCCAAAGACTTGACGCAGAACAAGCTGTCGTTCATGACCAAACAGTACGTGGACAACAAGGATCTCAAGACGTTTGTGTCTACAAGAAGACTGCCTGGATCGAACAGCATCACCAATTTGTGGACCGAAGAGACGACTTACGAGACGGTTTTGACGTTCCCGACGCTGATGAATCGGTCGGAGATCAAAACCAAGACCACTGTGAGACTTTCTCCTGTGGAGAACGCGATCCGTTCGTTGATGGACAAAAACCAGGAGCTGTCTAATCTGGAATATCTGATGAGCCAGCTGATCAAGACATATGAGGAACAGAACGAACTGAGTCGGGTGTCGACGACTTCTGTTTTCAATGAGCTCTCACGTGCACTCGCAGGAACTGTTGACTCGCCGGTCAACGGAGGAGTCGGCCAATACAGAGTTTTCTTTGAGAGTGAGGAGAAAGAGCAGGCACAATACCTGAAAACCGGGTTCATGGACCTGATCCGACTGTTGAACAGTCTGCTGAAGCTCCATGGACTGGTGATTCCCGGGTATCTACGTGCAAGCCACGAGACGCTTGTGAGTCTGTTCAACAAGAATTTCCAGGCCGAGATTGCAGAACTGGGGCTGGATACGTCTGCTTTGACAGGAGTCGACCAGCTTGACGATACGAGCTACATTCAGTCGAGTTTCACGACTACGGCGCGGTCTGAGATGTCCGCACCTTCTATCCACTCGGGATCGTCATCTTCCCGGTTTTCAGCCAGCGTCACAAGCACCAAGTTTGCCAAACGAGCCACCCTACTCAATACATAGTGTTAGTTCTATTAATAAATCTGATGACGTTTTTGCGTGCATTATCAGAAGATTCCAGCAGAGACTATTGTCTCGCGGCAGAGCCGCACCAGCCACGGGCACCAGCCACATTGTGGCACCAGATCTCACAGGAGCGATGCCGTATCGGGAAACAGACAAGATCTGGCGGGGTGTTTTGACCGACTTCCAAAAAAGGTAGCGCATGGTGATATTCTGGTCCCCCGACGGGCCCTTCTTACAGCACCAAAATGCTGTGGCTGTTAGAACAACAACAACAGGTGACGTAAATCTGGATGTTAATGGAATGCTGCAAGGGGAAAAAGCGGATACGACAATTTTGGCAGGGCCGAGAACTTGTTAAATGTTCTATGCGGGCAACCTCCGGCAGCCCCCGGCAGCCCCCGGCAGACTCCGCAGGTGACTGCTCCCGCGCGACGGCGCGGTGGGCAGATCTGATGCGATTCCGCTACGGGGGCCGATCCGCGCCGCGAAGGATGCATAATTTCATTTCTAGTATTTTCGCCGGAAAATCACCAAAACAAAGAGGGAAACAAAGAGATTGTGCGCGGTGGGAACAAAAACCGAATGCTTGGGCGGCTTATAAGCTTTTTTTTTGTCTCCTTTGTTTTTGTCTCTTTTCTGTTCTCCCTCTAAACATTAATATTACCACTCCACTTTCCAAGGCAGCACCCATTTAATTAACAAGGGGCTGCCAGTGACAAGTGTTGTGTCATCTAAACAGCACAAAATCCCAAAATGCGCCGTTTCACCCCGAAGCGGTCGGTTTCTGCGGCATCTACGGTGTTGAGGGAACCTGTCACAACACCAACCTCAGACATCGAATTCCAGGATTTCAAGAAGCTCGACCAGGCACTCGCTAAGTTCAACTCGCTCAAACGAAACTCCACAGCCAAGACCAACATTCTGCGACTCAGTCTCCTTCCATATCTGCGATCCAACACCAGCACATGGACCTCCCAGAGCCCAGAACAGCTTTCAGACAAGTTCCTGCTGCTTTCGACAGGGATTTTGCTCAAATGGTGGAGAACACTGCTTTTCTCGGTCCAGGAGTACCAACAAATGGCTGCTATAGACAAAAACTGCTATCTAGAGTGCATATCTAGAATCATACAGAGACACGAATGGCTCGCCATAGAGAACAAGTTGGCCGTGTTCCAGGACATTCTTGTCACTCACAACGACTACCTTCTGGAGACATTTGAGTTCTGCGTTTCCAGACTTGATGTCAAGAACATATCTTTGCCTATTTACGCCTTCGCTGGCAAAGTTTTCGCATACGCATTCATTAAGCTGCCAAACATCTCAAAGGGACTTCTATTTTTGCTCAATTCCAAAGTGAAACACTACGAACAAATATACAACTTGGTGGTTTTGAATCGCTCGCCAAATGACAAAATCAGTCCTTCTCGCCACAACATCGACTCGTTCCTTTCGACTCTCTCCGAAACAAGTCTTCGATTCGCACCACATCTCCGACCTCTGATTGCCGCCGCTGCCAAACCAAGAAAGACCAAGTTCAACGTGGAAAAAAAGTTTCTCAACTCCATGTATCCCCCTTCCGACAAAATAGAGGGAATCAACGACACCAAAGGATTGTGGAGCTTCAGGTGGGCCTCGTTGGAGCAGGTTGATTTGTTCTGCTCGTTCCTGAGACACTATCTGTCGCTATGTTCCTATTACTTGAAAGGAAGTGCTGCTGCTTCACCCGAATTGGATCTTTATGCTCTGCCCGGATTTTCCTTTCTGTTAACGCACATGTTTGAGATTTTAGACTTTCAGTTCCTCCAACAAACAAGACCTTCCTCGTCGCAGTCGATTGGTGCGGGTGTTGGACAACTAGAGACCCAGACCGAGAAGCTCTATAAGGTTTTGAGAGATTTTCTGGTTAACAATAGGCATGATCTAGAGCCAGCGGTGAGACTAGGTTTGGTGAAAAACGTGGAACTGCTACTGAAACTGTTGGTTTTCAAAACCTCAGCTTTTGAGATCGAAAAAGTGGACACTGCGTTTGACTTTTGGATCAAGTTTGTGAGGAGTTTCAGAGAGTCCAATCCATTTGAAATCGATAACCTCGACTGGAAATTTTGGATTGATGTTCTTCTCAAACTGCTTCAGTCAAACATTATTAACTGTGAATTGAGAGCAATCTCAATTATCTACCAAGTTTGGGAATTCATTCCAAATACTAGATCCATTGATGAAGCCGAATGGGTGTCAAACCCTTCTGAGAGCATCCGCTATAATTTGAGCCTATACCTGTTGAAAAAATCCAACTGGAACAAGTTTTTTGGTCACTATCTACCTCTGGTGCGGTCTTTCTATACAAGACTACTTGTTTGGCGTATCTTGGAACTCAACTCTTCTGTCTCAAATTCTGCTTTCAATTTCAAAGAGTCTATTAACTCCAAGAAGCTTGCGGCTTTGATGAATCTGAGACTCATGCGCACCTACAATTTGACTAAAGATGTGAAGGTGATGCCTACAGATCCTATTCTGAACAAGAAGTTCATCATCGCCCCCATCAGTTTCTACAAGGACGAGGGTGCTAAGAGAGATAACATCCGGTCGCATCCTTATGAGATCTTTGATGATGCTGTCTACACTTGCACAAGTTTGCCGATGAACAATGGGTCGTCAACGAGCATCTCGTCTTATATGTCCTCGACTCCCAGTGTGGCATCACTTGGAAAACGTTCCAAGCTGAGCGCTGGTTGGGTTTCGAAGTTTTTCAAGAAGAAGAACGATGCTGAAGATGACGGTACTGTTACTCCTCCTAATACGGCAACCAATGACATTGGCTATGACGAGCTCACCAGGACTCCGCCTAGTCTCTCGCATTCTTCACCTTCTGTTTCATCTTCCAAATCGTCCTCTCCAAGTTTGCTTTCGTCGATCACAACGTTTTCGGCGTCTCCACAGTCGTCAATCTCGTCGTTTGAATTCGTTGATACCAGTTCTGACTCCGTTTTCAATCAGCAAAAGTATCTTCCTCCGGAGCTGAACATGAGACCGCCTGAGCTGAGCAAATCTCACTTCAAATTCCAGTTGGTGAGAAACGACTTGAAGTTGCAGGAGTCTCAAAAACGGATGACGCAGCTGAACGAGCGCAAATTTGTCAAGATGGACGAGACGTGTGTTTTGAATGTGGAGCCCCGCTTGCCGGATCTTGGACTGCAGAAGAAGGAATGCAAGAGTTTGATCAGTCTGGACAGCGAGTTTGGCAGCGACGACACCAGCAGTTACAAAGGTCTGAACTTCAACTTCAACTCTGTCTTGGAGGAAGTTCACGGTCTTGGTCTGGATTCCAGCGCGTCGTCGGTCGCTGAAGATCTGGAGAAACCTCCTACATGGACCACAGAGATGGACAACAGCGTGGAAGACTACACGGAGGAAGAGATTCGCAACAGTACCGCGTTGGCCAGCTCGATCCACGAATACAACCAAATTGTGGACGAGTTTGAGACGTTTGTTTCGCAGCGTTTGGAGCGCAATGCTGCATGCTCCGGGACGGAGACTCCGGTCGATACGTCCAACATTACCGCAGACCAGTCGTTCCTCTCGTACTTTTCGGGATTTCCGAGCGGCAACGACATCAACCTTACTTCTATGGTTCCTCTGCTTCTATCAGAGGCTCCCGAAAAGTTCAATGCCTACTGAGAGGAGCGTGGATGTGTGTTTTCTTATAGATCTGAGACCCGTGGTCTTTGGACTTTGTTTTACTAAATACAGCTGGCATGTACGTACAATACACTAATCATATCTGCATTTATCTATCTGTGTGGAGCAGTCTGTCGAGGTTTCGGAGAGCAACTGTGCTTTCGTCTTCCTTTTTAACGAGGTTGTAATCGAGGTCGTCGTATTCATGTTCGAACTTGAAGTCTGGTTGTGAAGGTCCGTTGGATTCAGATTGGGCCGAGAAATACCAGAACACGCACAAGCTGAACACGAGACAGCTGAGCGAGCTGATTGTCCAGCAAACTGCCGTTCCGATAACAAACGAAAGTACCGGATAGTTCCACAGATACCATCTGAGTCCGCGGAACTTGAGCACCACCTCGAAGACCACGTCGTCGAGGAAAACGGCCTGGTGGTTGAATTCGATCACAAACTTCATGTGTTGGGCATTTTTGGCGAGTTTGGCCGGCGAAACTGCGGGGAAAGAGAACAGCTGGTTTGGAGGTTTGAGAGAGAGCAGATTGAGCCGGTGTTTTGGCCGAAGAATGAGCGAGTCTCGGAGACCAGGAGGAACGAAATGTCTGGCCAGATACGGAGGAACGAGCGAGTTACGCAGATGTTCGGTTGTGTGACAATCGAGCGTGAAAAATTGCGTTTTTGTGTAGTATATTCCGTGGTTTGTGTTCGATTGGGAGTCCTGTTGGGGTCTCCAATTGCCCCAGATCTGGAACTTCCTCGAATCTATGGCGCTGGGCCGTTGTTCGCGGTAAACGGATCGTTTTGCGGGCCATTCCCAGGGCGATTGGTCTATTTTGTTGGTATTTTGTGCAAAATCCAGAGCCGGTTTCAGGTTGTCAGTGACGGGCCACAATTTGGTATACTTTGACTTGAGATCCACGAGAAAGGGGTCGAGCTCCCACGGTTTGAGTTCCTCGTTGAGCAGCGTGTCGTCCAGAATCGACAGTTTGGCTCCCACGAGGTAGTACCCGCCCTTTTCGGGGCTTTTCTCCGCAAGACACTGGTGTTTGAAGTGCAGGTTGATGTCGTACTCGGAGACCGGGTCGGCGACGAGGTTCGGGCCGAGCGTTGCGAGTCGCGCGAGAACGTCCGCGGCGTTCACCACGAGATAAGGACCGCGCTGCAGCAGGTCGTAACTGAGGTCCAGACGCTGGCTGATCACGGGCGCTGGGATGAGGGTGTGGTAGAACCAGAGACACGAAACGACGGACCAGGGCAGCAGCACGAGCAGAACCGAGCACGCGGAAATCAGCACGTACAGCGCGCTGCGTGTGAGCGTGAGCGGCACGGAGATGTTGATGTTCATGGCGGCGGGCTCACGGGGTCGAAACGTGTCTGTTTTTACGTGTTTGTGGAGAGTTTTATCGCATAAAAAATTATTTTTTTTTTGGTATTTCTTAATTTTTTCATTTTTCAACTGGCACAATCGCGAAACTAGAATCCTAGCGACACCTTCATGGTGTACGAGGTGGTGATAGGAAGACAAACCACGAGCAACACGTAATGACAAATGTAGAGAAGGGCAAGACAATCGATCTGTGTGTGTTCCTCGAGTCCCACGGGAGTGTAGAATGCGGTGATGTAGATGAGCGAAGTTGCTGGAGGAAGACAGAATTCAAGGTTGCACACGAAATAGAGGATGGAATCGTCGTAAAACAGTCCGTCTCGGTGGAGTTTCGAGTTGATTGCGCAGCCGATGACGGGCAGGATCACGAGACGTAATATGGTGATTGCGATCGACGTTCTCCACAGCTTTCTGTCGATGTCTGCGATACGGAGTCGGCCGATTGTTCCGCCAAGAAGCAGCAATCCGAGCGGAACCTGTGCCTGTCCGATGTACGACGTAGTGTCCATGATGAACGAGAGCGGAGGCAGGTTATCCGGGGCCGGCGAGATATGGGCCTGAGACGTTTCGACGAACAGGGCCTTGAGCCAGGGGATCATGCAAACGATGACGGCCACAATGATGGAGAGAGAGATTGGTTTGAGGAAGCTGACAAACAGAAGGTTGAGCGAGGCCTTTAGATACGACTTTGCCTTGGCACGCGTGAGGGTTTTTATGATCTTGACGACGTTGAGGTCCAGACCGATCCGTTCGTCCGATTCTAGCTGTTCTTTCTGTTCCTTCTGTTCCTTCTGTTCCTTGTCACTGGTTTCCCGCACCTTGAGCTGGATTTCGGCCGGATCCCGCACTTCCACGTTACCGGAGGCTATCTCGTCGAAACGCGAGTACATCCGCACCACGTCGTGGATGTTTTGCGACGGCATCTCGCGCAGTCGAGTGGACGAAACCGACGCCACGGAGCTTGTCCGCGACAACGCGTCGAGTCGAGACGCACGCGACGTCTGCGAGGGACGTGATTTGCGTCGCAAAAAGTCTAGGTGGCTCGCCTCGCCGTAATCAGTGCTGCCCGCAGGGTCTCTGAGAGAGCCCGTCGAGTGCAGCGAGTCCAACGACTGCGACGGCGACGTCTGCAGCGACTTGGCCGACTCCTGGTCTGCTGCCGGCCCAGCGGCGTTCCTGCGGGACACGCGGTCATGGCCGTCATCGTCGGACAAAACGGCCTCTTCGTCGTAATCGATGGCACGACCAGCGCCTCCGGCCTCGTTGTCGCGGACCTTCTTGATTGCTCCGCGGAAATCAAGCTCAATCAGCTTGTAACAGCCCAGATTGAACTGCATGAAGATCTGGAACGTCATGAAGATGCACGAGAACGACACACCGCGGTCCACATTGTCGATAATTCCAGAAGCCTCCATGCTCTGTAGATACGCGATCGGTAGGTCCGAAACGTTCGGCAAAAGTCCCACACAGATCAGCCCGCCATACCAGTTTTTGGGACACCCGGACAGAATCCCCACTATCAGACACAGAAGTCCGCCGCTCAACATCACGGTCCAACTGATAATGGCAATCGTTCCGATCTGTGCAATGTCGGCGTTGTCAATGTTGGTGACCACTTTGGTAAACGCCAGACAGGGCAATAGCACAATGATTGCTATGGTGCTGATATTTCGGGTTGTCTCCACGGTGAGAATGTTTTTTCTAGACAAATAAAAGCCCACCGCCAAGATCAGATAGATCTTCATGATGGGCTTGCATGCAATGTAGATGATTGTTCCTAGCGGCACGGACATGGTATACTCTGGGGCATCGTCGAAAAAGTGGTGAAGGGGAAAAAGAGACACAAAAGAGTCATCATATATTTCACTATCTTCGGAGTAAAGATTTTTTTTTTTTTTTTTTTTTGATTTTTGCTTGTATTTTCCCAATTACTCAAAATCCTATTGTGAAAGTTTAGCCGCCCAGCGGTGTACGGATGTTCTTGATAGGGAATATTACGAGATACGGCGTGCTAGACAAGCTTATCCAGTGCGTCGAGCGTCACGTCCTTCCACAAGGGGAGTTGGAGCGGCAGATTTTCTGGAAGAAGGTCCGGATACGACTTTCCGATGGTTTCGATGAGACCGTCGAACATCAGCTTGTACGAATGGCCCGAGTAATGGATGCCGTCTACCAGAAGCTGCTCTGCAGGAAGGCCGGTGTTTTCCATGAGAGAGTACAGGTCGACGACCGGGACGTTTTTGCGGGAGCAGAGCTCTGCAAGAGCAGAGCCGTACTGTCTGTTGACCGCGTTGCTTCTGAGCGAGTCTTGCTGGGTCACTTTACGCCACATTTCTGCGTCGTGAAGCCCCGGAGTGAAAACGACAATTTTTATATTGCGCGACGTGAACTGCTTGATTAGGTAATCC
Source organism: Ogataea zsoltii (assembly GCA_003709205.3). Taxonomy (NCBI): domain Eukaryota; kingdom Fungi; phylum Ascomycota; class Pichiomycetes; order Pichiales; family Pichiaceae; genus Ogataea; species Ogataea zsoltii. Next base: position 166,758 of record PPKH03000009.1, read on the forward strand.
ATGTTTTCGACATAGCGGCCAAGAGAAACATGTTGGATATTGTCCTGTTGGTTTGCGCTGGCGTCGTTGGTTCCGAGGAAGATGTACGCCAGGGCGATCTTCTCGGCGTCGGGCTTGGTGTCGTGTTCGTGGTGGAGGAGTTTTGGCAGAATTTTAGTGGCCCATTCGGACGTGTAGCCGGAGTAGCCTCTGTGGAGGACCTGGAGCTTGCGGGCGTAGGCGTCGGTGAGCGCGGCTCCCAGCGAGAACTGTAGCGCGTTGGCCTGGGGTGGTTGTTGGTTGAAGGCGAACTGGGTGATGGAGTCACCGAACATGAGGAATTTCTGGAGCTCCATGGCGAGGATGTGGGAGAACGGGGGTTTGCGATGCGATTGGCCGATGGAACAACAAAGTCGGGAAGAAACAGCGGAAGAAAACACCCACGAGTCTTCGGTGCTTTTGAGGTCTGTGGGCGGGGTAATTATAGTAAACGGCTCTTGTACAAAGGCCCTGCGGAAGTGGCATCTGTGGTGCACGGCTGTGTGAAAAAATTAAAACGTTTTCCGTTTGCGGGATGTACCAATAGCAGGGGGGGTCTAGCCTGGTGGGAGGACGGGCCATCGACGCTGGCGGGCGACGCAGACGACGCCGGCGAAGCCAGCAGACAGCGTACCGTGTGCGGGAGCTGCCTGGACGCACACGGGGGGCTCCTTTGGGGGCGGGTTTGGGGCATTTTTTCCCGCTACAGTCCCGGGTGTTTCGCATCTGTTTTGAGCTGCACAATAGTAAGTTGGGATTATTATTAGATATGTAGGAGCAGGTTAGCGAGGAGACAAGGGGACCAGTAGGACCGTATGCAGCCGGAAACGGACGATCGTCGGGGCGGCGTGCGTCTGTGCGGGAGGGAGTACATCTCGTGGCAGCTCGTGGCAGGCAGTTTGTGTGGTGGTGGACAGACAGATCCGAACGGGTATTTCCTGCTTACATCACCGCTGACGGCAATGGCACGGCCGGACGGCGTTTCATTTGACGAGCTATTGCCGGATATTTTCCCTCCCTCGCGGGCTAAATTAAATTGCCAAGGCGATGTGCCGCGCGTGCGCCGCGCACTTCGCGCGCACTTCGCGCGCACAGTTCGCGCACGCTGCGCGAGTCTGGCCGGCGGCTCCGGCCGCACTCGCCACCGGCAGCTGGACGGTGGCCCGCGACGAGTGCGGCGCCCGCTTCGCGATGCTTGCCTTTATTTCACAGGCTGGAATTTCGTCAGGTTGTCTTGTTCTAATCTTCTCCCTCTCTCTCCACTAGCTCCATCGCTGGGACCCGTACAACACACCAATTCGAGGCCCGTGCAAACAGCTTTCCGCGCTTGCAAAGTAAACCGCTCCGTTTGTGTTTGCCACCTACATCTTCCGCCCGTTTTGCCCGCACAAGTGCATTCCGCCTCCCATAGTATGGATGCAAACTCACACATGTTTGGCCAGTCCACCGCCGCCATGTCCAACGACTCCACACAGCCCATCAACATCAGCTTCTCGAGGCAGGGCTCCGTGTACCAGAACCCGCGCATTCGCAGAGAGAGCATTGCTCATTCCCAGGGAATGGGAGGTATCTCCTGGGGGTCGGTCACCATCGGGTCGTGGCTCAAGGACGAGGTGATGTTGCACAACCACCAGCAACAGCAGAGCCAGTTCAACAGCAACGGTCTGTCGCCGTTTTTCGGCCCGAATAACACTGTCGGCACCGGCACCGGCCAAGGCCAGGGCCAGGGCCAGGGCCAGGGCCATTCGCTGGTGCTTAATAACCAGCCGGCCAACGGCAGCAGCAACAACCTGATGTCCAATTTCGGACGAACCGACAGCATCGGCATGGCGTTTTCGCCCTCGATGAACAACACGTCGTATCTGGCCGACCTCGAGGCCACCTACTGCAAAGACTACTCGTGCTGCGGCCAGCTGCTCCCGACGCTGCACGACCTGCTCAGACACTACGAGGAGATGCACATCCAGCCGGAGCCGACCCTGGTGGCTCCGCGTGCCAGACCGGTCAACAACGCGATGGACACAGTGTCGACGAATGAGGTGTTTTTGTCGCCGCAGGGCGACCAGTCGCAGCAGCAACAGCAGCAACAGCAGCAGCAACAGCAACAGCACGCCCAGCCCACGGTACGGGCCAACGTGGGCCACATCGGCTCGGACCTGAACAACGCAGCGCAGCAGAACGCCGGCAGCACGCTCAATAATTTCAACTTCAACCAGCCCGACACACAGATGTTCAGCCAACAGACCCAACAGACCCAACAACAGCATCCGCAATCCTCGCAACAACAACAGTTTTCGCAGTTGGACCAGTTCAATCAACAGAATCAGCCGCAATTCAACCCCAACATCCAGTTCCAACAGGCCCAGCAGCACGCGCAGCAGCACTTTAATCAATCGCAACAGCAGGTGTCTCAGGCTGCGCAGGTGCCACTCCAACAGCATCCACGTTTGTTTCAAAATAATTACAACCAGCTGCAGCAGAGACAGCAGCAGACACCCTCGCCGCTGTCGTCCGCGCAGTCGAGCCACCAGAGACCGCAGCCTCGAACGGGGTCTCCACAGCAGTTTGCGATGGACGAGGACGACGACATGGAGGAGGACGAGAACGAGGTTTGCATCGACGACCCGGCCAGACATCTGTATGTGATGGAACACGGCGAAAACAGACCGTTCAAGTGTCCTGTGATTGGCTGCGACAAGAACTACAAGAACCAGAACGGACTAAAGTACCACAGACTGCACGGTCACCAGAACCAAACGCTGCGTGCCAACCCAGACGGAACGTACTCGGTGATCGATCCGGAGAGCGACGCTCCGTACCCGGACGGAATGGGCATGGAGAAAGACAAGCCGTACAGATGCGAGGTTTGCGGAAAGAGATACAAGAATCTGAACGGATTGAAGTATCACAGGGGACATTCTACGCATTGATACCGGCGACCCGCAGACGCATTGCAGATGCATCGCAGATGCACCGTTTGATACTAGAAACCTGTCGGGAAGTTTGGTTGTTTTCGTCCGTGCTTGGGTAGCGTGTATTATATAGGTTTTAGGGGTGTGTCGAGTCGCCATATGCTTCTGGCTAGGCGGATTCGTGAGATATAGTTAAAGTTACCTGAGAAGATTTTGAGAATGTGAGGTGGGAAGGGAGAGGAGAGATTGATGGAGTCTGGCGAGGAATGTTGTTCTCTAACGGTTCCGCAGACTGAGTTGAGTAGTTTGGCGACCATTTCGGTGACCAATCCGGCAACCAATTTGGTGACATCATTTTTGGAGCAATGATTTTTTTTTTTCTGTCTCGTTTCATGCTGTGATTTCAGACTTTTTTTAAGAGACAATATTTTTTAGTGAGCAATCGTATACGTTTGTGACAGCGTCTTTTTCCTGTCAGAGCCAATTTTCCACCATGCCTCTGTACTATTCCCTTGTTTTCGGTCTTCTGATCTCTGAGATGGTGCTTTTTGCACTGATCTCGCTGCCATTGCCAAGTCGACTGCGTCGGCCGCTTTTGCAGGGACTGAGCATTCCGTTCCACTCGCAGCACTTTGAGATCACGGTCAAGTGTGTGCTGGGATTTGTTCTGGTGCTGTTCATTGACGCATTGAACAGAATGAACAACATCAATGCGGAGCTGCGCTCGTACCAGGAGGCGGGCGGCCCTGGATTGATGGGTGGCGGCCAAGAATCGCGTGCCGAGATCCAGGCCCGCCGGTTCTATGCGCAGAGGAACACGTATCTGTGCGGGTTCACGTTGTTCTTGACGCTGATTGTGAACCGGACGTTTTCGCTGGTGTTTGAGTTGCTTGCGGTCAAGGAGCAGCTCAAGGCGTCGGACAAGAGCGGCAAGATTGACCAGCTGGACACCGTTGACGACGACCAGGTGAAGGAGCTGCAGGCCAAGATTGCTGCTCAGGACGAGCAGATCGAGACGCTGCGGTCGCAGGCCAAGAGTCTTTCGGAGGAGTACGAGGTTTTGGACGGGGTCAAGAGTAGGAAGGTTTGAGGGGAGGAGTCTCGTGCGGGTTGTTTGTATTTCGTTGTCTTTGTGTTACGTATTGCAATAAAAGTATCAAAAGAGAAGCACTGAAAATTGAGGAGAATTGAAAATTTAGAAGCACTGAAAATTAAGGAGCACCGAAAATTAAAAAATTCACCTACATCTTCAAACACTCGCAAATTAAAAGCTGCTTGCAATTGCTACCCACTCTAAACAAACCCCACCTCAATAGGCATTGCTCTTGTGCTTTGGAATGAACGAAAATCCCTCGCCAGCCTTGCCCAGAAACATCTCGGTGATCTTGATCCAGTCCTTGTAATCCGGCGACCCCAACAGGGTCTCCAGCTCGTTACGACCACGCCATTGCGGCGGTCTCTGGTTGATTTTCGGTGGAAGCCGTTCCAAAATCCCCACGGGAATGTATCGATGAGTGAACGACAGAAACTCGCACATGTACCGTCTGGCCGTGTTGATTCCGAACTCGTCAGAACCCCAATGGTTGACAGCAAACTTGGCGTATGTCTCCAGATAAGCCAGTCTCTCGGTGGCCGACTTGTCCAGATATTGCTGGGCCTCGATCTCCTCGAAAATCCACGGAATAATCAAGGCTCCACGGGCAACCATCACCGAGTCGATTCCGGGGTCCTGGACGGCCTTGTGCCAGTCCTCGAAGTTGTAACAATCTCCGTTTCCAACGAAATAAACAGGCTGTTTGTCGCAATCGTCCTTGTCTTCTTGCTGTTTCTCGTTGTATTCGCGAACAATGTTTCCAACCTTGCTGATGTAATCCCAGTTGGCCTCCCTGGTGTACCGTTGTTGTCTGGATCTGCCGTGCAAAGTGATGGCCCCAACGTCTCCCTCGCGCAGAATCCGTTTCACCAGGTTTTCCGCCAGGGGTTTTCCGTCTTTGGTTCCCATTCTCAGCTTGACTGTCACGGGAATCTCGCCCGAACAAGCGTTCATTCCCTTGAGAATCCGCATCAATCTCGACGGGTTCTCCAGAAGAGCAGATCCTTCTCCCTTTCGATACAGCATGTCGATCGGACAGCCGCAGTTCAGATTCAGCTCCGAAACGTGACTGGTCAGCGACGAAATCGCCTCTGCTGCCTTACAAGCCTGCCAATGTTTGGCCGTAGCCAACTGGACACCGAACCCAGGATACTCCGATTCGTGAGCTTTTGGAAGAGCCCATTCCGAGTTCGAGCCCTGGATCAACGGAAGCGCAAACGCCATCTCCGAGTACGTGATGTCGGCCCCCAAAGTCTTCATCAGCCGTCTGTACGGCAGGTTTCCAACAGTGGTCAACGGAGAAACAATCTTGGCATTCTTCAGATTCAACCGTTTCTTCTCGGCAACTTTGAACGGAGCCTCGACGTATGTCAATGCGTTCTCCTTCTGTCTCTCGTCTCTTTCCTCACGAGTCAAACTGTTTTCCTCGTCGTTGTTCAGAACAACGTTGTCCAAATACTTGATGTACTGGTCCGAAAGAGGAAGCTCATACTTCTTGCGCTGCAAAAGAGCCTTGACGCTCGGCGAAATGTGGTTCACCTCGCCGTGATGCTCTTTTTTCTCCACTCCCTCCTTCACAACCATCTTTCCGGTGTCTTTGTTATAGTGGGATCCCAACCATCTGCACTTCACTCCCGCAGGACAATACCCAAGAAGGTCAAAAACAGGACAAACCCCGTCCAGATCCGCAGGCTTCGAAACAAGATACGTCTTCACATCGTGCGAAAAACGACACTTTTCCTCGCCAAACGGACACGTCTTTCCCGCATCTGGATCAAGAACAGACCCGCACAATTTCACCTCCTCGTGCGATTGTTTGAGATCTCTGTTCTTGTTCTGGCCACGGCGCTTTCCCTTTCCCTTCTTCGAGTCCTGCCCCGTCTCGTTGCTCTTGGACGACTCAGCCTCGTCGTCGTTGTACGAAGCAGTCACCGTCTGCGAAACAATGTACTCTGGCTTGATAGGAGCAACTCCCTTGTCGCGAGCGTCCACAGGCGCAGAATCGGAAACCGCCGCATTTTCGTGATGAACCTGTTTGTTGGAGCCTTCCAGAACCTCGTCTGCTGCTCTTTTCTTGGTCTCCTCCGTCATGTTTGTTCCCCAACAAGTCAGTATGAATCGGATTCTCTCTTTTTTTTTTCAGACTGAAAAATTATCCCTAAATAATTTTTTTTTTTTTTTTCAAGATCCGGAGAAATACCAGGCTGTGCAAGATACCGATCCATCGTTTGACAGTAGTCTCAAACCGACCAATCCGTCCCGATCGACGGGGCAAAAACGACGCAAAACAGATAGACGTCAAAAGAACGGCCGGGAAGAACTGTTTCCGTGAAAAAAAGCACACATGTCCCAGAGTCCGACAACTTCTCTAGTACCCCCTCGGCTACTCCAGACCATATACAACCAAACAACACCTACGTCCTCCAACCTCCGCCGCACAACTAGCTTCCTCCAAACTTCACATCTTCTTCTCAACGGTGTCTCCTTCTCCTCCCACATTCGCCCCGCGTTCGTCCCGCTCTCCTCCTAGCGTCTCCATGCAACCACCGCTATCTCGCAACGATAATCCTAATCCGGAAAGTCCAAACCCGCCAGAATCGGTCACGTGACCAGGCGGAAAAAAAAAATTCAGCTGATAACTCACAGACTGTTACTATCGTACAAATCCCATCCAGTCTCCTTCTTGACGAACACACATCCATTTGTATTTGCGAAAACCCGTTCATCCCAACTTCATCTTGTTCAAACACATCTTTTGCCACCAGTTTCCCCCACCAGCTGCCAGATTCTGTCCGAAAATGTCACAGCCAAAGATGGCTATTCCGCCAAGGAATCCTGAGGACAACCCCTTGAGGATCATACAGAGATGTCGGGAGGAGAAGCGGCCTGTCTTTGTGGCCGGGCCGATGGTTCGGTACTCCAAGTTGCCGTTCCGCGAGCTTGTGAGAGACTACAAGGTGGATATTGTCTATTCGCCGATGATCCTGGCCAGGGAGTTTGTTCGTAACAAGCACGCACGAATCAGCGATTTCAGCACCAACGCCCGTGACAGATCGTTGATCGTGCAAATCGGAGCCAATAACGTGACCGACTTGCTGAGAATGGTGGAGATGATCCATCCATATGTGGACGGAATCGGTTTGAACTGCGGATGTCCGATCAAAGAACAGGTTAGAGAAGGTATTGGAGCTGCGCTTATGTCCAAAAAGGAACTTGTTGCCGAGATGGTGAGGGCCGTCAAGGAGAAATACGGGTCCAGTTTGGTTATGGAAACGAAAATCAGGGTCCATGCGGACATCAACGAGACGGTGGAGTTTGTTAAGCTCGTCGAAGCTGCTGGAGTGGATTTCATCACTGTCCATGGAAGAACAAAAACTACACGCTCTTCGCAGCCCTGCGACTTTGAAAAGATCAAAATCATCAAAGACACCGTCAAGGTTCCCGTGATAGCGAATGGAGACTGCAAGTCGCTCGAGGACGCGTACGAGATTGCAGAAACTACAGGTTGTGACGGCGTAATGGCCGTCCGAGGAATCCTCAATAACCCTGCAATGTTTGCTGGTCACAAGCAGACTCCATGGGGAGCTGTAGAGAAGTTCTGGGATCTCAGCACGGCATATGGACTTCCGTTTCGTCTTATCCAACACCATCTAAGCTGCATGCTCACGGGACAGATTCCCAAATCGCTACACATTGAGCTCAACACCAAAAACAGTCTGATAGAGTTACTAGAATGGTTCGACTCGAATTTCCATCTGAAAAGACCCGGCGAGGACAATTTCGGCAACGCCGTTGCTGTGCAGTATAGACAGAACAGGGAGGACCAGCCACGCATATAGTTATATCTATAGTTATTTATACCATCAATTCGTTGTTTAGCTTGAAAGGAAAGTTGAAAAGTTCGTGTACCGGCTGAAAAATTTTGGTGCACTACGGGAAAAAAAAATGGCACTTAGAAAAAAGTTTGCAAATTTTGAACGAGTCTACTTTACAGAAACAGATCGTTCGGTTCTGTTGTTCGATACAACAGGACACCTTGTCCATCGCGGACGACACTACCTAATGGTAAGTTCCTTCTCCAACCAGTTCTCCGTTGTCAAATGATGATAAACAATCTTTTTATACCATTTTGAACAGGTCTTTCTCGCAAGGATTGACTCCTGTCGCCTGGGGGCGTGATGCAATCTTCGTTTTGAAGTCGTTGCTGATCGCTCGCTCGCGACGCTCCAATGTTATGATGGGTATTACTTATAGTCATAGTTACACTGATTTGTGACAATGGACGGGATTTGATGTCGATTTTCAGATAACTAACCAGTCAGTAGGTTCCGAATTCGTGCTGAGCTCTGTGCAATGTACATGGGTCCATTACAGCAGTGGTATAGGTTTATATTAACACGATCTTTTGAATGTTTATACACACTATGTTTTTAACTTGTTTCCAAATCAAACGTTTTGACGCTTCGACATTCCTGATGTAGCTGTCGTAGTCAGACAAATCACACCATCTCCTACGCCATTTACAGTCCCGCAACGTACAGTTGTAACGCTACTCCATTAGAGGCTATGAGTTTTTATTAAGTATAGAAGAAAACTAACAAAGTCAATCATCCAACACCATTACACTTATTCTTCGTCCTCAACGACAACGGTGTTCAAACCCTTGACAGATGGAACGTTAACGTGCTCGACGTAGGAGAAAAGCTTGGTCTTAGCGTCTTCCTCTTCGTTTCTCTTTCTGGAGATTCTCAATCTCATTCTGAATGGAACACCTTGGATACCTCTCTTCCACAGCTCAACGTTCAACTTTGGGTCGAGTCTGACATCCTCAGTACCCATGTGCAGCTTAGCGAACTTCTTGATCTCCTTGACGGCCTTTGGAGCTCTTCTCTTGAATTGAGTTCCGAGCAACTAAAAGAGGTTAGTAAATGACACAAAATGTGGACAAAGTGGGTCAGGTAACGGTACGAGAGTAACCAGGTATAGCTCTGCTGTTGTCTTTGATATGATGTATGGTGTGTCCCCTATGATGTTTCTTCTTCCTGTTGTCGTTCTTCACCGTTTCCTGCCTCATGTAAAAGTTTTACATACTCTCTTGTGGAGATTCACAGTGTATTCTCTGGTAACGAGTTCCTTCAAGTCTGCCTTAGCCATTTTGTTATGTTTATCAGCTGATCTATGGATGACGATGGAAATGTTTTGATAAACCAACAAGACCCAAATTCAAGTGACAAATATTAGCTTGCACAGCTTCCTCGCTCAACACCCAATCCGCACCACACTGCATTTTTTTTTTTTCATTTTTGAAAAAATTCGATGTTTACGTAATCGAGAGTGCGTAGTGCACGGGAATTCGCGGGGCCCGTAAGGTTTACCGGGGAGATCCGTGCTGGAATTCGCGCGACGCGGGAAATTACCGGGGGACACCGCGCGCAACTCGCCACCGATGCAGACAGGTTTTTTCTGGTCTCAGGTGTTCTTAGTTTCTTGTGACTACATAAAACCCTGTTAGGTGGCACGTGATCAAGACCCAAAGATAACTTATCAATTATATATTCCTGTCATTCTAGTGCGTAAAGATTGTGGATGTTGTCATGCCATTCGAGCTGAACAGTGCGCAGACAGCGGTCCAGATCGTCTTTGTTTGATGTGATCGTCTGTAGAAGCGACAATTCGAACTCAGCACACAAACAGTACAGAATCCTGCCTGTGAGTTTACCGTTTTGGACCATCTGGATGAGTGTTTCGAGATCGAGATCGCAATCTGGGGCAATGGCCGTTGGAACGGACAACCTGTCGCCATACAGCGGTGGAGTTGAGTTTAAAATGTGAACCAGAGTCGAAACGCAGTCTTTATCGGTAACCTTCTTGTACACAGCGTTGATTTCGGTGTAATAGAGCGATTTTGGAGAGACTGAAGACAGGTCTTTGTTGGACAACAAACAGCCAACTATGGTGGTCACGAGGACCAATTGAGACGAGTATACTGGATCTCGTGTCTCTATAGCTTCCAAGGTCTGTGTGAGGAGGTTGAATACAGTAAGGTACTCCTGTCTTGCAACCATGACGGAGGAAATATTGAACAGTATAATAGACACTTTGGCAGTAACTTCTGGCTCTGTCTCTGTTTTCAATGCTGACCGCAATTGCATCAGCTCACTGTAGAGGTAATTCACCAGAATCAGACTCGAGCCGTAGCGAATTCTGTTGATGAGGATTCGGAAATGCCAGTTGATCTCGTGTGGGGTGTTTTCTTGGTTATTATTCTTCGTTGAATCGTCTAGCTTGATGAGCTCTTTGAGGAAAAGGTTGGTCTCGTTGCGGATGAATTGTGCGTTTGGAATCTGGGGGACGATCGACGTGGAGCCTGGAACTTTCAGACTCGCTGACATGAGAAGGAGGTTGATGCGGATCTCCCAGATGCGGAAAATGTCCTCCAGAGTGAGGTCGAGTGAAGAAAGGTTTGGCGAGAGAATGATCTGTTTGCAAAAGGATGCGATTGTGAGGTATTTTTGCAGGGGAAAGGGGTAATTTTCGGACTCAAACAGGTCGAAGGATTCTGATGGCTCAGAATTATCGTGTCCGGTGTCCGTGTCTGCGTCCTGGTTGGTCAAGAGACTATCCACCAGCTTGACGAGGTTCGCCGTGTTTGGGGGTAGGTTTCTTGCCCGCTCGGCGAAGACCGAATCAAACTGCGGAAGACTGATGAAGTTGTTTGCATTCAACAGCGTGGGATACTTGATCTGCAGCATGGCAATTGGCTGGTACTACAAACACTTGTCTGTCTTATCAACGTGGATTTAACAAATTATTTTTCTTGACATAAATCCTCTGATTACGTAATCACAGGGCCATGTGAGAGGCCTGTTTTTCTAGGTTTTTTATTTTGTAACGTCGGACTAGGAGACAATAGACTAAGCCGCACGAGTCATCTGGAGGTGTTGACACAGGTGTCCGAGAGGTTCGAGTCTGGCCCAAGATGGCCCGTCAGCTTGGACGTAAATGTTCTTTTGAGCGTTGGCCAAATTCTAGGCTTTTTATGGCTTCATACGGGTAAATGTTCCGTCTATTTTGCCGGATAACTTTTTGTATTGAGATTCCAGCTTTGAATTTTGACTTTCCTGATTTATTTTTTCTCGTCTCGTAATTTTTTGAGATAATCTTTTTTTTTTATCGGGCAATGGGCAATTTCAGTTTGTTTTTATTTACCATCATTGGGCCACACCATTTACCACAAAACAGCAATGTCGTCGTTTAACGATCGCGACTTGGCGTTTGGAAGCCAACAGGGGACTCGTCCGCAGGTGAAACTTCCCCCCATCTCTTTCTTATCAGGTTCATTTGCCAGCCACAACAGCAACGACGGCCCAGATGCCAACGGTAACCGTGCCGGCGGCGCAAAACTGCCGGGTCTGGCCTCCTTTGCGAGCGGTGATTTCCAATTGCCCTCAATTTCGAGTCTTGCCTCGGCTCACGTGCCGGGACACGGTTCTCTTGGGGCTCATGGCGTCAGCTCGACGTCAGAGGGTGAGCCAATCAAGCTCCCGTCGCTGAACCTGGGCTCGTCGACCACTGCTTCTGCCGACACCTCTTCGGGACTCACGTTGCCTCCGATTAATTCCACAACCACTCCGCCTACAACAATTGCCTCGTCGTCGGCTTCGCCAACGCAGCCCGCCAAGTCGACGACGATACTGAATGGGTCCAGTCTAGGTCTGCCGACACCTTCGCAGCGTGACGTTGATCTGCGCAGACAGAATCCAGCCACGGATTCCCACACACAGGGACTGCCAGAGACATCCGAAAAAGAGCAAGAGCACCGCCACAGTCACACCAGCCACACCAGCCACAACCACAGTCATAACCACAACCATAACCACAACCACCATCATCATCATCACCACCACGATCTCTCGGACCAACTCAAGCAGGCACAGCAGCAGTTGAAGGATGGCGGCCACATCCATGTGGTGCACCAGCCACACGGCAACCATCACCACCACAAAGTGATTGTGCACAATCCAGGCGAAGTGGCTGGTGCAGAGCCGGTCTCTCCGTCAGAAGAACAACAACAACAACAGCAACAGCAGGTCATGGTTCCACCTGCGGGCCAGGGAAATGACACAACGATACTCCAGAACGACTCGACCATAATTGACCCGAATGCCACGGTTGCCCAGGACCAAACGACGATTCTGGCACCGCAGCCAGAGGAAAAAGTGTCTTTCAAGAGACGTCAGGTGCTTATTGACTCAAAGGAGACTCTGGATTTGGCAGCCAAACTTCCGCGCAAACATCTTGGATCGATAATATACCAGCAGTATCCGACGCGAGCCACTGTGGCAAGATATCTGGAGAATTTGAGTGAGGACGATGCATCGAGATTGGCTGAAATGGCGGCAATAGAAGAGGAGAAAAACCATGCGCACGAAAGAATTGAGCTGCTGCCTTCTTTTCTGGCCAACTATATCAACTGCACCGTGGACATCCGCATCCCGTTCAGCAGCATCTACGACAACGACAATGTGTTCAACAGAAGACTGTGGGGAACCGACATTTACACCGATGACTCGGACATCGTGGCCGTTTTGCACCATTGTGGCATCCTCAAGTCGCAGGATCCGTTCGAACAAACGTCCAAGAGAACAAAGAGAGTCAAGGAGGAGACCAAGACGGAAACTGTGGTGGACAAGGAGAAGGGAACGGTATTATTTTCGCCCCACACTGGGCCGTTGACCCCAGGGAACCCGCAAAACCGTTCGAATGTGGTAAACACATGTTCTCGATCCGAAGACGCAAACGATCTTATTGTGACGCTGGTGATTCTGCCTAGATTGGCTGTCTACCAGGGTAGTTTCCGCAACAATTACAACTCTCGGACCTGGGGCCGCACCGGGGGACTCTCCACGGAGCCGCTGCATGCTGCGCACAATGGGGCATCGATAGCCGTGTACGCGGTGAAATGGTGCAAACTGGGAGGGTGCTACGAGGGACTCAACAACGGCCGGTTTCGCAAGCGGTGTCTGAACGAGAGACTAGAGGTTGTTCGGGGAGTTCTGGCCGGGGTAGGCCGGACGGAAAACGGTGCAGGAGAGGCCGGAGAGGCCGGAGAGGCCGGAAGATGGCGTTCCGATCGGAAGTATTATAGGGGCTATAAATAGTTGATTGTAAGTATTAGGAGTGAGATTCGGAGGATACGAATTATTGCTCGACAAAAAAATACAGTGAGAAAAATTATTTTTCAGGGTTTTTTGAATCTGGGGAAGTTTGAAAAAGAGAGGGAGGAAGTCAGGAGAATTAATAGGGTAGATGGATGCATTTGGGATTCAAGTGTAGAACATATGACGAACACAGTCTTTTAAGGAACAGATGGTTGGACCGTCGAGATTTAGCATGTAAGGTTAACGAGTCCCAGCAACGGAAGTGCTGTGGATTCTTGTGTCAATGCTGCTTTTCTCCGGCTCTCTTCCTTAACAATACCTCTTTCTCAAAGATGTCTCTCCCGCAACTTGGTGCAACTGCTCCTCGAAACTCTGCTATCTGCTCTGCGTTATTTCTGCCCCCAGATTCCCCGCTTCTGGGCCGGAAGGTCGCGTTTTGCCGACGGGACGTCAGCCTCGCCGCTTACGTCAGCAGGCATGCCCAAAAAGGGAATTTTTCTGGATGATTATCTAGAAAACTGTGAAACAGGCAAGCGTTGCTGAGGACACTTGGAGCACGACCCAGATAATACACGTGTCTGGCAACGCACTGCACGCAACAGGGAGCAGCAGGAGCGGCCACAGCAGCACGGGGCGGTCTTGGTGGTTGTGGAAACTGCCAAAAAAAACAGTGAGAATTGAAATGTCCAAGGAGGGTTTCAGCACGACTGGGCCGGGGGCAACGTCTGAGACGAGACGTTTGAGCGAAACCAAGGAGCCTACCAAAATCAAGAGGGCGCTAATGCGACTATCGTTTAACATTTCGCTGTTTATGAGCCGGCTGCGGCAGATCGGCGAGGTTTGTCTGGAGTCTGACGAGATCACCGATCAGCTGTTTGACGACACGGAGTCGTCGTCCTGCACCGTGGACGGATCGCAGCAGACGGTGCTGCCGAAGAGCAAAGGTTCGCTGGAGCAAAAGTTGTCGCATGATGGTCGCACGACCACGTCGGTGGAGTCGTCGCAGCAGTCGGCGACGGTGGACGAGTATGTGTCTGTGAGCGACGTGAACCAGGACGAGCCTTTTATTGGCGGCGAAGAGCTGTGGAAACAGCAGCACGAGGCGTGGACAACGCCGTCACCGGAAAACGCCACTTTGGAGGGACAGTTGCGACTGCAAAGAAAGATGCAGGCGCAGGAGCTGAGACATATGGTGGTGCCCAAAGATTACCACATCATCTTCAGGAGTTTGGTGCTGGACGGCAGAAATCTGAAGAGACCAATGAACCTGAAGGATCTGTTGAAGGTGGTGGAGGCCGGCTGGAACTGGACGAGCGTTTACGAGAGGGGGCTGGCGAACCAATGAGCACCGGCAAAGCAGGAGGCTGCTGTCTGCCGCAGCAACTGGGGTTTTTAGAGTGATCCAGAAGGTTTCCGACCGCTGAAGTCAGGGAATCTTTGGGTCCGAACGGGCTACTTTACGACGCGAGCGAGCTAGGTCTTCTTGGACGAAATCGATTGGAAATGTCGCTAATAAATCAACTAATTATATACCAAACAACGGAGACAAACGAGACGTAGATTCAATGCGTTTCGATGGTATACTCTTGTTCCCTGTAGAAACACAGCAGTCTAATTTGTCTGCTGAACACGACTTGTCTCAGCTGAACAGCCCCCGTCTGGCGGGGACAACAGGAACACTGTCGTTCGTCTCAATCATCCTCATTGCGCTCTCGAGGATGCGGATGTTCTGGTCCAAAAGCTCCACCTTCTCCTGGACCAAGTTCTTGTCGTTCTCGGCTTGCCGGATCTTGTTCTCACTGAGTTTTTTGCTCGTCTTGGCCAATCTTCGCTCCAGCTCCGCCGCCTTGGCATTCAACTTCTCGTCGTTGGCCAGAAGAGTGCGTCTTTGCTTGGCGATTGTGTCCTGGTTCTTGTATATCACTTCGACCTTTGCCTGCAAAGCGGTCTCTATGTTCTCAGACCCGGTGAGTTTTCCCACCGTTTTCGACAAAAATCGCACATACTTCTGCGACAGCTGCGAATTCGTCGACTTGACGTGTTTTGTCTGCTGGATCTGTTGTTGCAAGGCGGGGTCCGTCATTAGATAAGAAGAAGCACATTATCCGGGGAAGAAAATATTTTTTTTATCACAAATATTTCTTATTTTTCTGATGTTTTTCTATCCTGTCACTTTTTTTCTTTTGAATATTCATCCATCGTCAACTTGAAACCCGCCATCAACTCACCTTTGCCACCAATTGATCGCCATGATACAGGTGGTAACCCCGGTTTCCTGGCTCGACCTGGAGCTCTCCGGCGGGAAAATCACCGCGTTCAACGTCCTCAATAACCAGCTCTATATCGGTATCAACAACGGCCAGCTCTTGACATATCAGGTTCCAGAGTCCGAGACGCGGTCCGAAACGAGCGAAAATAAGGTTAGTGAAAGCGATATTGCTCCCGAGGAGACAAATCTCATCAACCAGCTGCAATTGTCGACCCCTGCCACCAGCATAGAGTTTCTGCCGAACCTGCGGTATCTGGTTCTTTTGCTCGAAAACTCCACCGTCGAGGTTTACAGTCTGGACGATTACAAGCTGATTGATCGATTCAGCGAACTCAAGTTCAACGCCATCAAAGCTTGGTCGGACGAGGACACCGAGAAAGAGGGCTCCGACATCCAATTGGATGACATCAACGAGGAGGACAACGACTACGTCGACAAGACCGACAACGACTCGATATCGCTGGCCACGGTGGCCCTGGAGAGCCAGCGAAACAGAAAGTTTATTCGGACGCGATCAGACTCCAACTATCTCTGCCTGGTGTCCAAAAGAAGTCTGATTGTTCTGAGATGGCTGCACAAGAAGTTTGACCGCAAGTTTGAGTTCAAGCTCAACGACAAGATCCAGTTGCTGCAGTTTCTCAGCTATGACAATCTGTTTGTTGTGCTGAAAAACGGCGATCTAATTACCCTGAATTTGACGAGCGATTCCGTCAACACGATACAGATTCAGCTGCTGAGCAGCCAGTCGACATGGAGCAATGGTGGGTCCAAGTCGTTTTTCTTCAGCTCATCGAGCGACTCGATGATTGAGGTTTTCAAGGCCAACAACGACCAGCAGCTCGTGATCCTCAAGGATTACAATCTCATCAAGCTCAACAGCAGTCTGGAACTGGTCACTCTCAGAAGACACGCTCATTCGACAGACTTCAAAAACCCGATCGAGATCCCTTCGTACAACCAGACGGGCAAAAGACTCAAGTTTCTCAGGTACTGGTTCCCCTACTTGGTGCTCATTTACCCGAATTCTCTAGAGATTCGTAATTTGGAGAGCGGATCTGTGGTGCAGAGACTGGAGCTGAAGACGCCGTGGCTGAACAACGTTTCATTTGTGAGGTTCACGTCGAAATGCCTGTTTCTAACGACCCCGTGGAAGGTTTATCGGTTTGTCAAACAGGGTTACGATACACAGTTGCGAGATCTTGAGCACAACAGAGATTACAACAACGCGATAAATCTCATAGAGAAGCTGAACCCGCTGGTTTTCGAGTGTTCAGACGACCACAACCATTCTGCAAAACAACTCAAATTTCTCAATCTTCGACGGTTCCAGTTGCTCAAAGCCGTTGATCTGTTGCATGCACACAAGTATGACTCCGCCATCGAGCTATTGATTGAGTTCATGGCCCCACCCGATCTGCTGTTGAAAAACCTACCAGAAAGACTGTCCAAACTGCTGAATGGAGAAGTCAATTTCAAGAAATTGCACGATCAACGGGATTTGAAACGAAAGACAAGCAGAGACTCGCTGACTTCGGTTCAAAGTGCGTATCCGGGAATAACCCATGAGGATCTGGGTCTGATCAATCTAATCATCACGTATCTGACTGATACCAGAAGAAAGTTGACTCGACTTTTGGACCCCGATTCGCCCAAGTTTCAATGGCACGGGTTCCAGATCTCTATTGAACTGTACCATGAACACGAGGGGACCAATGTGAAGCTCACCGACACGCTGGAGCTTGTCGACGATTATCTGTTTGAGTGCTATCTGGTGACAAACGTCAAGATGGTTGGTCCTTTGTTGCGGATATCTAACTACTGCAACTTCGAGATGATCGAGAAAAGATGTCTCGAAATGAGTCTTTTCAACGAGTTGATTGACTTCTACTTCTGTCGGGCACAGCACGAAAAGGCGCTGGATCTGTTGAGCAAACTGTGTTTTGAGGAGAACGTTTTTGAGGTTGATTTCATGGTGAGATACTTGCAGAAGCTTGGAAACGGCCAACTAGAATTGATATTTCTGTACACAGAAAGACTCGTCGAGCTTGACGAGCACAACTTCGACCTGATTTTCATGAACGACTCCATCGAGTGCGAGTCTTTCAACAAATCGAAAGTTTTGGAGTTTCTCTCGCGACACAAATGGGACGGTCTTCAGATCAGATATCTGAAATACGTCATTTTTGAGCTCGGCGAGCAGACAACCAAATTCTGCAATCGGATCATCGAGTTGTTACTTACCGATCCTGCGGCCAACCACGACGAAATCCAGAAGATATACGCATTGAACAGCTACAATCCCAGTCTGGTTCTCCGGCGACTGAACGCATTGTCGCGGGACGACGAAGTTCTGCGACTGATGATCAACCCTCTCGGAAAGCTTGGCAGACACGACGAGGTGTTGGAGATTCTGGTGAACAGACTCAAAGACAACCGAACAGCAATCAATTACTGTCAGACGGTCTGGAAAAAGGAGCCCGAAACGAGCAAAGTGCTGGTTGAAAACCTGCTGGACTTGCATCTAGAGAACGGTGACAATCTGTCCGTTTTGGAGGTTCTGGACTCGGATCTGAGTTTCCTAGACCCGATATCTGTTCTAACAAAGCTTCCCGACGACATGGAGTTGGCTCCTCTTACGTCTTTTTTCGAGACAACGCTGAGGAAACTGAACTCCGACTTGAAGGAAAAAACAGCAACCAACGAGCTGTACAAGATCAAACTCATTGGCTTGAAACTGGAGAAGTTGAAACGAGACAAACAGAGCACCAGACTCGACACGTCGTCGATCTGTGTTGTTTGCGACAAGAACTTCAGTGCGAACTCAATCCTGAGCTTCTATCCAGACGGCGGAGTTGTCCATTACGGATGTGCCAAATACTACAAATGATTTATATTTCGAAACGTAATTTGTGCATGAATTGATCTCTAAGTGCGTATTTCTAGTACAAAAGGCTGGAACCAACCTGGAACCAACCTGGCTAAACCGTGGTGACAAAGTTGATCACTCCAGAACAGTACTTCACCAGACCGTCCATCTTTTCTGTTCTTTCGTGGGCCAATGCAGCCCATTCGTCCAGAACGCGCACAACCTGTCTGGAGTCCTCGTCTTGGTCGTCCAACTCCGACTTGCGCACCGCGTGAATCACGTCTCCGTGCACGTTGAAAAGTCTGGCAACAACAGCCACCAGGATCTCGAAGTTGGTGTTCTGCTGCAATCCGTAGCTCACAGCCTCCACAAACGACTTCAGCTCCGTGTAAGGAGGCAAGGTCTGCAACGACCGGATCTCCAAATCCAGACTTGCCGGCGAAAGGCCAACCAAAAACTCCACAAACGGACCGTATTCTTTCGTCTCAGAAGCCTCCCTGAGTTTCCTCGTGAAGTCAGATTCAAACACAGGTTTTGCCGAAACGTCCAACTTCAACAGTTTCGACTCCTCGCTGGCTTCCGTCTTCTCGGATCCGTTAGTCTGGAGGAAGAACGGAGCCGCTTCAGGCTTTTTAGGGGCCTCCGTCGGCTTGTTTCTGGCCTTGATGGTGTCCAGATGCAAGATTGTGTTGAACTTGCTTCTTGAGAACGACGAGAGGGTCAATAGACTTGGATCGAGCTGGTCCGAAGACTGGTAAAAACCAGACTCTATCTCGCCATCCTCCGACGAGAAAGCCCCCTCGAGCATCGAGGAACCGCCAACTCCACCAACGTTCGGCAACATCGAGTTGGCAAACTCCTCTTCGGTCACATGTCTGGTGGAGATCGGTCTGAACTGCGACTTGTTCGTCCAGAGCGAGATTCCCACGCCGTTCACGTGAGTGGTGGCAAGATAATCGCCCAGAGGAGACATCCGAACACACGTAGCCACGCTTGGGATCCGGATTCCGTCAATGCATCCACCCGTAGGCAGATCCCAGGTTCTGATTGTCGAATCCAACGATGCCGAAACAATCCATCTGGCGTCAGGAGAAAAGTCCAACGACGTGATTCTGTTTGAATGACCAAACAATTGTCTCACAATTCTCTGCGTAGCAGCATCAACAACAACAATCGACAGATCGTCCAATGCAAGAGCAACAAGATCAGAAGAAACATGGTACACCATCTGGGTGATTGGCGCGTCCAGTTTCAACTTACCGAGAAACTGCGACTTGCTGAAGTCGTAGAAACCAACAAGTCCGTCCAGACCGCACGAAACCATCTTTCTGTTCATACCATCCACAGCAATTCCCGTCACAGCTTTCTTGTGCAACCGGTAGTTCTTCCTTGGCTTTCCACTCTGCAGATTGTAAACTCCAATTCCTCCAAGACTCGACCCAACCAGCCCGAAATTACCGCACTCGGTGATGCAGACCGACTTGACCACACCGCCGTCGATCGTCGGCAAGTGGTGTTTTCCAACTTTCTTGTTTCTGGAGTCCCAGGTTCTCGCAAATGTCTCGTCCTGGTGGGCCGTGAGAATGTTGTCCCACTCCCCTTCTCTGGAGTTCTTCTGCGCAATCATCGTGATTGCCGGGAATTTGTCTTTGAACCCAGAAGAAAGACCGGCAACCCGCTTTCCGTTCTTCACGGCCGACTCCTTCTGCGACAGCTCCTGAGACTGTGCGTCTTTTCTCAGCGAAAACGTCCAGAAGGACTTGTCCTGCGAAGCCGACTGGATAAAGTGCGACTTGGAGTCTCCGAAAAGAATGCAGGTCGACGGAGCAGAATGACCGCCTCGCGATCTCAAGTGCCGTGGTGGAGAAACAACCGAACTGTTTGTCGTCGAGAGAGCAGGGTCAAAAACGTACTCTTTCAAGCTGTTGTCCGGACCCGTGGTCACCAGAATAGGTTGACCGTTGAGGAACTGAACCTTGGTAACTCCTCCAGCGAGCTCTCTGTGCGCGTTTCTAAGCACGTGAACCCTCGTTTTTCTGTCCAGGTCGTAGAAAAACAGGTCTCCGTTCACCATCGAACAAACAAGATGCGGCGAGCCGTCTGTTCTGAACGACACCGACGTGATTTTCGACCCCGATCCCGTCGAAATCGTCCTATGAACCTTGGCTCTTTTGATGTTGTAGATCTTGCAAACACCGTTTCCATTTCCAACGGCCAGAATATCCAGGGCTGGAGCGGGCTCAATACAGGTGATCCCGTCCACAAACTCCTCAGACGTGAATAGAAGCTTTCCAGATCTCACGTTGTAAACAAGAAGATGTGACGTCGTTGCCACAACAATTTTGTTCACATAGGTTGGCAAATGTGTGACATCCACCACCTCGCCGTTCAACGAGTTGATCTTCATCTGCGAGTACAGTTCTGTAGGATACTTCTGGTCTTTCTTCTCGAAAACGTAAACGGTCGAGGCCGTCACGGCAATGAGATATTCGCCAAACAAAATGGTCTTTCTGATGGTTTCTGAGTCCGGGATGGACAATTCGTGTTCCAACTTGCCTCTCTTGTAGATTCCGATCTTGTTGCCGTACGAGCAATAGATGTAATGAAAGTGTGCTGTGATGGAGGTTATGGCACTCGAAGTCAAACTGCTGGAAACAAAAAGAAGATGCAAAGTGGCTGCATCGTATATCTGGAATGCCCGGCCAACAACAGTGGCAATGTAGAACGTTTGTCCCAGAGTTCCAACAGCGAAGGGAACACCGTTGGAAACATGACCAATCACTCTGAACGGAGAAAAGATCTTGGAGTCCCTGATCTTCTCGACCGTTGGCGACTCATTCTTCCGCTTTTTCCCGTTCACCAGATCCGATGTCATGGTGTATTTCTGGAGCTGAGATATCGAAAATATAGGGAGAATGAAGCTGATTTCTTTAAAGCCCTTTTTAAATTTTTTTTTTCCCTCTTGTCTCAAAATTTTTTTTCCTTGTTCACACACTACCAAGTCGATCGACGCGCGTCGATTGTCTTTGACTTGTATTTTCATTTTCTATTTATTGATTGCATCGCACGTTTGATGCATTTTGAAGGGTTCAAGATTATCTCTTCCTCATCAAAAACTGCATAACTTTTTATATTCTTTGCTTCTTTTTGCTACAAGTTTTCCTCCCAATGTCTTCCGATAACTTTGGAAGACCAGAGGTGTTGCTGGGGAAACCAATCGAAGAGGAGGCTCTCATTATTGATGACAGCCCGACCCCTACTCCCGGAGATGAAACAATCAAAACAAGAGCCGCCGAATCGCTTTCCAGCCACTCTAACGCCTCGATTGACTCCAATTTAGGCGAAGATCACGATGAGAGTTACGACCGTGATCCGGTTCCCCTTACTGCGCAATCGCTGGAGCAACACAAAAAGGCCATTGCCACTATTGCTCCGATCCTGGAAGATTTTGTTCCCGTTCTATCCAAGACTGAGGTTGTCAGTCCCGTGAATAACGCAATTTCCAGAACCGTTTCAAACATCAGCTCTTTGAGCATTGGCCACGCAAGAGAAGGCAGTTCCCACACATATCAACATCAGATGACTCCGCAGCAACAACCAGAAGTGGCCACCTTGTTGAACTCTCCTGCGTCCCCAGAGATGCATCCTCTGCCTCCTCCGACTATTGATGCGACCACAGCAACTTTTTCGTCCAATGCCGGATCGGCTTCGAGTTCCGTGACCAACGTCCCTATAAAGAATAGATCGTCTTCGATGTCTGTGTCAGAGGTTTCTGGGCCAAAACTGCCTAAAATTGGAACCATTGGTGTTTGCGCAATGGATAACAAAGTGTTGAGCAAGCCATGCAGACAGATTTTGAACAGACTTATTGAAAACGGAGAATTCGATACAGTCATTTTTGGAGACAAGGTGATTTTGGATGAATCCATTGAGAACTGGCCGACGTGCGACTTTCTGATCTCGTTCTTTTCCAACGGATTTCCCCTGGACAAAGCCATCGCTTATCAAAAGCTCCGGAAACCTTATTCGATCAACGATTTAGTGATGCAGAAGGTTTTGTGGGACAGAAGATTGTGTCTCCAGATCCTACAAGCCACCGGAGTGCCGACCCCTCAAAGAGTGGTCATTTCCAGAGATGGAGGTCCGCTGGTTGACGATGAGCTGAAAGCAAAACTAGAGAAACTGGGAGTGGACTGTTCCGAAGTCCCAGAACCAGAATGGAGAATGATTGATGAGGACACTCTCTACGTGAATGGACAAACCATCAAGAAGCCGTTTGTGGAAAAGCCTGTTGATGGTGAAGACCACAACGTGTACATCTACTACGCCAAGGAGAATGGCGGAGGAGGTCGCAGATTGTTCCGGAAGATTGGTAACAAATCATCTGAGTTTGATCCGAACCTGAGCATGATCAGAACACAAGGCTCGTACATTTACGAGAAGTTCATAGACACGGATAATTTTGAGGATGTCAAGGCATACACCGTTGGTCCCGATTTTTGTCATGCAGAGACGAGAAAGTCCCCTGTCGTTGATGGAATTGTGAGAAGAAATACTCATGGAAAGGAAGTGAGATATCTCACCGAGCTTTCTCAAGAGGAGCGTCAAATGGCCAAAAACGTGAGTGCTGCTTTTGAGCAGACCATTTGCGGCTTTGATCTGCTGAGAACAAACGGGAAAAGTTACGTGATTGACGTGAACGGGTTTTCTTTTGTCAAGGATAACGTTTCCTACTACGATAAGTGCTCGAGTATTATGAGACAAGCTTTCTTGAAAGCGAAGTCAGAACGCATCACTTCTACTATCCCTGGAAAGTTGGAGGAGAAAAAACAAAAGTGGGTCTTCAAGGGTTTTGTTGCGGTAGTGAGACATGCCGACAGAACACCAAAGCAGAAGTTCAAATACTCGTTCAAGTCTCCAATTTTCATATCATTACTCAAGGGTTACAAAGAGGAGGTGATCATCCGAGAGGTGAGAGACCTGAAGATTGTGTTGCGGACGGTTAGAGTTGCTCAGGAGCAGAATTTGGAAGACCAAAAGAAACTTCAGCAGTTGGCTACCGCTTTGGAGAAAAAAATGGATTTCCCTGGTACTAAGGTTCAGTTGAAGCCTTCATTGAATGATGCTGGCGACATCGAAAAGGTCCAGTTGATCATCAAGTGGGGAGGTGAGCCAACTCACTCGGCCAGATACCAAGCGACTGATGTTGGAGAGCAACTGAGACAGGACATCCAACTTTTGAATAAAGAAGCGTTGAAAGACGTGCAGGTTTACACATCATCGGAGAGAAGAGTTGTAGCTTCTGCACAGCTATTTTCCAAGTCCTTTATTGCCGAGAATGAACTGCCTGACGACTTTTTGCAAGTCAGAAAAGATCTTCTTGATGACTCGAACGCCGCTAAAGATCTAATGGATAAAGTCAAGAAGAAGTTGAAACCTCTCTTGAGACAAGGAAAGGAGGCTCCTCCCCAGTTTGCTTGGCCTCCAAAGATGCCTGAGCCGTTCATTGTGATCAAAAGAGTGGTGGAACTGATGAATCATCACCAAAAAATCATGGAGAAGAATTTTCAGACCCAGGACACTGATAGTTTCCAAAAAGACTGGTGCTGTGGCGAGGATCCATCTCTTTTCAAAGAGCGTTGGGATAAATTATTTGAGGAGTTTGTTAGTGTGGAGAAAGTTCATCCTTCAAAGATCAGCGAACTGTACGACACCATGAAATATGATGCGTTGCACAACAGAGACTTTTTGCAGAGGATCTTTTTGAGCGATGATCCAAAGAACATCAAACAGCTCACATCGTCGCTGGTTCGCCAGTATCCAATCAATGTCTTGGCAATGAACAACTTCAAAGTGAGCGATTCGTCGCTGGACAACTCATCGTCTTCCAACTCGTCAAACCCAGCTGGATCGATCGGTTGGGTTCTTTCGTCGTCATACAAGCCGTCGTCTAGAGACGATCACAACTCTCCATTCGATGATCCGAAGTATGATTTGCTGCGGGAGCTTTACAGACTGGCAAAAGTTCTGTTTGATTTTATTTGTCCACAAGAATATGGTATTGAGGACAATGAGAAACTGGATATTGGGCTTCTAACGTCTCTTCCTCTGGCCAAGCAGATATTAAAGGACATTACTGCGATCAAAGAAACCGACAAGGCTGCCACGAGGGTGTATTTCACCAAGGAGTCGCACATTTACACGCTTTTGAACGTGATTTACGAGTCAAAGTTGCCGATGAAGATTGCGAGAAACGCACTTCCAGAGCTGGATTACCTGTCTCAGATCGTGTTTGAACTGTATGAGTCCGAGAACAGTGTGGGAGGCAAGATGCATTCCATCAGACTGTCTCTATCTCCTGGCTGTCACACACAGGATCCACTGGATGTTCAGCTGGACGATAAGCACTACATTTCGTGTATCCGGCGGATCAACCTCACAAGGCATTTGGACATGGACTTTGTTCAACAGAAGTTGAAGAGTCGGTTCACTAGAGTTTCTCTACCGAAGAAATTCACACCAGTGAACATTTCGAGTCCTTTGACCGAAGGAAGGCCATGATTTACAGAATGTTAGCTAGCGCTGACCGTGTGCTATTGCTGGTAGAGGAGAGCAACAGCATTGGGTCAGATGAGCTTGATTTCAATTTTCCAACGCTCCGTTAGTACGCTGTTTCTTACAAAATGATAGAAATCAAGTCGGAAACAGGTACTGCAGTCCAAGTGACTGCAACATTGGGTGTAGAAGTAGAACGGTTGAGTAACATTTTTGCAGTTATCTAACACTTTGGAATATCAATCTAAAACTGAGAGGAGACACTGATTTTTTTTTGTTTTGAGTCAGGAAATAACGGCCAAAGAGTCAAACAGAACACTGATACTCTCACCGAAATGATCTCTTCTTATGCACTCGGCAAAGATAGGAGACACGTCGATGATGGTGAGCTTTTTGCACTTTTGAACCTTTGCTTCAGAGATTGGATAAGTGTTGGTGACGATGATTCCGTCGATGTACTCACAGTCGTTGAGTCTTTCGAGCGAGTCGTTGGCGAAAATTCCGTGCGTGGCGACAATGTAGCACTTGTTTGCTCCACAGTTCATTCTCAGGTGTTCGGCTGCAGCGATGAAGGAGGTGTGTTTGTCGATCATGTCGTCCACAATGATGGCAGGTCTGTTTTGCACGTTACCAACAAGCGTGATGAGCTTCTCGGAGGCGTTGAACTCCGGCTCGTCCTCGTCGTCCGAGTTGTTGTTGCCGTAATCGGAGTCCTTGTGGGCAAGGTCTGGCTTGGGAGGTTCGAGCGGAGGAACAGGGACCGAGGTTGCGTCCTCCACCACGTGACCTTTGACGATTCTGGCTGTCTGTATGTCTGTCGAGACAATCACGTCCTCCTCTTCCACCTCTCCGTTTTCAGTGGTGCTGAAAGTAGGAGAAGGTTTGTTTTTGCGCACTTTCTTTCCTGTGAATCCGTCCTTGGTTCTTCTTCTGTCGGTGTGAATCATGGCAAAATTCACCTTGAGCTGGTCGGCCAACGCCGTGACCCTTTTGGTTCCTCCTGGGTTCTTGGAGACCACCACGGCGTCGCTGTAGTTTTCTATGTTCTGTCTGATCCAATGGGCCAGGGTTGGACCCGCGTACAGGTTATCAACCGGCTTGGAAAAAAAGCCCTGCATTTGCGAGGCGTGGAGGTCCATCGACACCACGTGGTCGGCACCGGCCATAATCAGCAGGTTGGCCAGCATTCTGGCCGTGATGGCACCTCTGTGTTTCTTCATTTTCGATTGCTTCGAGTAAGGAAATTGCGGGATCACCGCCGTGATCTTGGCGGCCGACCCGCCCTTGCATGCCGAAATGAGAATCAACAGCTCCATGATGTGGTCGTTGGTGTCGGGCGAGCCGGATTGAATGATGTAAACGTCCTCGTCTCTGACAGAGGTGCCTATCTGGACGGAAGTTTCTCCGTTGGCGAAGTTCTTGAGCGTCACAGGGGCCGGCTCAATACCGAGCTTCTCGCAAACAAGCTGTCCGAGCTTAGGATGCGAATTTCCCACGAAAACCTTGCACTTTCTCATGTCTGTGGCCAATGTGTTTGTGTCTGTATGTTGTTGGATGAGGCACCCTTTTGTAGCTGTGGAACCGAAAGTCAACTTGGAAGAGCAATTCGTGCAAAGACTGGTTGACGGTAGCGTAAGTCGACTTGCAAACCCTGTCTCAGAGCATATGTTGTAGCAATAAGGATAACCCGCACTATCCAGCAAATGGGTAAAAGTATTATGGTAATAATTCAAAAAAAAAAAAATTCAAGTCAAAAAATTTTTTTTTTTCCTCACTCATATTTCTGGCTGGAGAAAATTTTTTGCCCGGGGTGCCCGGGGTGATCGGGGCGAGCCACGGGAACCCTGATAAGAAGATGCGATAGACCGAGGAATTGGACACAAACAGAAAGATACACGTGCAGTCGGCTCAAAATATCAAGTAATGTTTCTTAGCATTCATGCTGCTAACTATTTAATCCTGGCACCACCAAGGATGCAACTAATACATGTCCAACTGCTCTGGAGTCATCTCGTACTTGACCCAGTTAGGCATACAGTTCTGGTCGTAAACGTCTTCTGGTGCAAAGTATCCAGGCGACATGTCTTTGCTGCACTTGTCGCTGTTTGGAGAGTTGGTGTATGGAGAGTGGTGGTAGCCGATGTCTCTGAACCACCAAACCTTCCGCTTGTCCTCGAACAGACCAACACCAACAGAGTGGACAGGAGCGTCTCCCCATCTCTCGTAGTAGAATCCACCGGCCTCTTCGAGAGCGTCGAACCATTTGGAGTAGGCCTCTGCTCTGTAGAAGTCCATGTTTCCGATCTCGAAGTTGGACCAGAAGTGGCACGTGGAGTAGCCTCCGGCGTTCTTGGTGTTCTCTGGGTTTTGCAGGTTCTCTGTGAGCCATTTGAACGCTCCGTTGGGGTTCACGAGATGTGGGTTTTTCTCCACAAACTCCAGCGTGGTTTTCCACAGAGACTCCACCGTGTACGGGTTGTCGTACAACGAGATGGTGAAGCCGTAGGTGAGGTCGTTGTCCTCCATGAACTTGAAGACGTCGTAGTCCACGTTACAGTAGAAGTTGATGTCTGGCTCGACTCTCCAGTAGTACTTGAACTTCTTCAGGCCCTCGAGATTGTAGAAAATACCCGAATTGAACCGACACATGTTGTGGTAACTCTCCATCTTGGCGTAATTGACGTTGGTCTCGATGTTGGAAACCAGTTTTTCCAGACCGGCCTTCTCCTTGACAGGGTCAATGTTGGCCGGCTTCTGCCACATGGCCTTGGGGATAATCTCGTAGTAAACTCTACCGGAACAAACCGCCTCGACCTTTTTCTTGAACTCCGGGGTGAATTCCTCGTCGTTGATGAAGGTGAACGGATAGTTGTATCTCCAGTTCCATGTTCTCTCGAGCTGCTCGATGGACGAAACGATTCCGTCCAGCTCCGAGTTTCTCACCAGCGAGAGAAGTGTGGCATTTGCCAGCTGGTAGCTGAGGTCGCCACTCTTTTTGTGGGTCAACTTCATGTGTTTTGGCTCGTCAATCTTCTTGTTGAGGATGTTCTCGTGGAATTTCATCTGTTCCGAGACAATGGTCTCCTTCGGAGTGCCCGGAGCGAACGCACCATCGGTGAAAGTGAGAGCCTTTCTGACCTCCTCGGCGGTGGTGAACGGTCTGTTCAGCTTGTTCTTTGCCTGCGCAAGATAACCTTGCAAGTTACCCCCGTACGACTTGAGCGTGCTGGAATACCCCTGGATCGCCTGCGTCTCTCTGAACGCATACACAGACAGACAGAAGATCACAACCAGACCAACCAGACCCGAAGACAGTCTGGTGAAACGCTTGTTGATGCGGAAACCAACCATGATAATTAGTTCGAGCCTTGTTGTTCCTGAACGAAGTTTGCACACTCACGACAAGTTGCACACCTGTTATCTTAAAAGGGTCTGTGCTGTGCTGTTGAAAAATTTTTAGGGGTTTGAGCCGCACAGACCTGCATCATGAGACGCAGACGTCGCGAGAAAGACGCGTCAGGCACAGCACAACGGGGAGAAATTTCACTATCTCGTGTGCGTCGATCGACGCGTCGCCGGCCGCCTAAAAAAAAAAATAAAGATTCCGCGGTGGCTCTCACGTCTCCCGATACGGAAGGTGCAATACAAGCGGATACGACGCTGTGAAGCAGTCATTTTGCAGTCTGAGTTATAAAGGGCCGTTTTTTCGGACTGTTTGTAGCATATTTTGGTCACACAGCAGCATGTCGCACCAATTCGCATACACCACGTCCGAAAGAAGGGCCTCCACGAGTATCGTGGGCTCTTTTGGCCGGCCCACGCTGTTTGTTCCGCAGGACTTTGTGAAAAACAGTCCCGACAGACTTGAACACATACTCAATGGCGATCCCGAGGCCGACGAGCCCCACGATGTAGAGCAACAGCCTTTATTGGGCGGTCAGGACATCGCCAGAAAGCCGTCGTCGAGCCAGCTTCTGTCCGAAGAGGCTCGTCTGTTGCACGCTAACAACGTCCCTATCAGAAGCAGATCCATCGTGGCCCCTGTCGCCGAATACGGCTCCCTGCAGGCTCCCGAGGAACAGGAGGCCATCATCGAGTCGTGGGACGAGGCCGTCAAGTCTGGCCAGATCTCGACGACCCCTGGCTTTGAGCTCAGAAACCTCGCGTTTTCGTCTGTTCCCCTGGTGATCACGTTTTTGCTGCAGAATTCGCTCGGAGTTTGTTCGGTTTTTGCTGTGGGCCATATTTCGCCACAGGCGCTGGCGGGAATCACTCTCGGGACCATGAGTTGCAACATCAGCGCCATAGCCGTCATCTGCGGATTGGCGTCGGCCTTGGACACGTTTTTGCCGCAGGCTTACGGGGCCGGTCGTCACAAAACGGTCGGACTTCTGTTTCAGCGCTGCACGGCGTTGATTTTTATGGTGATGTTTGTTGTTTGCTCGCTGTGGTGGATTGGAGCCGAATGGTTACTTATGAAGGTTCTGCCCGACAAAGAGAGCGCCAAGCTGGCTGCCTCGTACCTGAAGGTGATGACTTTTGGAATCCCCGGCTACATTCTTTTCGAGACCGGTAAGAGATTTCTGCAGGCCCAGGGAATATTCGATGCCTCGACGTATGTTCTGTTTGTTTGTGCTCCATTGAACGCTCTGATGAACTATGTTCTTGTCTGGAAGCTCAATTTCGGCTACATTGGAGCCCCAATTGCCGTCAGCATCAACTATCTGTTGATGGCATTCGGACTGTTTTTGTACACTGTCACCACCAACCATCCTGCAAAGCCTCTGAAATGCTGGAACGGACTCAACATTCCGCGTGCATGCACCAATTGGGGCGAGCTGATCAAGCTGAGTATTCCGAACCTGATCATGATCATGTCGGAGTTTTTGAGCTTTGAGATCCTGACTCTTCTGTCGAGTTATCTCGGAACAACCTCCCTGGCTGCCCAGTCGGTGATCACCACCATGGCGTCGCTCACGTACCAGGTTCCTTACGGTGTTTCCATTGCCGCGTCGACCAGAATCGCCAATTTCCTTGGGGCACAGCTCCCCAACGCGGCCAAAACGTGCGCACGGATGGTGTTTGTCCTGACCGTGGCGATCTCCATCGTGAACTCGTCGTTCCTGCTGTTCTGCCGTGTGAGAATCGGCCATTGGTTCTCCAACGACGAGGGCGTGATCTCTGTGGTGGACAGCGTGATGCCGTTGGTGGCGTTCATCCAGAGCTTTGACGCTCTCAACGCCACGTCGGCCGGCTGTTTGAGAGGACAGGGTCTGCAGAGCATTGGAGGATATGTCAATCTGTTTTCTTACTATGTTGTGGGCATTCCCGTTGGTTTTTACCTGAGTTTCTACTTCCCAAAGGACCATCCGCTCGGTTTGTTTGGCCTTTGGAGCGGTGTCGGAATCGCTCTTTTCATCATCGGAATTGTCCAGTGCTATTACGTGTTGAACGCAAACTACGAGCAGTTGGTGCAGGATGCACTCAAAAGAAGTGACACCGAATGATGGACCTGTGCATTTATCTAATTGTCGACTGGATCGACTGTATAGCGGATCGTGCAATACATTTCTGAGTGAAATTTGACGATCATTGGTTCTCTAAACTTTCCAAAATATCAGCCAAACGTTTTCTTGTGAGAGCCAGCTCCAATATTCCGTCCAGACTTGCCACAAATTCACTCTGGGCTTGTCGCAATGCCATCGGAACAACCCCACCGGAAAACGCTCTGATTGGATCTCTCAACGATGAGACTTCCTTTGCCGACTTCTGCGTTGTTTCGGCCGTTTTTTTGTGTCTATTTCTGAGTCCCTCGGTCTCCTGTTCGTCCTGTTTGTCTTGATCTTCCTTCTTCTGTCTTTCCATCTCGTTCACCAGCAACAGACTGTCTCCCGTAATCTGCACTGTCCTGATCGCCTTGGTCTCGCGCAAATCAAGAAAATCCCGCGAATAAACCACGTTCTTGTTCACCGACGCATAGTTCGCCCGACTAAGCTGGATATGACCCTTCTGGAACCTGTTCGAGACTGTATTGTGTCGCTCGAGATACTCAGAAAGCGTGTCGAGAAGCTCAATTTGTTTGCGGGTCTTTGCAGAAACAAAGACATCTTGCGAAACCAAACCCACCAAAAGATCGTCGTCGTTGTCGTCGGACGCCATGTTGAAACAGTCGTACCGCTAAAAAGCAGTGATAAGCTCAAAATATACATAATTTATCTCGTTTAAATTTTTTTCGCTCGAATCTCGAAATTTTTCACCCATTTCCCCAGATTTCCCAAAAGTGCTTTTTGTCGTATCGACTAACCCGTTCTTTAGTGAAAAAATATACAAAATTATAGTCCTTGGTTGAAAGTCTCTGCTTGAAAACCCGTTTGCACGCTCGCATGGAAACCAGATGCCAAACTTCCACGTTCACACGCTGCCACTTTAAAAATACATCTCGTCGTCCTCGTTCTCAAGCTCCGGCAGTTGCAGTCGACTAAGTGTCTCGGCCGTCAATGGTGCTCCTATCGCAAGCTTCTCAAGATCACCACCAACCACACTGAATCTCGAGATACGGCTCACGTTGGCCGCCTTCAGGGAAAGTAGGGTGTTCTGGAAATCTTCTTTGTCAGACTCATCCGAGTCGTCCCCGTATGTAGGTGGTGACTGATTAGTTTGGAAGTCCGAGAAAAAGTCCATCGTGTTTGTACGCTGCGTTCTGATGCTGTTCCGCACGTATTCGGGAGTGTTCAACAGCTCGAAAGTGAACGAGGAGTGACGCGAGTGCAGTGGAGAGCCCACACTAGGCACTTTTTTAATATGTGGAGGTTGAACCTCTTCAGTCTGTTCGGTTTGTGTGGTCTCAGAGGACAGTTTGGTCAACAGAGGGAACTCAAACTTGCTCAATTTGATGTCTTCTGGAGTTTCCTGTCCTTCTAGGGATTCTGGGATCTCGTCGGTCTCTGCCTCCTCCGGAATTGCGTCTCCCTGTCTCTCCTGATCTGTTCTTTCGCCTCTCTCGCTCTTGGTGTAGGAAAAGTCGGAATAATTAGAGTTTCCAGAGTCTTTGGAGTTTCTGGGGAGAGAATCTGTGTCCTCTTGGGGAATCGAAGGCAGTTTTTTGTGGAATTGCGGTGGAACAACATGTTTCTTTGTGTGCTGAACTAGCTGGGAAACGTTGTCGGCCGAGGAGATGGAGCTGAATGTGGAGATGGAGGTGGTTCTGGTGAATGTGGAGTTGGAGCGGCTGATGAGATTCGAGGCGGACGAAACCGAGCGAGCTCTCTGGTGTTTGATGGAGGACTCGACCAGTTCTGGTAGAATTGGCGTTGGTGACGTGCGGAATGAGGAAAACGCCTGGAAAGGCAGGTCGTTGTTCTTGGCCGGTGC
Organism: Ogataea zsoltii; assembly: GCA_003709205.3. NCBI lineage: Eukaryota > Fungi > Ascomycota > Pichiomycetes > Pichiales > Pichiaceae > Ogataea > Ogataea zsoltii. The sequence continues at coordinate 199,003 of PPKH03000009.1, forward strand.
TTCTGGGTGTTGTGGCTGGTGCTCGCGCTCCTCACTTTCTTCCGACTGGTGTGGCGCAGCAACAGGCGAGTCGACCGGGGACGGGTCTTGGGCCACTATCGTCTCCAGGAAACGAGGAAGCAACTCTACGTCATTTGACTGGAACGAGCGGTCGAGTCCAAACGTGGACTTGTCGCTGATGTGAGACACGTGGTTGAATCCGAACGGAGTGCTGATCATGGACGGAGACCTGTTGTTCTTCGTCTTGCCGTCCACAGGAAGGTCGAAATATTGGAGAATCTGCGCCGCTGTCTTGCTGTTTTTGAGCAACTTGGCTAGCAACAGCTTCTTTTTCGGCACGTTAGGCTCGTCGAGCCACAACGACTCGAGCTTTGGCGATTTCTTTGACATGCTTTCGTGCAAAACAATACGTCTACTGAGCTGAGACTAGCAAAAGAGAACGCATTTTGCTTTTTTTTTCGTCTTTTCCACCTTATAAGTACTCTGCACGCTTCCACCGCCTTTGCGCCCAACCCCTGTCTAACTAAAGGGATCCGACGCCAAAAATGCACACTATTTCGAGCCGCACAGCTTGAGCGAAAGGGGGTTGAAAAATTATTAATTATCCCGGCTAGCTCAGTGCACCAGAAATGTTTCATGTCCTGCTGCGAACATCTCAAACAAAACCGTAACACTCAACAGGATGAATCCCAGCAACAGGACAACCAGAGTGGAGCTCTAGTCGTCTAGGTCGCACGTAGCAAGTGTGGAAACTGTTGACGTTCACGAGTTTAGACTCTCTAATTAGCCTTAATCGCCCAATCGACCCCTCTACTGACAATGGGTAGCTACTGCAGTGCAACAAACTCACTCAGGCGGATGGTACGCGAAATACATTGTTCTATGCGATGAATTGGATGGATGTGGACAAAAAAAGCCGTTTTCAAAAAACGAAGATCTTTATCGCGTTACCCAATCAGGAAAATTTACTACTTTGGGAATTTTGGGGAGGTGAACCGCACAATTAGAATAATAGAATTAGGACGGACGCGGTAGAGCAAAGTGGGAGGTCTGCACTCGGGACTCAACAGGCGTCTGCACAGACACCGAGGAAAGCATCCGCTACGTCGATCCCGGGACCTCGGTTGCGTCGAGAAAGTAAAAAGCAAACTGAAAACACCGTAAAAAAAAGCACCAAAAGCCGTGAAAAATCGTGAAAATAGGAGAAAAAAAAATGAAGTCGCAAAAAACTCACACTGAGTGTAGCTCAAACTCCAAAAATGGCGAAAATGCGCGTGTCAGGGAACTGATCACGTGTCCATCTGCGGGTGACTACCGTCTGACATCGGCAGCACTTGTGACAGAGACTCGTTAGCTCCGGTTCCAAACCAGACAACGGGAGCCATCCACTAAACGAACATAATCTTGCACCGTCAGGTTCTGAGCTTCAACTGTGTGAATGTCCACCTAAGCCAGATGAATCGTGTGGACAGGACACTCGCACGCACCCTTCCTATTAATCCAATCCTTGATACATTTGTAATGGAAACAGCAAAGACACTCCAGTCTACCAACCTTATCGCCCGGTTGGAACTCTTCGAAGCAAATCACACACTCGTTGTCCTCGTTTAAACATAAACTCTCCATCTTAGTTTCGAGCGGAATGGTGTAAACTAACATTCGGTTGGTGTTTCTCTTGGAATCTGGGGATCCGGAAAACTCAAGACTGTGTATGCACGAATTGATGTGCATTTCTCGTTCTTGAGTAGTCTCAAACGAACGTAAATCCATCGCACAGATCGGACACAAGTTGTCATCGTCATCTGTCTGTGATGGAGGAGCCGATGTAGACCCAGTGGTCAAGGTCTGGTCGATTTCTATTGTGCTCACTCTCGTTGGCAAGGTTTTGATGACTCCTCTCGGTGGTGTAAGGGTGTTTCGCGGCTCCCGCGGCTCACGGGGCTCCCTCAAGGCAGCTCCCAGCATCTCGAGCTCTTCAGCACATTCATCGCACGTTCTGTGCGGGACATGGGGGCTTTCGAGAAAGATCTGTGACTGAGGAGAGACAACGTAGGTGTTTGGAAGGTAGCACGTAAACACCGAGGAACAGTCGCCGCACACGACACGGCCGCACTTACGACAGTGGTGCTTTCTATTGAAAAAAGTAAACTTCTTGTTGCAAAATGGACATTCTTTCACGCTTTCATCTGGCTGCCAAATAGGCACTCCTTCTGGGGCTTCGAGTCCAGTGGGGTGTTCTTGTGACATAATAACGTGATTGATCAGTTCACTGGCATAGGTCAAAGGGAGGGGCGGAACTGTGTGCTGATGTCCTTCACCTTCCCTTTTGTTTCTTCGCAGTGCTGGTTTGGAGATATGCTCTGCTGCTGTTTCTTGATCCTTTATGAGTAGTGTTTCTCGCCGGTTCCGTTTGGATCTGAATTCATTTTTTTTTTTTTGAAGGGTCATGTTGATTTTTTTTTCTGGAACCAAGATAAGAAAACATCTCTACACGGGAATAAAAAAACATTTATGTCAAAATCGTTATGTTATGCATCTATACTAAAAGAAATCGCTTGCCTTGTTGAGGTATTTGCGCCGCAAGGCATACACCAGGAACCCAAACACCATCATGAACGAGCCACTGACAAAGAACGTAAAAGTCGAGCAAATCACCAGCTGGTCGCTGGTGGCTGCGCGGCAATTGAGTGAAAAGTCATAACTGTACATGAGGTTGAGAAACAGGTTCCCAATGATGGAGGATGACGAGAAAATTCCCCAGGTAGTACCGAGGATCTCGATACCGTAGATGGAGGCCAAAATTGCCGGGAATAAAGTGAATAAACTGGAGTTTAGAACGGCGTTCAAGATAACAATCAGGTTGAAGTTGAGGTTGTTCATTGGGGTTGACGAGAGGTAGAGGTGCGCCATGCTGCAAGCAAGGACAAATGTCGACACTAGGCTCAAGCGGGAGATGCCGAACTTTGTGCAGACGTAATCGGTCGAGATCATGATGAGAAACCTCGTGATTGTGGATGTGATTGAGAAGATCTGTAGGCTTTGATCGAGTGACGACGAGTTCAGGTTGTTGAGGATCGAGCTGAGATTTGCCAGGAAGAACTCTGTGGCTCCAATAGAGATGAGACAACAGAGGATCAATGGATACATCAAAGGGTCCGTCAGGAAGTGTCGTATTTTGTCGTGATAGCCTGCACTGGTGGAGGTTGAAAGCATAGACAGCTCGTCGTTCAGATTGTGCAATTCCGAATCGTCAACGTACCAGGATCTTGGAGAGCCCAGGATCGAGGTTTGAGGCGAACGGATGACAATCCCTGCACCGGTGAGCAAAGGAGACGTCTCGAAGTTGCTGAAGGCCTCGAACTCGGAGTGATCGTACTCTTTTTCGAAGAACTCGACGTAATCGGTGACCTTGCAAGCAAAGAAAGTGATGAGCGAGCTGACGCAAAGGGTGCACAGGAAAAATTGAAGTGTGTGGGTGAAATTAAGTGCCTGATCAGCAGAATTGAAAGTGTAGGCGAGAAACTTGATCTGCAAAAAACTGGAAAATGCCATCATCACGTTTGGAGTGCTGATCGAGAGCGTCTTGTAGTATCTGCCTATCGACTTTGCGCAGTTTAGAAGACAGCTGAAGAGAAATGCGCCGTGGGAACAGCCAATGATGAAGAAGCTCAGGTACATGAACCGATGGTTCAACTGCGGGTGGCTCACTATGTAGAGAATCATGCTGAAACCCACGGAATAACCAACGAGAGAGATGACACTGAGGATCCAAATTCCCTTGAAGTCGGCTATATAGCCACTCAACGGGGTGAAACCGTTCATCCCAATCGTCTGAAAGATGATGATCTTGTTGATAGTGGGCTGCGAATAGTGGAGATGTTGTTCGAAGGGGCCCGTGAAGATTGAAAACAGTGTGAGTACCCCCAATGCCAGACACGACACGAGGGTGAGCAGAAATGAGGAGAAATACAGACGAAAGGCGCCGTGTCTCCTGTAGAGTTTCAAGCACAATCGCTCGACCTTATTGAGTGACATGACGTTTGTGTTTTGTTGATTCCCTGTGGGCACCACAGGGGCTGATGGAGGACGGCGGCTGGACATGACGGCGGAGCTGTCACTTTATATTAGACATATGCACATGAAAATTTGCTGTTTTCACAGCGTGATACCGTTATGCCGGAAGTAAAATACCTCAGAAATGGGAGTCCGTGCACATAAACAAACGTCGATTTTCACCCCGAACAGACACAGCAACTTGGGAAAATATCTCTGTCTGTGTATTCTCTCAATCTGGCTACCATTAGGGAAACCGTTTTTACGGCATGCCGATAAGGCTGTTCCGCGGAGGTGTGAGGTGTGGTCCGGCGTTCCTAGCCGGGGCGATTTCCGAGGAGTCTTGAATGAGTGAGTGTATGTGTAGGGACGGAGCTGGATACCGGCATTCTGGGCACACCAGGCTGTCCGGAGCAACACATGCATGTATTTGAGGTGGTGGTGCATGGGCATGCTTTGTTCTTGCTTAGACACGGGTCGGGGAGGAGATGAGAAGGGAGTCACCAGATCTGGGGACGTGTGCGTCGATCGACGCAGATTGATACGAAATTCTGGCGTCGCGTCGAGTCTTGAAATGATCAAAAAGTTAAATTAGCTAACTGAAATACAGCCTCTCTTCAGAGAACGTGGCTCCATAACACACGATGTCGCTGGAAGGAGCACTGGAAGAAGAGCGCAAATTGATTGCAGAGGTTCTGGAGAGACAGAAGCTCGCTGCAGGCACCTCGCGTGGCCGAGGACGGGACCTTTCTCCCGGAACCAAGCGGAGCACTTCTCGAGGGCATTCGAGTGCGGGACGGTCGCTGAGTAGGGGTCCAAAATCGTCGGATCCCGATGCAATGTTTTCTATCACGTCGCATGATCCTTCGGAAAGGCTGCGGTCTCCGTCGGCCAGCCGGTTGCAGACCAGCGACAACGAGCTGGAGGACGAGGTTGGAGACTCTAGCGAGGAGGAGCAAATTAGCGACACGGACTCAGAGTTTGAGTACGACGACGGAGGCGCGATTCTGCCGAACTACGCCTCGTACTCTCCCAACAAGCTTCTGGACGACAAACACAGCAAGCCCGACAAGAAATTGACCGCCAAAGAGGAGCTAAATCTGATCAATAGCCGCAAACTCATAAAGGATGCGATACAAGCGGAGAAAGTGGACGAGATTTTGGCCGCAGAAAGAGCCCTGGCAAACGCCAAATCCATTGGAAGACCGGTTTCTCAGGAATATTTGGACAAAATCGAAAAAGATGCCCGAGAGGCAGGCACAAAGATTCATTTCGACCCTGAAAAGTTCTACCAGGACAACGCCGGAAGAAAGGAGAAACTACAGGAATACGCAATCTACAAGAAGAAACTGGTTTCTCCGGACACGTCATTGTTGAGCGACAACTTTGCCATTCCGTACACGAGCGACATCGAGGAGAAGGCTGACACGGAGTTGGCCAAGTCATTGAACGAAAAGGTGGTGATTTCGGAAATCCAGTCGAACGTGAACAACCAGATGGCAATAAGAACCATCACCCGAGGTAACTTCTTTGAGGTGATGAAACAGTCGCGGATTCTGCCGCCAAAGATGTTTATTTTGTGCATGGACTTCTCTGAAGAGTCCAAATACGCCCTGGAATGGTGCATTGGAACGGTTCTGGTGGACGGGTGTGTTTTGTACATCTTGAACGTGATTGAGGATGAGGACTATTCCTCGATGAACCTGAACGGCATCCCGCAAACAAAGTCCGAACACAAGGAAAACGAAAAGACACCAAAATCCAGTCGCGAGAAGCTGCGGATTCAAAACGTCGAGGAGATCACCAAGGAGACAATGGATCTGCTAAAGCTAACCAAGCTGCAAGTCCACATCGTCATCGAGTCGTGCCACCATCCGATCCCACGACACTTCATGGTGGAGATCATCAAACACATCTCTCCAATCTTGGTCATTGTGGGATCGAAAGGAACTTCTGCCATCAAGGGAGTTCTTCTCGGGTCATTGTCCAATCATTTGGTGCGTAAGAGCACGGTCCCTGTGATGGTGGTGAAGAACAAGCTCAAGAAACTGACAAAGAAAGGAAAGCAGTTCAGCAACAACATATCGACGTTGCACAGTTTGGCCGAGGCCAAAGTCGACTGAGAGGACATTAGGTAATCTGGTTATTACAAACTCCATCCTGCTTAGTATTCCTGAAAGAGTAGTTTTACAGATAAAGTATACAAAACAGAAACACGTACTGCAGTGCAACTTTTCCCCCATAAAAACATCCATACACCCCGTTTTTTTTTTTCTCTATTTATCTCCCCTCTCCCCCCTTGACCCAAAAAAAAATAAAAAAATCCCCTCTTTATGTTTTGGTTCCAACAATTTTGTAGGGAGGGAGGGGAAGCAGACTAGGCTGCCCGTATATAAAAACCAGACCATCCCTTGACCCGATGTCTTGTGCAAATTTACATGACCTTCTCTAGGTCAGTACTATTCGTCCTGCTTTCTCATTGCACCCAATCAGAAAGCGCCTGCGAACTCGCTAGTTCTGCAACCGAATTTCCTATCTCGGACAGTTCCTCCTCACACCTAACAACAGGCACTTGGCGCCACAGGTCGATCGACGCTTACCGTCGCGTTAGTAATCACGTCAGTGATTGCGTAAGATCACACATATTTCCTTTATCCACACACCATGCTTTATTATCAGAACTTCAAAGCTTCGCATAACTTGATAAACTCCACGTTTATCAACTACTCCACAGCATCATCAAGCCGCGCACATTCAGTTGGAAGCTCCGTCATCCAGACTAACAAGCTGCTGCACAAACTGTACGACAACTTGTCCTTTCTCAAGTATCAGATACCAAATCCACCTCCCATGGTCCAGAATCCTGTCTTGAACGAAAAGTATCAGCGGTTGGTCCACAGTCACAAGATGGAGTCTCAGTATTTGATCAATTTGCTCAATTATAAACCAAAATTTTACAACAACTCGCATGTTTCTGTTTGGCATCGGGTTCCAGTTTCGAGACGGTCGTCCGTTCTGGTGCTGCTTTTCCTTGGGAGACAGGGCGAACTGAGAGTGGTTTTGACCAAGAGATCGAGAAAGCTGAAGAATTTTTCTGGTCACATCTCTCTTCCAGGAGGGAAAGTTGACTTTCCTCTGGAAACGGAGTTTGAATGTTCCAGAAGAGAGGCAGAAGAGGAAATTGGCATCAGCAAAGATAACAGTTTTTTGAAGGAGAAATTCGGCTACGAAATCGAAGAGCTGAAAGTTCTTCCGACATATCTAGCCAGAACATTTCTCGGGGTTTCGCCTTGTGTTGCATTCATAAATTGGTCTGAGTCTAAGCTTGGAAAGTTTGAAGACCAGCACATCTCGAACATAATGCTCAACCCCGGTGAATCGGCCTCGATTTTCAGCGTGCCTCTCAAGGATTTTCTACAACCGAAACCAAGAAGATATGAGTTAAAGGAGTGTCTGAAACAGTCCTATGTCAAGACTAAATGGGCTGGTTTACCATGGAATCTTCGGTCATTTGTCTTCCCTATTCACAACGACAATGAGGTGAAGTGGCTCGAAGAAGTTCAGGATTTGTCCTCCGAGTCCGAGGACGAGACGCAAGAGGACCATGAATTTGACGTGCGCACGAGAAATTGCTGGGGTCTGACAGCCAACATTTTGCATGATGTTGCTGAAATCGTTTACACTGGCCCAAAATACCAGGATGCTCTAATTGGAGAAGAGGATCTGATATGGTCTCTCTTACAAAATGGACAAATCAAAGGGAAATTCCGGTCCGAATTTGAGAAAAAACTCATCAAGAACACCAAGGGGTGTTCATTCAAAGAGTGCATGGGTCCTGAAGAGTTTTCAAGATTGCAAAAACTGTATAGTAGTATCTGAGTTAAAAATTAATTCGCATGTATAGCATCATCAACATTTTCTGACATTAAAGTCTCAACGAGTGTACAATGAAACAATCTATAAATCTACATCTCGGGAGATTAAAAAGTGCCATAGGAGTCAGCATTTGGAACGATACCCATGTGACTGATGTATTTCACAGCATCCTTGACGTGCTTCTCCTTCACTTTGTCACTCCAACCATACTCCTTGGCCATGATGTCTGCAACTTCATCAACACAATGCAGAGCCATCTTGGCATCCAAAAATGCCAATCTACTCCGTCTGGCAAGGAAATCTGTTGGAGTTCTGGCGTACTCATATGCAATCGAGTACTTCACTTCACCAACAGTGAAAGGATGGTCAAAGATCGCATAAGATGGATCAGATCCGCCAGCCAGACCAATTGGCTTAGAGTTAGCCGGGTCCGCAACAAAAGACTCCAAAATCAATGGAGCCCTGTCACCGTAGTTGCTGGAAAGATGGTGAGCAACTTTGTCGGTGACTCTGTAAAGCTGGGCCAGCCGTGCGCTCAGTGAAGTATCGTAATTGTCGGCTCCAATCAGCTTAAAATGTCTGGTGGAACATGGCTTCAGGCTCTTGGCTTTGAATGTTTCGGTGGACTCAATAACGCTGTCTATAACTTGCTCAGCCATTTCTCTATAAGTTGTCCATTTACCACCGGAGATAGTAACCAAACCACCTGGAGCGTAGAAGATCAAATGATTACGGACAATTCCCTGAGTGGATCCAACCGAACCGTCTGGAACGTGGGTTGGGTCTCTAACCAATGGTCTAACACCACTCCAGGCACTCAAAACGTCCTCTCTTTTGACCTCAAACTTGACGTAATGTTGCAGTTCGTTCAAAATGTCCTGAATTTCAGTCTCGGTAGCGACAGGATTATCAGGAACCTTCTTCAATGGCACATCGGTTGTTCCGGCCAACACCTTTCCTTGCCATGGCAAGAAGAACATGACTCTTCCGTCAGAAGTAGCAGCATCCAAAAGTCCCATGTCTTTGGCACAGTACCATTCAGGGAGGATAATATGGACACCTTCGGATGGAACCACCATCTTTGGGTTTTCCAAGACATTTTTCTCAGGCAAACCAGTTGGAGTTTTGTCCATAGAAAGCAGCATATCGGAAAATGGTCCCGTAGCGCTGATAACGACATCGGATTCCACCAAATACTCTTTTCCAGTCTCTGCATCCTTAACCTTCACACCTTTGCTCTTTCCGTCGGAGTCCTTCAGGAGCTGGTTGACTTCCATGTAGTTCAAAACGGTGGCACCATTCTTTTGAGCAGTCAGAGCCAAAGAGACATTCATTCTGGCATCGTTGAACAATCCGTCGTGGTAGACCAAACCTCCGACAAGATGATCGGAGTTGAGCTGAGGATGCTTTTCCGTGACAGCATTCTTGGTGAGAATGTAAGAGTACTTCAAGGCCTGCGATCCAGCAAAAAGGTCGTACAACAGACATCCAGCGTAAAAGTATGGCAATTGCCAGTACTTGTAGACAGGAATGCAAATTGGCAGACAAGAGGCAAGGTGAGGAGCATTGTTGATGATCGAGGCTCTTTCGTTCAAGGCTTCAATGACCAAATCAAGCTGTGCCTTGGACAGTTGGAAAATAGCCTTTTCGAGATATCTGACACCACCGTGGGCCATTTTGGTCGATTTAGACGAAGTTCCCGAGGCAAAATCGTTTTTTTCCACCAACAACACATTGAGACCCCTCAGAGTGGCGTCAAGTGCGGCACCACTTCCCACGGCACCTCCTCCGACGATGATCAGATCAAACTTGGATTGGGCGTCTTTGGTAGTGAAGCTGCTAGCAGCCTTCTGTGAGTCCGGTAACTCCAGCTCCTCCACAGGCTTTCCGAGCTTGGCAAGCAGCTCCTGACGGGTGGGGTTTTTCGGAGCGGATTTCACCAGCGGTGGGAACCTCGAAGTATAATCAATACTTGAGTTATTCTGCAGAAATTGGCCCTGTTGGGTGGCATAGTATCCGGCGCCAACGAGGACTCCGGAACCAATAGCCAGATTTCTGACAATCTTGGTAAAGTTTCTAGATGCCATAGCCTTTTTCTAGCAAATAAAATACGTAGCAGAAGAAAAAAGAAGAGTTAAAGTCAACAAAAATAACGTTCAGTTTTTCAGGTTTTCCCCTCCTTTTTGGGGCCATCAAAAAAAAGTTGCGGCAAATAAAAAAGGAAATCAAATTCTTTCATGCATGGGGAAAAACCCTTACGGCCGATTTGGAAGAGGGATTTTAACCCGGAAAATTAGCCTGCAATTCCATCTGCGGGGCAAACAAAAAAAAAACAGATTGTCACATTTTTTTCAGCACATGGCAGCGAATTTAACGTGCGCTTGCGGATTATTCTTGCTCTTGCAGGCGGTGTCAATTGTTGGTAACTTTCAGTTGCTATAGTACCACTAAAAAGTTGCTATATTTGGCCCTACTGCGCCGGAGTTCCGCGCATTTTCTCAGCATCAATAAGATCGTCTCCAATGGCACGTTTGATCTCATCGCTGACCAAGCTGTTGACGTCTCCGTACCCAAGACTGATTTCGTACGCTTTCACCAGTCTCGTTTCGGTGATTCCAATGTTGCAGTAGCTTAAACTCAGAAGACAGCTTTTGTAACGCGAAATGGTCTCCTTGACAACTTCTGATATGGCGTCGTTCTTGTCGCTGTATATGTCCCACGAGGACTCCTCCTCCAGACGCGTGATGGAAACACTTGCCTGCCCCGGAGTGTACTGGCCACCCGTGGCTGCCAAACTTAGGCCGGCCTGCGTCTTTGTGTTGGAAACAGAGTGGTCCGACGCGGATGCAGCCAGTTTAGACTGCAGATTTGAACTTTTGTAGATCCAGCAAAATCCGTTGACACCTAGTATAATGCTGACGTTACCCGGCAAATCATGCGAGTGATTTTTCGACCTGACAATCAGATTGGATGGCACAACAACAAAAACACCGTTTCGCAGTTTACCGTATTTCAGCGATCGCGTGTGTAACGAAGCAGACCCATCAGAGAAAAGAGACTGCACCTCGGCGTTAAGCAGGTCGCCTTCTTTGAGGAAATTCCGCATCTGCAGCTCATCGCTCTCGGACTTTCTCCTGAGAACACCTCCCGGCAGATTCACGGATCCAAGCATCAAAACAGCATCATGTTCCGATCCAATGTTAACTTTCCATCTTTTTGGCCCAACTTCCACAATGCGCCCCACAATGTGGTCTCCCGTGTCTGGAGAGTATCTTCCCTTGAATGGAATCACACTCAATAGCTTGTTCACGCGCAATATCGTTCCTGCAACCGAGGAATATGTCTTGTCGTTCAAGAAATACGTTCCGTGGCCTCTCATCCATGTGGGATCGTCTGTAATGAGCTCGCCCGGGGTCACAATTGACTTGTCTTGTAGCGACGTTCCACCACCCGAGACGTCTAGATGGAAGTTTTCTTGATCCATTTCTATGTCTGAGTCCGAATCGCTGTCGGCTTGTATGTTTCTCCTCGAACTGGGGAGTGTGATGCTAATGACGTCCATGATGATGATTGTATATGCGTTCCAGTCGTTTATACAGCTTCAAATCATGGCAAAGATTAAGCTACAAAATTTTTTTTTTGTCTACAAAAAAAGTGCTAAAAATCTCCACTGGTGCAGAGATGTTTTTTCCTCGACTTTACGACACAAACTTCGAGTGTACTTGAAAGGCTCCACGATATGCCAGAAAAATTGTATTCACAACCCGTTTTGTACTTGGTGAACTGGACTAGACTTTGATCAACGAGTAGAACAAGAGATATGCATCGGGATCTCCGATCTCCGGAATATCGTCATATCTGCAAATACTTAGACGGTCGTCATCACAGTAAATCCATTGGCCGTTCCTGTTGATCGTGCTGGTGTAATGTCCCGAGAGAATGGACGATCCAAGATGATCTATCCAACCAGAAAGTTTGTAGCTGTAAAGAACGTCTTCACCGTTTCGTTTGATTTTGAAATTGAGTCTTTTAGGGAATTTCAGGTTGATGTTAGTGAGCTTATTCTGGTACGGATCGAATTTGGCGAGATAGATCGTAAGAATCTGCGGAAGTTTGATGAAATTCGTCGATTTGAATGAGACACTAGGCTCGTCCAAGATTGTCTTGAGGTCTTTTAGGCGTTGATGTTGACCAGGTGATAGTGCGTCCAAATTGGAAGTCTGGTGATTGTTGTGATCTTCTTGTTTGTCCTTTTTGTTGAACTTGAAGAAGTTTCTCTTCTTTCCCGAGGAATCTGGATGTGCTGTCTCTTCCTCTGTCAATGATTCCAACTCTTTCAATTCCTTGTTCAACTTCTCACAGTTGGGACAATTCCATGCGTTTCCGAGCTTGTCTGAAAGCTCCTCTGTTCTCAGATTTTTCAAGATCAAATCGTTCAGAAAATACTCGCTGCCGTTCAAATGAAGATTCAGCATTGAAGAGTAGTCGTAATTGAGCGAAACAAACCCACATCTGTTACATTTGAGCACCGTTTCCTGTTGGATCTGGAACATCTTGCTGATTGGCGAGACTCCCTCGTTTTTCAACAGCTCTGCATTCCACTTCAGATACTCTTTGGTAGTGTTGAAACTCATGAAAGGATCCGTTTCAGGGTTTCCTGTCTTGTAAAGCTTTCTATTTGCCGGTGTGTCTTCAATCTTGAGCTCCTCGTGCAGTCTGTCCATCAGAAAGTACAAGAACTGAGAGGTGTCCTGTTGTTCGTGTGGGATCCTCAAATCGGGCTTCAAAACAGAACACAGTCTGACAAACTGATTAGGTCGAACCACAGACTGACTATTTGTGTAGTAGAATTCGTTAAAAAGATGGTAGAATCCCAGAACCAGAGAGTTTTGCTCCGAACGCAGAATTGACTGGAATTTCAGCGGATCCATCACCAAGTTTCGGAAGAACGATATGTTGAACAGACATTGTATCATCGAGTTGATGTAGCATGTGCTGCTGTAGTTGAACAGTCTCACCACTGGGAGTCTTTGACGGGCGAGATTGTTGGTGTCGTTCGGATGCTGATTCGGATGGTTGGGCGAAATGGATCTGCGCGAATCCAACGACGTTTGTGATAGGGTAGCGGGCGACAAGTTGGATGTGCCGTGGGATAAAGTAACGGGAGGAGGTTTTCTTTGGTAATCTCGAGAACCTGGAATGGGAGGAATTCCAGAAACAGGTCTATTGGTACTAGAAGTAGTGGCGGAGCGTTCACGAACGCGACCACCGAATGTTTTGTCAGGGTCTTTTCCATACTGTTCGAGCCAGGAAGTGAAACCTCCGTCCAATTTGAGAAGTGTCGTTTCGATGTGGCCAAAAGAATCTCGTTTGATTATGGCATTGGACATGATCAATTCAAACGTTTCCTGTTCCTTGGTGACAGACAAATCCTGGTCATAATACACGAGATATTTGAACTTGCTGAAAACACTCATTTTCGAAAAGAAGTCAATGTTTCCTATCTGTAAAGAGTAGAGCAATCCCTCGTAATCCTGGATATTCTTGAGCGACGATGGATCAATGTTGATGACATTGTCCGAGTTTTCGATGTGGGATTTGAGAAACCGGTCAAAAGGACGTATATCCACAAGAAGAATGTTCTCTTTCAGATCATACATTCGTGTGGACAACTCAAAAGCGTCTAAAGTCCCCACGACTGGCCTTTCTATCACCGTCAAAGCTTCCCCTCGATCATTGTCTGAATCCTCGTTAGCGGTCGGAGACGTTGGATACAGATCTTGTTCCGGAATCCGCGGCTCGGAAGCGTCGAGAGATCTTCTCTGGATCACAGAATTGGCCTCGACAACGGCCGCTGTTAGTTCTTCCTCAAATGACTTGTCCTTCAGAAATTCCTGTGTGAATTGGTCAAGAGTCTCTATAAATTCATAATCCTCAGAATTATCCACTTTCAAGGAGGGAAGAATGTGGTTCAAAATAAAATAGTTGTAGCTGAAAAGCTCCACGAGAATCTCATGGTCTTTGAAATGTTCGAATGCCTGGCTTTCCTTCAGCAGTTTGAGGTTGTTGAGATAATTCGACGATGTTTCAATCCAATCAATGAGAAGACTCGAGTTGACACGTGTAGATTCCGTCTTTGTTTGCCTGTATTTGAGTTTCTTTTCCGTCAGAAGTTGTAAATGTTTTCTCTCAATAATCTCATACTGGCTGTTAACAATGACCTTGATCAGCTCCTTGCTGAGCAGTTTCTTCGATCGCAAAGTGGGGGTTCCATGTGGTGAGTCTTGCACGGCCAGATTGTTCATCTCATGGGTGTCACAGTGTCACAGTGTCCAAAATAATGGGGCTCGCAACAGGTCGATCGTTTTTCGAGATAAAGTTTTCGTGGCAAAAGCAGATCGCGCAGCCTCCGAGATGATCCAGGTTCCGGATGATTTGGAACGCGAAGCTGTGGGAGATTATCCGGGTCACGTGGGTCAATGGTGTGTCACCAAACGAACGTGCAGATTTGCGTGAGGGAGCAATCGCCAAATGTATTGATTATCTACTCGCTGTAGAAATCTGACACCAGTCTCGATTCTACGATTGAGAAAAATAAATACGTTTGGAGCAGCGAGGAGAGAGAAAAAACTGTTTTTTTCGCTACTTGGATCACAAGGGATCAAGAAATGCTTACATAATCAAAGGGTGAAAGAATCTGTGTTTTTTTTTTTTTTTTTAAAGAAATTTTGCAGGAAGGAAATGTTTTTTGCTTTGTTTAATTAATCTTCATCTTTCAACAGGTTAAAGTAACTCCAGTGAAGCACCAGAGGTGGTGTGAGCGAAACAACGATTCCGGATTCACACAAAGCGTGGTTTTTGCCATCCACGTCCGACTTTGTCCTGTGTGATCGTCTTTTTTGCGCAATCTTAGGCAGTACCGGAGATTGTTAAGTGGGATCACAGATTACCAAGATGGCCCCAGTTCACAAAGAAAACAAGTCAGCAGACGACTCTGGGAAGGTGCCCTCATTGCGGAAACACTCGACGCGGACGATCGACCATCTGGCAGTGAGCGAATCATTGGGATATCAGGTTTTCCGCAAGACAAAGAGAAAATGTTGGACTAGAGAGGACGACGAAGTGCTCAAGGAGGCAGTTATAGAGAGATATTTGAAGCTGAAGAAGCTCGACAAGTACAACAATGAGAAGATACATGTTGACGAGATAGACTGGGACTCTGTTGCGGACAAGCTGGCCGACCGAAAGGGGAACGACTGCAGAAAGAGATGGTGTAACTCGTTGGACCCGTGTTTGCGACGGGGAAAGTGGACCGCCGAGGAAGACCAGTTGTTGATCAAGGCTTACAAGGAATTTGGCCCTGCGTGGCAGAAAGTTGCCAGCACGATCGAGGGTCGGACAGAGGACCAGTGTTCGAAAAGGTACATTGAGGTGTTGAACCCAAACACCCAGGATAGAATGAAGCCATGGACAATGGAAGAGGATTTGCAACTGATCAGTGGTGTGAAACGGTTTGGAACGAAATGGAGAACGATATCCAGCGCGATTAAGGGGAGACCGAGTTTGACGTGTAGAAACCGATGGAGAAAGATCATGACTGATGTGGTGAAAAACCACGCCTCGCCACAGATCATGGAAGCTGTGGGAGTTTTGGATAAGAATGGTGTGATTCAGAAACCGGGAACGAATTTGACGAGAGAAGAGTCCGAAAACTCTTCGTCCAGCTCCACGCCTGCGGAGACTCAGTTTAAAGAAAAGGAGCAACCACAGACAGAGAAACCTCGTGCGACACCTTCTGGAACCAGCCCTGCCGATAAGACTGGTTACTACCTTCCACAGCCACGGTTCACGTTCCAAAGACAGCCGCTTGCGAAACCTTTCAGCATGTCTGTTCCTTTGGAAAGCAACTTCCGAGCATCTCCGTCGCCTGCGCCTCCGCCATCGGATTATCGGTCAACTTCGCCTGCTTTTCCCACGTTACCGCCGCGCAAACCAACTTCAACGCCTCCATCGCGCAGTTTTACGGAGTGGCAGTTTACCATGGTGGATCCCAACACCAGCGAGGAGTTGTCCAGCTTCAAGGGTCCGATACAGTCACAAGAGCAAGTTCACCAGCTCATTGAGCTGGCCAAGTACAACAGCGTTCCGATCACGATTCACCAGCACATTCATCACCATTACTCTCCGCAGTCGCCGGTTCTGGACCCTGAAACGTCGATTAACAGGTACTCGCACTTCAATTATCTGCCACCGTTGACGGAGGTTCCGAAACTCACTTCGTCTTCTCCGACTGAAAACACCGCAGAATCTTCAACATCAAGCAAGGGAAAGAGTGGTAGCGGCGAGTTGAGTCTGTCAAGACTTCTAAATACCGACCGCAAGTCTCCGTCGGACCCCCACAAGAAAATCGAGAATGAGAACACCGCTCAGAAGACCCGAACAGAGACCAGACCGTCTGCTCCGGTTGCCACTGAGGACCTGGAGGAAGAGATTGATTTTTGGGAGACAATGCGGTCGCTGACTCAGCCCAAAGCCCACAGTCGGGAAGCAAAACCGGTTTCTCGACACCATCCGTTACACTATCAACAGCCGTCACATCATCATCATGGAGGCGAAACAGACCAGTTCACACACCAACAAACGACTGTTCGTGGCGTTAGAAACGACGACTCAAACGGCAATGTCGTGTACGGTCCTACGATGTACATGGATCAGGAAGAAGATGACGAGATGGAAAGCTATGCAAACCAGTATGGGTGGTACTACAACGTTCTGACCAACAATTCGGGAGCCAGAGAAAGCGCCGAGGGAAGCGGCAGCAGCTCTACAATAACCGGTAGTGGATACGGTATCCTACCGTTTAATCCTTCATAAATAAATCGCAACTCCGAGCTCGTTATGGACCAATATAACTAATAATGACAAAACAAAATTTATAAGATAGTCGAAATTTAAGCAAAATCAATGCAATCGACTATTTTCTCTTGAAGAAATGAGATCCGCTCATGAATTCAACACTCTTATCATAGACCCAGTCTCCAAATTCCAGGTATTTTGCTCCGTATTTCTCCACTTCAGGCTCGTTTATGAGTCCCAGGTTGAGTTCAAGACCGGAGCTTTTTTTGATTCCAGCAAGGAAGCCCGAGAGAAGGACAAGATCGATGGTGGCGTGCGCTGCTTTTCCAAACTAGCTGTGTTAGTAGTTTTCCTGCAAACACAGGTTCCAAACACTTACTAAAGTCATGTTGTTTTTTTGACAGAAGGGGAGTTGTGGTGGGAATCATTTATTCTTTGGGATCAGAAATTTTTAAAGAGGCCCTATCGCGTCTCAAAATCGCGGTTATAGAGCCCTGGAATCGTTCTGGGAAGATACGAGGATCAAAAAGAGAATGACAGAGCTGTTGTAGAGACGAAGTTGATGTTGTTTATTCCTACAAACACAGACGGAATCTCGGTGGTCGACCAACTGTAAAGCAAAGGTAGAACAGATTCCGTTGACTGCTAGCGGTCGCTAGTGTATGGATGTGAAGAGAGGTGGCGAATTAAGGATCTGATACCCGCCTCTATACACCAACTCACTGCTCTCTTAAACAGCAGGAAGGGGGTGTGGCAGCTAGACTGTTCTAAATTCTCCAATACCCATCAAACTACTGGTTGTTTAACTTCTGAACCCTGGAAAAAAAGGGTGGATATTCTGTGAGGTTGCAATTTAGTGCACTTATTCTCTCTGACTTGGGTCCTGATTTGCCATTTAGCTCATTATGAGCTTGAAGCTGGTCTTCACGGAGCGACACCTTGCCACTCGCACACTGTAACTGCCTCCAATCGACGTCAGTCGTCCCATCAGTTTCCCCGGCATTCCTCAAAGGTCGTGAACAAAACACAAAGAATCCCGAAAAAAAATTTGTGAGAAGGAGAGATTGTTTATAGAAGATGATTCAACGATACTTGATCTTTAATCCCAATCTCAACCCCAATTTAGACAAGCATGGATCGTGGAAGAGGCCGGTATGGCCCTAATGGTGGATACCCAAGGTATCCAGCAGACAATAATAGAGACAGGAGACGATTTTACGAAGAGGAACGAGAATACTATGCAGGAGATGACAGGAACTACCACGACTATCGCAACTTCAAAAGACCTCGAAACGACAGATATTATTACGATCACGGGCCGTCGGAGTCTTCTCGAACGGCTCCAACTAGTGGAAGCACCGTGGATTCCGCACGTTATTACGACAACTATCCAGATGGAGAGGCTCCGCCTTTGCCTCCGCCCTCGCAGGGTAGGGACGAACGCAAAAGAGCGGGCGACAGACGGCTCCCCACGGGTCCCCGTATCCAAGAGAGCACAAACGGGAACTCTAACGGTAACGGAATTGAGCGTGGTGGCAGAAAAAACACGAACGGCCCCGGTTTCAAAAAAATGTCCAAGATTGTGAGCAACAAGAACGTGATGGGCGAAGAGGATTACGAAGAGGAAGAAAATCTTGCAAAGCCGTCCGCTGGACTCCAGGCGAACCAAATTGTTTTCATGAAACAGATCGACCTTAAGGAGTCTGTTCATGAGAGAATACAGCAGGTCGGTGAAGGAACTTACGGTAAAGTTTACAAGGCCAAGAACAAAGTTACCGGCCAATTGGTTGCGCTCAAGAGATTGAGACTAGAGAGTGAAAGAGAAGGATTTCCAATCACAGCAAGCAGAGAGGTCGGTTTGCTTCAGTCTTTCAACCATCCAAATATTGTTGGACTGGACGAGATGATGGTGGAAAGAAACGCAATCTACATGGTTTTCCCGTACATGAACCACGATTTATCGGGGATCCTACAGCAGTCCAACATTGTCATTACTGACGGAGAAAAGAAAAACATTTTCCGCCAGTTGCTTCGTGGAATCAACTATTTACACATGAAGAAAGTCATACACAGAGATATTAAGGGCTCGAACATTTTGCTCGATAACCAAGGGGTTTTGAAGATCACCGACTTTGGTCTTGCCAGAAAGATGAAGAACATCAACAAATCAGTGGAGTCTCCGAATTACACCAACAGAGTGATAACTCTGTGGTACCGCCCGCCTGAAATCCTGCTTGGGTCAACCGACTACGGACGCGAAGTAGACATCTGGGGGGTTGGGTGTCTTTTGCTGGAGCTTTTTACGCGGCATGCGACTTTTCAAGGAGTGGACGAGATTGACCAGCTCTGGAAGGTCTATGACATTATGGGGACCATTACCACCGAGGACTGGCCCGATTCGGACAAGCTTCCGTGGTTTGAGATGTTGAGGCCGAATTACCACCGAAAGTCTAGATTCAGAGAGACTTTCGGCAGCGTTTTGTCGCCCAAATGCTTTGAGCTGGCGGAGATGTTGCTGCAGATGAATCCTGCGAAGAGAATCACTGCGAACCAAGCCCTGAGACACACGTATTTCAGCGAGGATCCGCGCGAGGAGAAGCTCAAATTTTTGGGAACGATAGAAGGAGAATGGCACGAATTCGAGGCCAAGAAGAAGAGAAGACAGCTGCGTGAAGCTAAGCAGAAGGAGGAGAAAATGAAAAGACAATGAAAAAAAAAAAGTGATATTTAGTTTATTTTTTTTTTCTTGAGCGGCAATTTTCATGATAACAAAAAAGGGATCATTTTTTTAGCGAAACTTCAACAACATTAAGTTTACCAGATTACAAGACTGTGAATATCAAGCACTACAACTCTGTCAAAAAGCGTCTATTACAGAGCAAGAGAACGTTGGATACTGAGATCAGAACTGTATATAACAGTTCTCCCGGATAACATATTAAGGTGAAAGAGCCTGATTTAAGAGCGGGAAATTCGGCGATCCCAATGTTGTGGAAACCGGTCCTTTATCTGGCGCTGCCCTTGACTATTCTGGCAAATGCAGAAGACATCGGCCTCTCGGCTACATTAGTTAAGAATGAGCTTTCGGCAGTGTACACTGCTCAACATTTCGGTGAGGAGTTCTCAGCTTGTGCCACTAAAATTGGCATGAAGGTTTGGGACTCACAGCGTTTGAGCTGTCATCAAAGTTTATATCCCGGCGTGTTGGGATGTCATTGCCTGTATCACAATACTGTTTTTGAGTACTGTTCTGATTATTTGAAACAGTCGAGACCAAATTACTACGCCCTCACCTACATTATCAAGAATGATCCTTGTTGTAAAGGGTCAGAGACAGAGTCTTTTGACTGTTTGAACGGCGTCTCGAAAGCGAGCGGAAACCGGCTTATTGATCAGATCTTTGGGATTTTGACTGCGGGGACCAAGGAGGATCTTTCGTCGTATTTTGTTGAAAACGGTTTGGACTTTTGGGAGAATTTGGGCAAGGCCCCGCAGGATAATCAACCGCTGTTGTCCAAAAGGGGTCCGTTTGAATTCAGCTTTGTTGGCGAGGACGATGAGGAGAATGCACGAGAGTTGTCAGCCGCGGCGACGAATCAGACTTCTTCGGGGAACTCGACCAATCTCAAGAACAAAGAGTACGTTGACACGAAAAGACCGGCTTTGAGAAAGATGAAAACAAATGAAACTTTTGCCTATGCTCCACCGAAATCTGCGAACGGCACTGCGGGCGCCGTCAGTCTGGAGCAAGAACAGAACGAGAGTCGGCAGGAGGAGTTGAGAAACGCTGAGAAAGAGGATGGGATTGCAAAGCAGAAACTTGAGGCTAAAAAGAAGGAGGAAGAGGAGAAGAAGAAACAGGAGATGAAAAAGGCTGAAAAAGTCCAGGAGGGCGAGGACAAGCAACCGGCCAAGAAGGATGAAGATAAAAAGGCGGGTCCTGACAAACCGAAGAAGGACGAGCATAAGGAAGCCGACAAGAAGACAGAGAAGAAGAAAGGCACGTCCAAGGAGGAAGAGCGCAAGAAAGAGTCGGTGAAGAAGGAAGAGCAGAAGAAGGCCGACAAAGAGGCTAGCAAGAAGGATAAGGCAGAAAAGGAGGCCAAGAAAAAAGCAGACAAGGAGAGCAAGAAGAAGGCTGACAAGAAGGAGAAACCCGACAAGCCAAAGGCAGACAAGGAAGCCAAGAAAAAAGGCGATCAGAAGAAGGATGAGGCGAAAAAGGATGATGAGAAGAAGTCCTTTTTTTCTCATATAAAGGATAGAAAATCCACAGACGGCGGTGATAAGAAAGCTGGGTCCAAGAAGGATGAGGAGGATGGGTCTGAAGCGGTTCATAAATGGTTCCCTTGGAAAGGGGATTCAGATGACTGTGACGATGAAACAAGCACTACGGTTTCTTCGTCAAGCACGCCAGCAGTGACCGTCACCACCACTGAGATTCGTCGCAAGACGAAGCTCGAAGTTGAGTACGACACTGAGACGGAGACTGCGACTGCGACGACCACTGTGTTCAAAGTCACACATAGACCTACCACCATTTACCAGTTTCTGACGAAGTTCAAGTACGACAAGCTAACAACGACGGAATTTGCGTTTGTGACTGATGTTGAGTACGACACTGTTACGACGACCTGTGTCGATATGGAGTACGTGACAGAAACAGAGGTTGACATTTCGTACGTAACTACCACCGTTGGCAAGAAGACGTTGCTCGAGTACGATACGGAAACAGCCACAACTACGGTGGTTCAACATTCCACCGGGACCACGACTGCAACCTCCACGTTGACCACTGTCACGCAATCCACCGTTACTGCCACAGTCACAACCACAAGTGTCTCTATTTCTGCTACAGGAACCCTCACAACTACTGTGACCTTGTTCAACGAGTTCACGTCAAGATTTTGCTCCATTTTGAGCAGGTTGGGTGTTGATTGTCCTTCTGTTCCAAGTCTGGCATTGCAGGGACGTGGGTATGTGGAGCCAACTTCTGCGATGAATCAATATGATTATCTTGCCACTGCAATGGTGATGGTGACGACATCTTCGGATTTCCCAGCTTCCATTACCGCAAGTGCGACTCCTTCCAGACAGATAACGCACCAGCCAGCAACTACCACTGGAACCTACAGCTCGAAGACTTTCCCGAGTAAAACGATCAGCAGGTCCTCAATGACCGGTGGAGCCAACTTCACGTACAAAAACGGTGCTTCTCACAGTAAAGACGTTGATCTCAGCGGGCACTACAGTCTGGGAATTGTGATTGGTGTTTTCTCGCTGATGTTTGGTCTGCATTGCTTTCTCTTCCCAATTAACTGAGTCATATTTACACTAGGGACCTGGCTGTTGGGACAGGGATTGATACTAGAATTGGTCTGTTTATCTTTTCTATAATCAAGTGTTCTAACACTTCCCGTTGATTATAACCAGAGCTAACCAAAGATACAGAAAAAAACCAAAAAAAAAAAAAAAAAAAAAAAAAAAAGGAGGTGCGCCACACAAATTTACAGTATGTTGAAAATTTTCAGTTTTTTTCTAATAACTTTTAAGTCAAAGTCAAATCGACTAGAAGGCACTAAAAGATATATCCTATAGATTATAAACGACACGCAAAATGGCTTCTATTGGTATAGCATTTGGTAACACCACCTCGTCGATTGCAATCGCCAAGGATGGCAAGGTTGACGTCATTGCCAACCCAGACGGAGACAGATTCATTCCTTCTGCTCTCTCCTATGTTGGATCGGACGAGTACCACGGAGCACAGGCCGAGGCACAACTGGTGAGAAACCCAGACTCGACTGTCGTGAACTTCAGAGACTTCATTGGTTTGCCTTTTGACAAGGCTGACCTTTCCAACTCTGCCAAGTCTGCACATGCCATCAACGTTGACGGCAAGGTTGGCTACTCGATAAACGGTGAGACCTTGAGCGTCGACGAGATTGTGAGAAGACACTTGAAGCAGATCAAGCTTGCTGCTGAGGATTACAGTGGACAAACCATCGAGGGAGTCGTTATTGCTGTTCCAACCAACTTTTCCGAGCAACAGAAGGAGTCTCTTGTCAGTCTTTCTGCCGACGCTGGTCTGAAGGTTTTGCAACTGATCAACGAGCCATCTTCTGCTCTTCTCTCCCATTTGGTTTCCAGAGAAAGTTTGGACGAGGACAAATTGTTTGTTGTTGCTGACTTTGGTGGAATCAGATCCGACGCTGCGGTTATTGCCGTTAGAGGAGGAATCTTGACGATTCTGGCCACTGCTCACGACTACGAACTTGGTGGAGACAAGCTTGACGAGGCTCTCGTGGAGTACTTTGCTAAGGAGTTTGAAAAGAAGTACAAGGCCGACCCTAGAAAGAATGCTAGATCTTTGGCCAAGCTCAAGGCTGCATGCGTGATCACCAAGAAGACTCTTTCTAACGTGCAGACTTCTACCATCTCGATCGACTCCCTTGCCGAGGGTTTCGACTTCCACTCCACCATCAACAGATTGAGATTCGAGCTGACTGCCAGATCCGTTCTTTCGCAAATGGCTGCGTTCGTTGAATCTGTCGTGACCAAGGCCGGTCTGGAGACCCTTGACATCGACGAGGTTCTTCTTGTTGGTGGTTCTTCGAACATTCCTAAGCTCGCCAGCAACATCCAGTTCCTGTTCCCTGAGTCTACCGTGGTCAGCGCTCCTTCGCTCGACAGCAAGCTGAACAACCCTAACGAGTTGATCTGCAGAGGTGCCGCTTTGCAAGCCTCGATGGTGCAATCGTTCGATCCAGAAGAGATTGTCGAGTCGCTGCAGCCTGTTGTTGTGAACACGCAGCACATCTCGAAGCCGATCGGTTTGAAGGGAGCTGAAGGCGAGTTTGTGCAAATTCTGTCGCGTGAAACCGCCTACCCTATCAGAAAGTCCATCACGCTGGAGGCTGGTGCCGACGACGTGTTTGTGGAGCTCTACGAGGGAGAGAGATCGATCAAGGAAACCGTCGTTGAGGCTGAAAAGTTCTCCGACGACGAGTCTGACGAGGAGGAAGAGGAGCCGGAGGTGGTGAAGACCGTGTACTACGCTCCAGGTAAGCTGTTGGCCCAACTGGCTGTCAGAGGCGTTGGAAAGGGCAAGTCTGTCGAGGTGATTGTCAACATCAACAAGGACGGCAAGCTGCAAGTGACTGCCAGATCCGGCGACGTTGTTGTCAAGGGTGATATCTAAGATAGATAAAACGATAATTTCATGTTAGAACAATAAAAACAGTTGCGTCTGTGCACGGCTCTTCCGACCGGGGCAGGGTTCTCTTTTTGCTTCCGAGATGCTGCCGAACAATCGGAAAAACCTAAAAGTGCTCAAAAAAAAATTTTAGGCGTTTTAGATTTTTTGTAGATTCGCGCCGCCCGCGAAATCAACTTGACTCTCCCCGTAACTACAAAGCAAGTATCACAAAAGTGCAACAAATGCCAAGAAACTCAACCTTTCTCGGAACCTTGACACTCTCGGAATTGGAATTGACTTCACGGAACGGCTCCAAGAGCATCGCAAGCACCATCGAAGGCTCCAACAACCCTTTTTGTGGTACGATTCGGTATTGAACACCGGGGACCGACTAAGAGCCGAGATCGCCCTCCCTTGTGATTTGAACTTCCGAGAGCCGCTTTTTCCAGCGCTACAGTTTCAGAATGTTGCACAACTCGCAGGTAGTCCCGCTCGCTCGAAGCGAGGTTTCCAGCACCACACTCAGCGATCAGCTCGCAACGGTGAAGGCCACGGATCCGAGAACACCGATTACAGAAACAAGCACTCCGCTAAAAAGAGCGGAGACGCCTCCGACCATGAACAATCGAGTGGTTTTCGACTCGTCGTTTTCTTCGGACGATGACTTGATGAAGCTCTGCAAGGAGCTCAAATACAGAGAGTTTTTCCGGAAAAGCCCCAAGACTCCCAGCAAGGGTTTCACGCATTTCTTCCTGTCTCAGGAGCTGAACCCGTATGACAGCAAGCCCATGGCACATGACGCTCTCGGATCTGAAGACGACTTGCTCAACAGCAGTATTGACAATTTTAATATCCACGAAAAGCCCCCCAACGTGAAAATGAAAGGCTTTGGTGGAGGTCGCAAGAACGTCTCGTGCGTCAAGAAGACCACACATGACCGCGCAAATTTCAATCTTTTGTTCAGTCCCGATGGCAAATATATGGCCTCGGGCGGCGATGATGGTGTGGTTAGGGTGTGGGAGACAATTATGTCTTCTTTGGACAGAGATCTGGCAGATTTTCCTCGTTCCAAAGGCATTGGCGCCCGACACCAGCTCGGCACAGCGGCGACTTTGGACGATCTTGAGATCGATTCTTTTGATCGCACTTCCACGTTGAACGAATCGGTTATCTCTGAAGGAGGCCAATCTCACAACCAAAAACCCAAGAAATCGCACAAGAAAGGAAGCTCGCCCTTTGCTCCGTTGTTCAAGCCCGCTCCTGTTCGTGAGTTTCAGCACAAAGATACCATATTGAGTCTTGACTGGTCGAAAAACGGCTTTTTGATTACCAGTTCTCAGGACAACACGATCAAACTATGGCATGTGGACAGAGACGACTGTCTTGCGACTTTTGAGTTGGAAAGCTTTGCCACGTGTGTTTCATTCCATCCAAAGGACGACAGATTCTTCATCAGCTGCCAGTGGGATGGTTCGGTGAAATTTTGGTCCATTTTGGAAAACCAGGTTCTGACCAAAACCAACACAAGACGACGGATCACCTGCATGGACTTCTCTCCCGATGCTGAGGAGATCTTCATTGGTGGAAATGCAGGTATTGTTTACGTTCTATCAACCATGCAGTTGGAAGTAGTTGCAAAGTTCCAAATCAAGAGAAACAAGGTTTCTCCTAGAGTGACGGGAATACAGGTGTTTGAGTCGAACGACGAGACCAAGGTGTTGGTTTCAACAAACGATTCTCGCGTGAGGTTGTTCAGTTACACCAATCACACTCTTAATGTTCGATTCAAAGGCTATGACAACGAGCATTCTACAATCAGAGCCACTGTGAGTGAGGATCACACATACGTCATCTGTGGTTCTGAGGACGGATGGTCGTACATCTGGTCGCTTGGTTCGGAGGAATTAAACTACCAAGAGTCCAACAAATCCCATCACCGTTTCCCATGGGACCTGACTTCGCTATTCAAGGACGAAAATTGCCATTCCAAGCAGAAAAATTATGGTGCTTTCCACGTGCACCACTCGCGTTGCAATGTGGCTATTTTTGCACCAAGAGCAACGCTCAAGTTGTTGGAGTTGTCGAACGATCCAATCTTTGACTTGAAGTCCAAGTACAACGACGAACTGGATTCCAAGTCGAAAAAATACGCAGACGAAGTGGACGATCTTTCCACGGCCATCATCGTCACGACAGACGATGAGGGACTTATTCGAGTTTTCAGAAGAGACTTTGCATACGCCCAGCGGAAATCTTTGAGGCTTGCCAGCAAGAAGATGAGCTCAAAGACCGAGAGAAAGTCCTATTCGAAATCAAGGAGAAACAGAAGCAGCTCGTCTAGTTTTCTGCCGCGCAACTCGTCTTTCAGATCCAAACATAAGAGTGAAAACAGCCTCGAAGATGACAATTCCAGGGGCCGGCAGGATTTCAACAAGAAAGAGATGCAGGCAAACAAATCCGCCATTTCGCAGCTGGCCACGAAACAGGACTTTTATCACGGAGAACATACAACCTCGCCACCTCCTACGCATTTGGGCCTGAACAGAGGATTGAGTGACAAGATACAGGCTTATACGTTGAACGATTCAAACATCAGATCCACCGATGACAAGTTGCGTAAGATGCTGGTGAACACGCCTGCCACCAACAAGGTAGTCGGCCGTTCTGATGAGGACAATATCAACGACGGTAGCCCACTAGCAGCTGTTCAAACCCGTGAATCGATCAAAACACACATCCAATGTTCCCATTGTGGTTGTCAAACCTTTACTGCCAAATCTATAAGCGATCTGAACCACAATCGCATTGTTTTCTGCTGCGACAATTGTGGTCAGGAAGCTGACCTGATCTGATCATTGTTACGATATATAGAAGATGCCCTAATGACGTTTCGATATATTTATATATATATTATATATATAAACATCTAAGGTTTATGTGGTGAAACCATATGCTGGTTATGAAGCACTTGTCCAATATTTTTTAATCTCGAAAAAAAAAGCCCTGATAATGAAGTGGATTTTTTTGTTTATTTGTCAACTTTTTAAAATGAAGCTAGCTTGTTTAAATAATCGGGAGGCAACAAGAATTGATTGTTGGATGATGATCCATTAATTAATTCATTCGATACTTTGATAACGATGGATCTGTACTCGCCTCCAAACATACAAGACAGAACTGTGGAGTTCCTGCAATGTGTTTCCACGTTCAGCCGACAAAACCAAATCAAGAACAAGCCACATGAACAACAAGCGGCTCGACCAACACCCGCTTCGAAAAGCGAATTCACCCAAAAGGCAGGGTTAATTGCCAAGGATATTGCGCGAGTGACCAGTTCGCTCGGCAAGCTTGCACAACGTGAGTAGTAACTATCACTTTGCTCCCATGGGCACTACTAACCGCATTCAGTTGCTAAGCAAAAACAGCTGTTCAATGACAAGCCAACGGATATGATTGAGCTGACATATGTTATCAAGCAGAACATTTTCAAGATTGAGCGATCGTTGAAGGAGTTACAGCAACAATCGAACTCGAGCAAAACATCCAACGATTCGCAGATAAATACATATAACAAGAATGTGGTGCAACTGCTCAACACCAAGGCCAAAAACGTGAGTGAGACTTTTAAGGAGGTTTTGCAAACCCGGCAGAAGAACGAGCTGGCTCAGAAATCCAGACAGGAACAATTGTTGGCGACAGTTAATGGCTCGCTAAACGAAAACGGCAATTCTTACAATGGCAACTCGAATGGCATGATTCCATATTCGCTGAGGAAAAATGGAGCTTCGACACAATATTCTGACAATCCATTCTTGTCGAGTCTGAACGGCGATTCGAAACAGGACGGTAGCCAAGACCCTGACATTTCTGTTCCAAACCAGGACTACCTCTCTATCCCAGACCAGTCTCAACAGCTCCTCTTGCTTGAGGAGCAGAGCAACCAGTATTTGCAGGACAGAAATCGTGCTGTGGAGGCTATCGAATCCACTATCAACGAAGTGGGTGGTTTATTCCAGCAACTGGCCACGATGGTTCAGGAACAGGGAGAAGTCATTCAACGGATCGACAATAATGTGGAGGATATAAGTCTCAACATCAGCGGGGCACAGAGGGAACTGCTAAAGTACTACAACACGGTGACAAGCAATAGATGGTTGATGGTGCGGATCTTTGGAATATTGATTGTATTTTTCCTTCTCTGGGTGCTGATCAGTTGAGTTGATCCAGAAAGTCGAGTCATGAGCGAATAAACATCAACCCATTTTTGGCTACAGTGCCAATGATTGTATAATATCGACTGAAATTATAACACTACTAGACTGGAAACAACGAAACAAGCATACCTTTTATAGTGTGTGTATATATCACTCTATCAATAATGGAAATCTTACTCTTCAAAACAATCCTCCAACTTCTTGTCGCCTTGAATAACGCCCCTGACGTCACTCAAGATCTCGTCGAAATTGTCGAACTGGGTGTATTTGATGCCCTGTTTCTTGCAGAACTTGACCAAGTCCTTTCCTCTTC
This sequence comes from Ogataea zsoltii, assembly GCA_003709205.3. Taxonomy (NCBI): domain Eukaryota; kingdom Fungi; phylum Ascomycota; class Pichiomycetes; order Pichiales; family Pichiaceae; genus Ogataea; species Ogataea zsoltii. Next base: position 227,513 of record PPKH03000009.1, read on the forward strand.
TGGCAAACAGCAAGTCGCACGACTTAGCAGCAGACAGATCAGAAACCCCGTCACCACAGTAGAATAAGTAAGGCTTGTTTTCCGGGGTGATGTCGTATTTCTTGAGGCACTCGGCAATGGAAGCGGCCTTGTCATGTCCGAACGGTGTGTCGTCTCTGTAGACGATGTGCCAGTCATCGCCTTCGACCTTCACGTCGTTGGAGACAATGAAGATGTTCTTCAGAGCCTCTTCGCCCAGAAGTTTTTTCAGCAGAGCCTCAATGATCGGAGCCATACCGGAACTGATCACGTACAGAGGGACGTCGTTAGAGAAGCACCACTCGTAGAAGGTCTTGAAACCCGGGTCCAGATTGATGTGTTCCAACAGATAATCAATACACTTTTGGAACGAGTGGCCATTTGCCGGAATTGACCTCAACATTTCGTTGAAACCTTCTCTGAAGGACAGGGTTTCCTCCAACATACGGTCGTTCAGAACCATTCTCTTGTCATGGCCGAATCCCAGGTTGTCGGTTAAGTAATCGTTGGAATCCTGCAACGTGACGGTTCCATCCCAGTCGGTAAACACAATGGCTTTAGGCGAAGACATTTCTAACAGATCTATAATATTCTATGACTCTTGGAAAGAAGGAATAGAAGTGTATGTTGTCCGATGAAGCGAAATAATATTGGGGTAGCGAATATTTATTATTTATTTACACGAAATCTAAAGGCTTTCGTGTACTATATTTGTCCAAACAAGGCTAAAAGCAGCAAAATTATGGTGAAAGTGGCGGTTATTTCAGGTGGAACTGCCACAAATTCAATTCTAGATATATTTCATGATATTTCATGTGGTCAGGACGATACAACAACAGTTGTTTCTCACATTCTACCGGTGTCGGACAACGGTGGCTCCACCAGTGAGATCATCAGGGTGTTAGGAGGATGTTCTGTTGGAGATTTACGATCGAGAATTACCAGACTTATTCCTGACAGAAGCGCAGGTTTGCGAGCACTTTTGTCCCATCGGTTGCCGAAAAAACCTGAGGATGCCAAGCTGGAATGGGGCTCTGTTGTTGAAGGGTCTCACGAACTATGGGCAGATATCGAGCCACCGTGCAAGGAAATAGTGCGAAGCTTCCTTATCCACGTTCACATGGAGATCTTGAAGCGATCCAGAAACTCCACCAAGAACTTCCGTCTGGAGCTCGCAAGTGTTGGGAACTTGTTTCTGACTGGAGCCAGACTGTTCTGTGGATCGCTGGACTCGGCCGTAGAACTCGTGCTGAGAATCGCGCTTGTTCCAACGTCTGTTCGGGTGATTCCTTGTCTGAATACCAACTTCACATATCATATCAGTGCTCTGCTGAAAGACGGAACCATAATAACGGGACAATCCCAAATATCGCATCCGTCAACCAGAAAGAAGAAGGAGACCAAGGAACTTGGTCCATTCAATGTTCGGGACGATTCTGTTGACCATCTCTGCCCAATTATTGCATCTGGACCAGCCTCGCCAAGAATGGGTGACGGAATGGCCACGTTATCCGCTGTATCTTCCAGGACGTTCGCCGAAAGATTGTCTTATGAACGACAAAACAGTGCTGGAAGGATCAGTAAGACGAGTCATGCGGCTGCATTGGATACCTCGGCCTATGAACAACAGTCGGACGTCTCTGGGTTTTTCTCTGAGGAATCGGAGGATGAGGACAACGAGAACGAATTTGCTGTTCCAAGCTATATCCATCCAGACCTAAAAAGGTCTCAACTTCACTTCAATAAGGACGAAAATACGCCATTATCTGCGCCCGTGGAGAGAATATTCTACATTTCGCCCTTTGGAGAGGAAATTTATCCACTAGCGCAGTCCCGTGTGATAAACTGTCTTTCTGAATCGAACATCATCATCTACTCCATTGGCTCTCTGATGACCTCCATTGTGCCAATTTTAATTCTCCAAGGTGTGGGAGAAGCGATTCTGGCCAATTCGGAGGCTCTGAACAAAAAAAGAGTTCTTCTCTTGAACGGAACATTGGATAGGGAAACCGAAACCCTCGACGCCCTGGGGTTCGTGCGAACAATACACGAATCGCTCACCTATTCGATGCTTTCCAACAGTTCAAAAAGAAAGATTTGCAGGGAGACGGCAGCCGCTGCTGGTGACCTTGGATTAACCTCGTTCGTTACGCATTTGGTCCATCTTGATCCATCTCCGAACGTGAAGGTGAATGTGGACGAATTGGAGTCTTTGGGAATCAAATGCGTGAAATCCAAACCCCAAGCGGGCTTCAAGGATAGGTATGACATTGAGGACCTACATCGGAACCTCACAAGGATTGCTCAGGATAAGTGCTAACCTCGACTACATATGTATGTACAACAAAATTATTGTCATAACATTACGCGAAGACACTAAAAAAGATACATCAACACTAAAAAAAAATATCCAAACCAAGCCTTGCTTCAATTGTTTGCTTTACAGATCTCTCAGTCGTCGGAGTCTATCGAGTATGAAAAGCGCATTTCTTGTACACCTGTTGGCTTCCGCTTGCTACGTGCTAGCGCACGAACAACAGAACACAGAACACAGAGAGTTGAAAGAATCCATTCCAGAAGAGTTCGAAGGATCTTGGCAGAGATGGCATATGAAGCAGGAGCACGATCTGGACTACGCGACCCCTGAATCGGTGTTCAAATTGCACGATACACGTAACGTGAACTCACTTAACGACAAGGACATATTGAGAATGTACGGACTGCTCAGAGAGGAGGTTGTTGGTAAAGGTGACGGAACGGGGTCACATGATGACACCGAGGTGATCTCGGCGGAGATGAAAAAGGACCTTGTGGCAAAAGTGATGCAAATGATTGACACCGATAACAACGGTGAGATTTCATTTGATGAATGGGTCACTTTCAGCAAAAACGGCGGGGAGTTCCCCGACTTTGGACTCGGGCCAGGCCATGAGTACGATTTCGAAGAAGAATACGAAAAACACCATTGGCTCAAGTATCACTCTGAAGATGACCCTGACGTTACCGTTCAGCATGCTGAGGATATCGAGCACGAGCTGTTACACCATCTGCATGAAATCGAGCACGAGCTCAAAAAGGGGGGCTACAATCACCGGTTTCCAATCAAATCTGAAAACATCCCTACAAAATTCAGATCGAAGAAATAGATTTGATCAATCCTACCTATTTGAAGAAAAAACACTATTATAGACACCGTTGAATTATCTCCTTCTCTAGATATACCCGCTTTAGTTGTAACAGAACTCTTGGTAGCATTGTTTGCAGGTTTCTGGTACCTTCTGGTTGAGCTTATCCAGTCTTCTTTTCACTATAGCACACCCGATGCAGTGGAAATAGTCTGACTTAACAGTGTTGTTCCCGTAAGTTCCAACGCTGTATCCATTGTCAATCATGGAGTTCACTTCGGACCTGGAGTAGCTCAATTTGAAGGTGGATGTGTTCGAATTGGTGGTGTGGTTAGTGTTTGGTATGTAAACAATCAGAGGCGGTAGCCAATCTGTTTCGGTTTTGTTGAGGTATCTTGGAGCATATACAGGACTGTATGATGTCTCAATATTGCACCCAAAGAAAACAGGCTTTTTGTGAAGCCCCTGTTGGACAAAAACGTCTGGGGTCGGTATCTGGGGAAAGATATTGTACTTTTTGTGGTTGAAGGTGAAAAATGACTCGGACTTTGCATATCGTTGAGAAGTCAGGTAGATGTTTGTGCCATTGGGATAATTTTGATGGTCAGAGCTCGAGTCAATTGCAAACAGTATATCCACGTCTCTTGCTTTCTGATGGAAAGGTTGAAACGGTATATTCTCGTCTTCCCCTCCATCCACCAGATACAAATCTGTGAGATTATAGATTGAGTTCTTAGACGCACTGTTGTACCCAAGAAATGGATTGGGAGAGATGAGGGCGTAATCAGAGACATATTTGTTGGCTTTGTCATCCTCACAGGAAGTAAGCCCAAATAGATTCAATATCGTCTTGATAGAATTGTACGTTTGCTTCTTGGATTTCGACATGTATCTCCATAAGTGTCCAAAAACACTGTTGAACAGACTAGATGAAGTGCCAGCAATAAATCCCATATCGTCGAACCCGATCGTGCAATACTTCCTGGTTGGTTTACCATTGAGTAAGTGAGTCCCCAGATATTCAACCTTGACAAACGAACTGAGATAGCTCTCCCAGGATCCAAATTCAAAGGGATTGAACTCAAAAAGACGAGTTGAGCCTGCTTTCATTTCAGGGATGTTTTTGGAGTTCGATAGGATGACGGGAAACGGCATTTCATGATTTTTGAACGCTTTGAGTTCTCTCGAGCTCGAGAGAGTTTTCTCTCCTGCTTTGCCCAATGGGAACACCGTGTTTGCTATTGCTCTTCCCCAATAATCAGTTAAAGAGGTCTTGAATCCTCTTTGTTTTCTCTCGGAAACTTCAAGGTGAAGAGTCTTGTAAAACTGGAGAGTCTGTGCCCATATTCCTTCGGCCTCGCCTCCAGACCCTTTCAAAGAATTTCCTTTCATCAAACTTTTGAAGTAGCTCAGAAATGAGCCGGTGGAGTTGGTAGTCTTAACCGTCAACACTGGAGACTGTTTTGGCAGCGTTCCAGCTGACTCCGTGCTGTTGATCTCTTTGAAATCAATTTCCACTTCTGGGAAACCCTTCACTAGAGACGAATTGAGCCTCCAACTGTTAGCTTGGTTCAGTTCCCACACTGGTGCAAATTCATACAGTATCAAGGAGGAAATAAGCCAGGATCCGCCAGAAACACCAGCCAGATAACTAGTGCTTTGTAATAACCCACCAAGATGACCATATTCGGTGGAGCCAGGTGTCCGTTTATCAAAGGCTTCCAAAACTCCGGCCCCCGTTAAAAAAGACCTGAAGGACCCGCCTGATAGGCTGATAGCAATAGTTGGGGTAAAACTCTCAAACATGGCTTTCCAATCAAGATCTTCGATCTCGAATCTTTCAAACAGCTCGATTACTTCTTTTCTAAGTGCTCGTTTTCTGCTGCCGATGAAGTTTGCTTCATCCGGATTGATTGTCTTGAAAAAGTTATTGTTAGTTGAATAAAGCTTTGAGGATTCAAGTTAGCATTTCGGTACTTACATCAGCTGCTCTGATCAAAGAGTATCTAGGGCATTTGACACGATATTGGGACGGGGAATTGGAACGATTGTAGCTAACTGCACTTATCTCTAAGGAGATGTTGGAGTGGTAGAATGGCGTCTCTATTGTGATATTCAAAGACTTTTTGTCTTGCACGGTGTCCTCCAATCCTCCCAACCCTGCGTAAAGCCCAGATATCAGCGGTAAGAAATATACCACGAACAGAAACCATCCGGTAAGCCATTTCGAACCCATTTTCCTGTTATTTGCATGGGAGGGAACAAAATTATGGCGTCTGATAAGTGTATTTTATGAGAATAGATGTTTGAAAGCGTTAAATTTTAAGAGCGGTCAAAATAAGGATAAAAAAAAATCACTCATGATTTTTTTGATCCCTCAAAATTATAAAAGTAAATTTCGAACGAATCATCGAAACCACATTACAAAAAATTGGAAAAGGGAACAATTCTAATATATATAACTAATGAGATTATATAGAGTTATACATATATAACTTGAATAATGTGAGCCAAAGAAGTATTCTTTGAAAAGAAAAATTCAAAATCAAAAAGTATTAAGTAAGAAAAAGCAGAAAAGGAATATTAAGTCACAAGTGAAGAGGAAAATTCAAGTTAAGAAACTTAATACTCCTCATCAGACGAGACGTAAGCATCACCCAATTCCTTCTTCTTCTTCATTCTTTCCTTCTTCTTCTTTCTCAACTCAGCGGAAGAAAGCTTAGTCTTCTTCTTGGCAGCAGCGATCTTGTTACCCATAGCATCAAACTTGTCTTCCTCGTCCTCCTTCTTCTCGATTCTTGGACCAGCACCTTGACCTTGAACCCAGTTGTGTCCAGATGGAGTCATCTTACCGTCAACGACAGCCCAAACTTCCTCGGTCAAGTCCTTGGTGAACTCAGCAGAGTGGGTAATGATGATAACACCACCCTCGAAAGACTTCAAAGCCTTAGACAAAGCTCCAAGGGAGTCTCTGTCCAAGTAGTTGGTTGGCTCGTCCAAGACGATCAAGTGAGGTCTTTGCCAGGTACAAGCAGCCAAGACCAACTTGACCTTTTGACCACCAGACAAACCTCTGATTCTGGAGTGGGAAACCAACTCGGCATCAAGACCCAACTCAGCACAGTGCAACTCAATCTCCTTTCTGGTCAATGGTCTGAATTGACCGGAAGCAAGAGCTTCCTTCATATCAACTTCAGCAACCATCTTGGAGTGAGACTCAACAAGCTCACCTCTTGGCAACCAAGCGTTGTCAACAGACATCATTGGAACCCATCTCTCGGACTTCAGACCGATGTTCTCACCCAACAAGAAGGAACATTCATACTCGTAGGTGTTCTTGAACTTCCGTCTAGCGTGGATACCTTGAATTCTTCTTGGAGTACCCTCGATCTTGAAGATCTTGTTCATGGCCTGCTCATCGTTCTCGTTGATCTGTCTAGAAGCTCTGTCCATGGTCTCTCTGTCTTCACCAGTCTGGAATCTCCATTGGATGTACTCAGATGGAGTCTTGTCCAAGTGGGAATCAATGTGGGCGAAAGCGTGTTGCTTGATGTAAGCAATACGACAGTTCTCGTGGACGTAAACCTCACCAGTGGTTGGGAGCAACTCACCGGTCAAGACGTTGATCAAAGTGGACTTACCAGCACCGTTTGGACCAATAACAGCAATTCTCGAAGACAAAGAACATTGGAAGGAAATGTCAGAGATTTGTGGCTTAGAGGTACCTGGGTATTGGAAGGACATGTTCGAGACCTTAACAATAGCCTTTTGCTTGGTCTTGACACCCTCCAAGAAACCTGGCTCTGGGAATCTGAACTCGATATCAGAAGCACCCAACTCTTGGTAAGACTTAGCAGATGGGACCTTCTTGACGAACTCAGAAAGGTTACCCTTGTACTTTCTCAGCTTGAAACCTTCGTAGTGAATAATGTACTCAACGACGTTATCAAGGAAACCAGAGTCGTGGGAGACAATGATAGAGGTGATACCACAGGTCTTCAAGTAGTTGACCAACCAAGCAACGTTGACGGTATCCAAGTGGTTAGTTGGCTCGTCCAAAAGCAAGATATCAGCGTTCTTCAAAACGGCTCTAGCAAGGGCGAGCTTCATCTTCCAACCACCGGAAAGAGCAGAAATTGGCATAGCAATCATTTGCTCGCTGAAGCCGAATTCTCTCAACTTAGCCTTGATGGTCTCCTTGTCACCAACCTCACCGGCACCGTAGACGAAGTCAACGACTGGGGTGTCAGCGTGGGAACCATCGATGTCGTGCTCGACGTAAACGGTTCTACATTCGTCTTGGGTTGGGAAACCTTCGACTTGACCGTTAGCGATAGCTCTCATCAAGGTGGACTTACCAGCACCGTTAGGACCACAGAGACCGTATCTTCTAGCTCTCTTCAATCTAAGTTGAGTCTTGTTCAACAAGATCTTAGCACCGTAAGCAAGCGAGAACTCACAGTTACAAAGGTCTTCACCTTCGTCATCCTCATCAGCAAAGACTGGTGGTTGAGGAATGTTGTCGACAGATCTCTTTCTGAACTCCTCGATCAATTCCTTGGACTCCTTCTCGTGCAAGAAAATGGTCAAGAATGGCGAACAAGCGGAAGCCCAAGCTTCAGGGTCAATCTTTCTCTCGTCAATCAAGTCACCGGCAATAGCAGCAACGTAAGATTGGACAACGTTGAATCTGGCTGGTCTGTCTTGAACCAACTTGGACAGAATAGCAAGGTTGACACCAACGTCACCGGCAGTGGAGACCTCTGGGATGGTGTCGTCAGCTGGGACAGCACCAACTCTTCTCAGAGTGTTCAAAGCTCTCTCAGTAACGGATCTAGCTTCTGGGTCAGCAATAGTAGCCAAGTTAGACTTCAAAGCAGGGAAAAGCTTCTCCATGAAAGGAGCAACAACCTGTGGGTCATCGACCAACTTACACATGTTGTCGATGATAACAGCGGCCTTTCTCTTGATAGCGGTATCTCTCTCGGCCAAACCTCTAGACAACAATGGAACCATGATGGACAGAGCGGCGGTTGTGACTTCAGAGACGAAGGTGGTGGCACCCAAGGCGTGGACGGTTTCAGGAACCTCCAATGGGTCAGAGATAGAGCTGATCAACTTTGGAATGAAAGGCTCGATATCCTTGTTGTTGATAGTGGCAGTACATCTGGTCATGGTCTCAGTGGCAGCCTTCTTGACATCTGGCTTGGTATCCCACATAGCCTCAGACAACACTGGGATCAACTCAGGCATTCTAAGAGCCAATTGAGCCTTGGAGGTGTCGACTAAGATGGAGATAGCGTCCAAGACAGCAATCTTCTCTTGCCACTTAGAAGTGGTGGACAAAGAAGCCAAAAGTCTGGCCAAGATGTCCTTGATGGCAACAGGAGTAACAGCCTTGGCGATGGCCAAGAGAGCAGCAGAAGCAGCATCTCTGACGTCTTGTTGCTTCTCACCAGCCTTTGGAGTGATCACGTCAACCAACTCGACGATGTATGGCTCGACAGATGGAGACAGGTCAGACTCGGAGGCGATGTGTGTGACGGCAGCAAGAGCGTTAACGGCTTGCTTCTTGTCCTTGATGGCCTTAGCCAATTCTTGGAAGAACTCGAATGGAACATCGTGTTCGATGATCTCACCGTTCAAGAACGAAGAAACGTTGGCGGCAGCGCTCTCACGTTCCTCTGGCGAGGCAACCGAGAGCTTGCTGAAGAGCTCACTTAGAACCTCTGCAGATTGTTTGGATTCAGCAGCAGCAGACATAATGCTTTGTTCTAAATAGAAATAGGGGAATATAAAGCAAAATGTTCCTGCTCTTAGAAAGAAAGACAAATATATATTTCAGAATAACAAATTCTCCTTTGTAAAAAATTAAAAAAGAAAATTTTCCCGTCCTCCTAACAAATCGGACCCACGCACACACAAATTTGCCTTACAATTGTGAAGAAATTCATTCATTCTTGTTGATTTTGCCCTTCTTTGTTCTGATGTGAAAAATTTTTTTCCCTATAAAAAAAAAATTTTTGTGAAAAAGAAACAATAAAATTCATGAAAATTTTTCGTCAGCGCAGACAATTTTCGACGGTTTTGGCTATGAAACCAGACTTTATGTATGGAAAAGGCGGTTACCCGGACATGGCTACCGAGGACTCTTCTGTGTATCTGCTAGCTTCTGCTGATTTCTTACACCTGGGTTATCCACCGGCCACTTCGGGCCACTCATTATCGCTCTTGTGTTGCTCATTTCTCGAACTTGAGCACGTATCTCTCGCTAAGACTGTCCAATCGGAGTTTGATCTCTGCAAGCAGGGTAACTTTGCTTGCTCCATGCACTTGACAGATAAAGAAATTTTCGTAGGCAGTGCAGAGATGTGTCTTTTCTTTTATATTTTATCAAGCAGGGTAACCTGCCCTACTCCAACTGCGTTCAGAACGAAGATTTGGAGAAAAGGGGGATGAATTTTATGGCACAGGAATTTCTGTGTGCTTGCTTACAGGCAATACCGTCCGGGAAACATGTGTTTCAACCCATTAGGACCGTCGTCGTTAAGCTCTTGTAATCGAGATTACTCATTGGTGCGAAAACCTTGAAGTATTAATCATCTAAAGGAGCTCAGGGTGATAAAATCCTGAGCTTTTTTTCCCTTGTACATCATTTTGTTACGTCAACCCTCGTTCGCTAGTGCAATTACTGACGATCAATTGAGTCAAAACAATCTGGTAGCTTATTTTTGGTTTTACATTTTTGTCCCACGTATCCCGCGTTCGTTTAACGGGTCGTTTAACGGGGAAAAGCTTCCCTTAATTTTTTTTTTTGTTTGGGAAAAATAAAAAATTTATTCTGTGAACGTTCCTAGGATCAGAGCGGCAGTTCTTCGACGCGTTGTTGCATTTCATTACACTTGTGGTGTCGGTTGAATCACTCTACAACAATGACGGGAATATCTGATTACCACAAGCTAGTCAAGTCGTTAACTGGGGAGCAAATTCTAGCCAAATTCCCTGAAGTTACCCCCCTCGAAAACACCACCGGGGAGTCTTCTGCGTCTTCTTCCACGGGTGAATCTCTTTACAGTTCACTTTTCTCGGGACATGATGAGGAGCAAATCAAGCTGATGGACGAGAACTGTATCGTCCTAGACTACAACGATGTTCCCGTCGGTGCAGGAACGAAAAAGCTCTGCCACGTTATGGATAACATAAACGAGGGTCTGCTTCATAGAGCATTCTCGGTTTTTTTGTTCAACTCTGAGAACAAGCTTTTGCTGCAACAAAGAGCAGACGAGAAAATAACGTTCCCTTCCATGTGGACGAACACCTGTTGTTCGCATCCCTTGTGCATAAGATCTGAACTGGGGTCAGACCTTGAGACTTCGGTGGAAGGTGCCAAGTCTGCTGCTCAAAGAAAGCTCGAGCAGGAGTTGGGAATAGACGCAAAAGATGTTCCTGTTGAAGACTTCAAGTTCCTCACGAGAATTCATTATATGGCTCCAAGTAACGGTGCTTGGGGTGAACATGAGATTGATTACATTTTGATAATAAAGGCAGATCCAAAGGTTGTGGCGAACCCAAACGAGGTGAGAGACACCAAGTATGTGTCAGCTTCTGAATTGAAGCAAATGTTTGCAGATCCTAACTTGGTTTTCACTCCGTGGTTCAAACTGATTTGCGAGTCTTATCTGTTCAAATGGTGGGACAACATTGATGCTCTGGATCAGTTCAGAAGCAATGAAATCGATCGGATGCTGTGAGATCCGCTTTCCCGAACTCGCTGAACTTGGGATGCCAAGATGGTGGACACTCAAAACTCTAAGCTCCCTCGAAAAACAAAACAGGTCAAGTCGAAGAAACCTTCCACCTCCTGTATAAGCAGTCTTCTTCTGTGCTTGTCTGTGTGGTCACTCAATTTGTCATTACTAATATGTTGTAGGAATAGACTTAGAATTTTTGTTTGCGTTTGTGTTCCTATAATGAATCTATATTTCCTTTCTGGGCTGCTAGAGCTTGTTTTACCTCTACATTCTACTCTACGAGCGGTTTTGTCGTGCTTCGGATATTCCCGGTATTCCAGCTGGCCAAAATTTTGACTGTCTAGCGTGGACAGGATTCGGGTATGAGCCAACAAGAGATAAAAATCGTGGAAATCATACGAGCATTTTATCGAAAAGTTTCTTCAAAATACTCAACTCTTTTTTATCGTTGAAGCGAATTTCCTTTTAAAGAACTGATTATCCTCGCTTACACCTGAAACGGAGAGAAGTGCGCCTTTTTGGTGGAAATTCCAATCGCGGTTCCCTATCTTTTTCCTTTCGGGGACTCGCACTCAGGTAGCCGCTAGCGATTTTTCTTAGCAATTACCTAATGAGGATAGGACGAACAATAGATCGGGCAATTTCTTATCGCATCTGACTTTTTCCAAGTTGGATAAAAATAATGAACATGAATATAATAACAAGCTGAAGTTTAAATGTAGTCTTATTCTCAATTTTTGCTCTTCTTTTGGACTCTACGTGGCACAGAACATCAATCTGACATGTCGTTTCTGTTACAAACCCAAAATTTCTTGAAGATTCAAACAAGACCCTTTCTGGTTGTAGGTCTGGTATGCTCATTGCCTGTTTTGTACCTCCAGCTTTCGAAAGGGCTTCCGGAATCGATCAAAAGTCTGATAGGATTTTTTTCATCCAAGAAGCTTCATGCAACTGCACAGAAACGTTCCAAAGAAGAGGCACTTCCTAAACCTGTCATCGAAGCGGTGTCTCCCGACTTTGATTACACGAAATCTGAGCCGTTTCCTTACAGACCGTTCAAAAATGGAAAATACAACATGACACTGGCGATTAGAAAAGCGGATCCAAACGACCTCATCGTTCTCGAAAATACCTATTTGGAGGCAACCAACCTGAGACAACGGATCATAGAAGCCAATCCCGAGGTAACTCATAAATGCCATGTTTCTGCCGAGCCAGCGTTGAGAGAATTTTGCACAACGGTCACCGAATTTCTCATGGCCAGATATCCGATGTATTTCTATCCAATTGAAAACGGAACTTTGTTCTACAACAAGATCCGTGATGAGTCTTTTCCTATCGATGTTTCATCGTGTGAAGTTAGTGATATTCTAAAGTTTCTGGGCAGAACAATGGAAGAGGACTTTCTCATCATGCTCAAGAATTGTACAGAGGAAGGATTTGAAAACGAATACGTCTTGAGAGCAAGCGTGACTTGCTTTCCTGCTGGTTTCAATCCAGCAGAAAAGATCAACAAACCATTGACTGCCATTCATGTGCCTGTCCCAGACTATGCTAAGAAGCTTCAACTCTCCATGAACAGATTTTTCACTAGACTGAGACCATACGAATTTTTTGTGAGAAACAATTGGAGTATCCAAGCACACACCAATCTCTTTGCCCCAACAGGCTCCCACTCAAGCAGGAAGGAGATGCACGAGGTCGAATCCGTCGATCCGGCTTCCCTTGACTTCAACAAGGTGTTTTTGAGAGTGGAAAAACAATCCTTTACCAGACTTCCCGAGTCACATGCCGATGTGATGTGGATCAGAACTTACACGACACCTCTTACAAAGATCAGGGAAGAGGGAAAAGGTGAAGACCTTTCTGGGGCCATCGATGGACTGGACGAAGAGATGGGAATCTACAAAAACAGAATTTATTGGGGTCAAGCTGCAAAGGCCTACCTCAGAGGGGAGACAAATGGATGCACGGATGAGATCTACGATTACAATCTTTATCACCATCCTCCGATGGTTGTGGCTTGATGTTGTGTACGGTACACACACGGCAGTGATAAATCTGCTCGACCGGCCAATTTGTCTAGAAGACTTTGTCTTAATTCAAGGCTCACGTCTATGTCTGCTATCGCTGCGATAAAATCAGCCGATGAGTAATATATGGTGAAAATTACGCTCCTAAAATCTAACCCTGAACTTTTTTTTTTTCGCGTGGCGGGACATAAAACAATATTTACGCGTCTTACCTTTTCTTAACGCGTTTCTCTACGAACACCGACTTGTGCTCATAGTAAGATTGAATCTGATAAACTCGTGCAGTGCAAGAGCTAGTATACAAAGATGGGAAGGCTCGTGGGTTTGGAGCTGAACAACTTTAAATCCTATCGTGGAACTTCTTCGATTGGATTTGGAACCTCTTTTTTCACATCGATCATCGGACCCAATGGATCTGGTAAATCAAATATGATGGACGCAATCTCTTTCGTTCTCGGTATTAGATCGAGTCATCTGAGGTCGACTAACCTCAAGGATCTGATCTATCGTGGTCGCATCCTCAGCGAAGCAGATGGGAAAGAGAATGTAACCGAAAAAGAAAACACCGATCCCAAAACTGCTTATGTTATGGCAATCTACGAGAAATCAAACGGAGACATCTTGAAGCTCAAGAGGTCCATCAGCGAATCTGGAACCAGTGAGTACCGGATCAATAATCGAGTCGTGAATGCTTCTCAATATGCAGAAGTGCTGAAAAAGGAGAACATCTTGATCAAAGCTAGAAACTTTCTGGTCTTTCAGGGTGACGTTGAAAAAATTGCAGCACAGTCTCCAGAAGAGCTCACTAAGCTAATCGAAAACATCAGCGGTTCCATTGACTACAAAAGCGACTACGATGCACTTGTGGAGGAGAAGGAAAAAGCCCATGACGCGACTGCTTTGTTGAACTCTAAAAAGAGAACATTGAGAGACGAATTCAATCAGTACAAGACCCAGACTCTCGAAGTGGAGCAATTTGACTTCAAAACAAAAGAGATTGGCAACTTGACGGAAGTGAAGTATTTGACGGAGCTCTATCACAACAAGCTAGAGTCTGACTCCAATGAGGATGCACTGAAGTCTGCTACCGCCGAACTCAAGTCGCTTCAAAAAGATCTCGCCGAGAAAGAGGGCCAGTTCAAGACGGTTGTTCGCGGGCGTTCTAAAGAGGATCAAACTCTCCAAAATTTGGAGAGCACCATAACAAAGAACACCAACGTTGCCAAGGACAAGCAGATGGCGCTGATTCCGATCAAATCTGAGGTCAAACAGTTCACCAGAAAAATAGGAGACGTCAGCAAGAGAATCGAAACACTCAAGGAAGATTATGAAGGACAAAAAGAAGTGGTCGATTCCATTGATGCCCAACTTTCGACAATTCAGACGGCGCATGAGAACTATCTGAATGACTACAACAACAATCACATTCAAGATCTGGATCCTGCCGTGGTCGAAGAATATAAAACTTTGAGAGAGGAGTTCCTGATGAAAGGTGGGCATATTGAGTCTAAACTGCTCGGTCTTAAAGACAAACAGCAATCTTTTGTGAGTCAGACCGAAAACCTGGTGCGTCAGAAAGAATTGGTGGCAGCTAGAACTTCGGATCTAAATACCACGAAAAGCGAGATCAACTTCAAGTTGCAGGAAAACAAGGCGAAAACGACTGAAATAGTGAGTTCTATTGAAAGCAAAAAAAGTGAGCTTTACGCTTTCAGATCATCTCAGGAGAAAATCATTCAGGAGGAGTATGAAATCAATTCCACACTGAAAGATTTGCTTCTCCAATTGAACGATTTGAACGCTAATCAGAGGGAGAGCACTAAGGAAAAGAAGTTGCGGGAAAACTGCTCGAATTTGAAGAGGCTTTTCCCTGGTGTGAGGGGATTAGTTCATGATCTCTGCAAGCCGACTCAAAAGAAGTATGAACTTGCCGTTTCCGTGGTTTTGGGCAAGAATTTTGATGCTATAGTTGTCGACAACTTGGCTGTCGCTCAAAAGTGTATTGCTTACATGAAGGAACAGAGATGTGGAGTCGCTTCTTTCATTCCACTTGATTCTGTTGATTCAAGACCCCCACAATCTTATCTGAGAAACATTGATGAAAGAGTGAGACCAACCCTTGACGTGGTGACGTTTGAGTCCGGGCTCGAAAGTGCTATTCAATACGTTTGTGGAAACTCCGTCATCTGTGATAGTATGGATGTTGCCAAGTACATCAAATGGGAGAAGAAGGTTGATGTCAAAGCAGTCACTCTTGATGGCTCATTGATCCAAAAATCTGGTTTGATGACCGGTGGTCTTACTCAAAACACTGGTAGAAGATGGGACAAATCTGAGGTTCAAGCTCTGAGCAACAAAAAGGATGAGTTGAAGTTGAAGTTGGAAGAGCTAAACAAGAGGAAGTCGAGTGATCTGATGGAGAAGAAACTGTTGGATGAGATTGAACATTTCGAAAGTCTACTCCCTCCTCTCCGTGATTCTGAAAGTGAGTTGCAAAGGGCTCTGGACGACGTGAAAGCAGAACTTGAGAATCAGGCCTCGCTATCAGATCAGCTGGAATCGGAAATTGAAGCCAACACCTCGGACTTGAACGAACTCGAACGTCAAATGAAGGAAACAGATAAAGAATTGAAAATTGCACAGAACTCGGTTTACTCGGATTTCTGTTCAAAAAATGGGTTCAAAAGTATTGACGATTACGAAGAGACTCATGGCTCAAAGTCGAGAGAACACTCCAAAGAGAACTCTCGGTTTTTGAAACAAATTCAGTATCTGTCCAACAAGTTGAACTTTGAAAAGGACAGGCTGAACGAATATACTGCCATGTTAGCCAAATTGGAGAAGGAGAGAACCAAATTCCAGGCAAATGTTGATAAGTTGACTCGTCGCAAGGAGTCTTTGGAGTCCGAACTTGACAGCCTCGAAAGTGAAGCAGAAGTGTTGAGGGAAGAATATCAGACATTGAAATCGTCAAGAAAATCTCAACTTCAAGAACACAATGACATTGAGGAATCTCTTGGCGAAATCAGATCGCATATTTCGAAACTGAACAAAAGCATTGCTGCTTTGGAAGATCAGCTTCATAAATCGAAAACGCAAAAGCTCAACATCCTCAAAAATTGCAAGCTTGAAAACGTTCAAATTCCAATGGCGTTTGGATCTTTCGATGATATACCGCTGGACAACGGAGACGAGGAAGCCGACAACAACATTGCAGACGAGATTGAGGTCGATTTCGAAGATTTAGGGGAAGAGTACAAGAGTGGTAACTTGAACGCTCTGCAAGAACAACTCAAATCCCAAATTGATCAACTGACGAGCGAGCTTGCTACCATGAATCCGAACATGAAAGCCACTCAAAGACTGAGCGAGGTTCGAGAGAGACTTAGCGAATTAGATGCCGAGTTTCATGACGCTAAGCAACAAGAAAAGACCATTACAGCAAGGTTTCAGGAGATTAAGTCGAAGAGATACAAGCTCTTCATTGAGACATACAATCATCTTTCGTCAAAAATTGACGGAGTTTACAAGGAGCTTACCAAGTCAAGCGTTTCTCCGCTAGGTGGTTCAGCATACTTGACGCTGGAAGACGAAGATGAACCTTACTTGGGTGGAGTGAAGTATCACGCAATGCCTCCTATGAAGCGTTTCAGAGATATGGAGCTTCTTTCTGGAGGTGAGAAAACCATCGCAGCTCTGGCTTTGCTGTTTTCGATCCATTCGCATCATCCTTCGCCTTTCTTTGTCCTGGACGAAGTTGACGCAGCGCTGGATAACGCTAACGTCAACAGAATTGCCAACTACATTGCCAAAAACTCAGGTCCAGATTTCCAATTCATTGTGATTAGCTTGAAGAACGGTCTTTTTGAAAGAAGTGATGCGCTCGTCGGAATCTACAGAGAGCAAAACATCAACTCCTCAAAAACTCTGACTTTGGACTTGAGATCATATCCCGACCAGGAAGTTTCTTGAAGGTCAAACTCTGACTCGAGTCAGATTGTGCCACGCGCCACCAAGCTTCCATTCTTCACCGCTTCATTCTGCTACTATTACATTGTTCTTTCTGATGGTGTATTCATTAATCGTATCTAAGTGCTGTTTTCAGTTGTCAAGCTGTTGTAAAAGCGAGCAGGCGCAAAGATGTAGCCTTAGAAATACTTGGTCATCGTTCAATATCTCTGCCAAGCTCTTGTTCTTGGGGATTCTAGAACCCCTGCGCATATATATGTCGTTATTGTCATCGTTTTGGCATCGACTATTGATCACAAAGTTCAATCGATCGACTATGAATTCCACAATTAGGACCAAATGTCTCAGTATCAGACTGTAGTTTGAGAAGAGCTCACTTTCGGAGTCGCTCGTGACTATCAAAGAGTATTTTCTTTCGGAGCCTCTAGCAGTGTGATCGTTCAACTTGAAGCCTAAAGCAACAGAGTATCCATTTTTCGAGTCACCAAATGCCAGAGGTCTCGACATGTCATAAGTAGTCTCGACCGTGAAGACTTTCATGATGATTTGTTTGAGCGATGAATAGCGAGCTTGCGATGTGGGATACTGGGTCGTGAGATAGGTGATTGGATCTGTTCTGGATCGTATGGTTGTGGATGGCTCGTTTGTTTCTGGGTCTGCAGGTATCACAAGCGAGCATGATCGGCAAACCTGAGATTGAGGAACAACCGGAGAGTAGAAGGTAGAAGGATCTTGTTTTTTTGTGTCTATCGATTGCGTGCACATGATGATGGAAGGTCCATGGACCTCACAAAAGTGTGCAAGTGTCACTATAAACGTCATACCAACGAAGAAATCTCGGCAACTTTTCCCGAGTTTCCTAGTTCAAATCTGGAACGAATGATAAGGTAGTACAGTACATCTATCCGATCGAAATCTATTCCCGTATTTACCAAAAAAATAAATGGGTGCGAGGGTTAGTAAATTATTCGGCTGAAAGTATTCTTTGTTTGCAAAAGATAGGTTGATATGGGCTCTGAATCTAAATTGGGTTAACGATAGAATTGTTTGACAGGCCCAGCTAGAAAGTCTCCAATGACATCTGTTCCACACCTGAATCATTCGATTCCCGGGTTTATTGGGTCTCAAATTGACAGACTTTCGATACGCAATGATCAGATAAAGATACGACATATCAAGTCGATAACAATTAAAAATGTACGACTGAAAGACTCAGCATTGGTTGAGGAAGGTGACCGGAGTGGCTCTCACAAACTTCTGACCTCTAATAGGTTGGTTCGAACGAAAACAAAGTCGACATTGGACTTATCATCAGGTAAAGCGCCTCTTACCACTCGCAAAGCTTCCACGGATTTTGATCTCGTCAGCACCGAAGAGAAACAACGTCTCACCATTATGAACGCTCATGATGAATTTGAAGCAAATTCCAGCTCACCAACATCATATAGATCCTTTTTGAGTCCCAAAATCAATGGAATTTCTGACCAGGTTGTAAGACAACTGCAATTGCAAAACATCAACTCTAGAACATTCAATGATTCATTCTACACTCTGAATCAGTTTCTTGATATCGAAAATCCGTTTTATGTTAGCAGGGTTTTTGATGGCTCCGAAATAGTGAGTGAAGAGGTGAATTTCAGCAGTTTGAACCGAAAGTCCATCACCATAAACTTGTTCATTAAAGTCGAGGGTGTTTGGAAGTTTCTAACCCAATTCAACGTGAAGTTATCGTTTCTGATAAATGTCGGGGACAACAAAGATCTAATTGATCATCATTTTCGAGATGAACCGAATTTATTGATTATACAACTTGTGAACGACTGCTATTATATTCAACCGAACAACAGAATATCGACAGATCTGATAAGCTTCTTGCAGGAACAATACACAAAGTCATATAGAACAAACATGGCACACTCTCCAGAGCAGGTGACGTGCTCTTTCGATCAAATTATGAAACTGAATAATCTGACTGTGTGCGTCATTGATTTGCTCAAGGTTGAGAAAGACTTGAGGGAGAAACTCGAACTGTTGATGAAAGCTACTAAAGTCGATCAGAAAGAGACAGTGACTTCGTACAGCAACAAAGTCCAGTACCTGAGGAAGCTTTTGAGTGAGGAACAGGTTGCCAACACTCAGATTGAGCAACAAATCAAAGACCTAAGGGCTAAGTGTGCACAAAAAAAGGCAGCTCTTAGCTCCCCTTTCATAATAGATGCAGAGCGACAACGAGAAGAACTTGCACATTTGCACGTTCAGCTTGATTCAACCACCGCCAAGATACTGGAACAGAAAGCCCGCGTTTCAAAAACGTTGTCCTACATTTTCCCGATCGAGTCCAATAAAAAAGGAAACTCTGAGTTTGAACTATTGGGCTATACGCTACCGCACAATTTTAATGTTTTGAAAATGACAAGATCTGAAATGGAGGGAATAAATGCTCTGTTGGGCTACCTGGTGCTTTTGTTAGGAAAGCTGTCGAGCTATTTGAAGGTACCGTTGAGATATCCACTCAAGTTCCTGGGATCCAATTCATATATTGTGGATCCGATCTCGAAAATACAAACAAAGATTCGCATTTATCCTTTGTTCATCGTGCAAAACGGCGGCTGGGCGCTCCGATTCGAGTTCGGCTTGTCGCTTCTGATGAAAGACCTTCATCAGCTCTTCGAAGTTGAGGACCTAATAAAGGTTGATGACTATCATTTGCTTGGGAATTTCAAAATACTTCTGACATGTCTCTCAAGTGGGGATCATGACTCCAATCATGAGCAATTGAACGACTTTTTGATCAGCAAGGATAGAATTAACAATATCAAAAAGCATTTGCTCAAACGATAGTTGGAAAAATAACAAAGATGTACCATAGTTGTAAATTAATAGATAATATTCCATATCTAGTCAGTCGAGACTTGTACCAACAAAATATCCCTATACAGGTCACCATGGTGAGATTTAAATCGCTTCAACCAAATCCACGAGCTTTCTGAGAACGTACTTTGGCAGAGGATGTAGCGAGTTCACCTCGTCGTTCTGTGACTCATAGACAGAAGCAACGACACTGTCTGATGGGACAAACAGACCATGAGCATCATTATACTTTTTCAGGCCTGCATAGAACTCGAGAATGAGAGTGATCATTAAAACGAACGCCAGAACCAATGGACCGAGCATGCCGTCCAAATGTCTCCCGGATCTCATTTTGATCAGTTCCAGCCGTTTAGAATAGATTCCATATGCCCAGACACCGGAGAAGAGAGTCAAAGCAAAGTAGATGTAAGCAACGTCAGTGGATAACTGTGGGAAATGCGAGGATTGAACAGAAGAATAGACGGCAAACGTCAGTGCAGAGAGCAGCGTTGTAACGTGCAACCATCTCACAAAAGTACGTTCGTTTGCCAGCCACACTTTGGCTTCGACCTTGACCGGTCCCGACTGACGAATCAGTTGTTTTGGCTTGATGACTCCGGGAGGTAAAATGATTTCCTCGTCCTCGGATTCGTAGCCTTCTAGCTTTGAGGTTTTTGTGAACACAGGCATCAAGTATTCGGCAACACTCACCTTCTTCTTCTTCTGATATGGAGACCTCGAGTATGGTTCACGTGCCGGACTGTCAAGATACCTGTATGCCGAAGAAGAAGTCACAGGTGTAGGAGTGGTGGTTGAAGAAGGTGGTGTCCTCGTTTCTGTCGAGTCGTCATCGTCATCGTCGTCGTCAGAATAATTATCATCCAAATCTTCCTCGTCTTCTATTATTTTGTCCAGATTGGTCGTGGAAGAAGTGCTAGTCGGCTTGGGAGCTTCACTGATCTTCTTTTTCAAGTTCTTCAAAATCTCGTCTTGCTCCTTTTGCTTGGTCTCCTTTCTCTTGGAGTCATTGTACGCCTGTTCCGGGTTCTTTCTAATGTCGTTCTCCAATTCTGGGAGCCAGAAAGGTAGAATGTCCAGGTTATCGTCCTCCAGGAAGAGGGATGAGATACCTTGGATGAACTTGGAAAAATTGGGCACCTCTTTCACCAAATGACCGTTTGTGAGTTCATTGACCCAAGACAATGTCTTTGACGATGGATTCGAAAAGACAGCGTTTGAAATTTTGATCTCCATAACAGAGTATGGGAACTTGGCAGATTCACCTTTTCTCAGAAGAGAGTATGGATCATCAATCGAGGAGTCGATGTCCGTTCTATGCCACTCTTTTGGATTTCTGATTGGTCTGTCCTCATCGAACGCATCTTCTCTAATGAAGAGAATGTCTGAATCAATGGTGATTCTGACACGATCGTCTCCTGGGATCTGGAAAGCAGTCCTCGTGTGAACGGTTCTCAATGCAGGTTGCAAGTCGTTAGATTGGATAAACTCCTGAAGCTCCTTGAAATTTGAAGCTAGTTTGTCAGAAGATTCCTTTGGCAAGTTTCTCTTCTCCATCTTCTTGATGAACTTGTTCAATGTCAGTTTGGAGTTATTTTGATGGTAATGCAGTCCAACCCCATCATCATGTTCGTCTTCATTTGCTTTCTGACCAAAAATGAAGTCGTTGATGTACTTTTCTTTTAGAGACAATCGAACGTCGTTTGATTCACCGGTGTCATAATCAAAGTTTTTCTTTTCGATGGTCAGCTCTGATTGATTTTCCAGCTTTCCACTCCACCTGATTCTGAGAGATGGTGTCTTGTTCAGGTTCTTCAAAAGCTTGTTATTATAAAGCTCAAAATGTCTGTTGTCAAAGTATAATGCGGTGATGATCGGATCCGAGGAGTACTCATCATCATCGTCATCGTTCTGATTGTTGTAAATCAACACAGGAAGATGCCTCAGAATTGTAGTTTTGATCTCCATCAGATTCTCGGGATGGATCCAGAACTTAAGAACCTTGTAGCCGACATCTTTGGAGCTCGAGTTGTGAATCGAGGCACTTGGGGTGGTCGAAAGCTTTCCGGATGTGGATAGCTTTTGAATGGAGTTTTGCAAAGAAGCCGAAAGAGAACTTGACTCCAATTGCTCCCGAACAAACGAGTACAAAGTGGAGATTCTGAAAAGGTAGGGAGAAGTATCTTCGGTGATGTTGTTCAATGGAAGAGACTTCAATCTAACGTTCAAAAGTGCCTTAACAGAATATCCTTTGTGCAGTCTGTCATGCTTTTTCACAATTTTGATGAAGCCAGTAAAATTGAGTCTGGCAAAGTGATCTAATTCGTTCGCCAATGAGAGAAGCTCTTCCAGCTTCTTTTGGAAGAGGATTGCATCAAAGGTAGAAGAAGTAGCTTTCTTATTTGAAGCAATGGACCTTAAATACTCCTCACTCTGAAGTTCCAGTTTGGAAATCTCGTCGTCTAGTTCCTTGTATTTGGAGACTTGGAAACTGTAAACCTTTTCAAGTTCAGAGTCCAACTGAGAAGCAAACTCAGACTCGTCTTCCTCAGTCCATCTAGCCGAGTTCCCACCACGAGAATCTGAAGCAACAATGACGTTTTCCTTTAGGAGCCTCTTCAAACCGTCATAGTTGATATAAAAGCTTTTCCAAGGAGGATAGATCTCGTTTTGAAGTTTGACACCAAACAACATGACTGAAAACTTTTGATAGCACTTGAGAACACTCTCAAAACAAGCGGTCTCTCGGCACTTTGCACCTTTGTTTTGCAAAAAGAATTGCTGCTTCAATCGTGCAAGACACTCGTTGAAAAATTGTCGACCAATTTATTAGCTGCTTACCGACTGTACTTTACTTCAGTAGATAACCATTTTTCCATGCGGCTCACTTGCACACGTGCGAAGCGGTCGTAGAAAAAAAAAAGTTTTGGAAAATTACAAAATAACTACGTGCAAGGATGTCGCAGCAACACTGTTTCATTACGTAATACAGAGCTCCTCAGACTTTTTTCGTCAAAAAAAAACGGAGACGATTTGAGAACCTCGATCATAGAGATTGGCTGCGAACTTGAGACGTCAATTGGTCACAAAAAGATCAACTTCCCAATCATTCCTTGACTTATCCTTCAAGAATAAGCTTTCACTTTAAGCATTTTGTTGTTTACTTCGGGATTGGCCTTTCACAAGTTGCAAGGCATCAGGTGTTTTCGAACGTGACAACTTAAGACTCTCGCGTGTTTCCATCCAGCCAATCTGGTCACCACAATGTCGTTCGATCCAGTTCAAGACAGCATAAATACCAACATAACAGAGCAAAGTCAGGTGCAGCCTCCGGTAGAGGAAAATGCAACACCTTCAAGTTTGACATCTGCTCCTTCTTTATCAGGTACGCTGTCTCTGTCGCCCCTACTTAATCATCCTGTTGAAACGGCAGACACTGAAAAGAAGACCAAAATAGCAAACCTACTCACTCAAGACGATGAATCTGAACAGACCAAGAGTGACGAGCTTGTTCCCGAAAATGGCGGGGTCTCACATAATCCCCATTCTGTTAATGAACACCCAAACACTGATTCAGCGTCTGCCGGTGAAAAGAAAGAACCAAAACGGAAGAAGAAACTTCCGGCAAAAGATAATCTGAAGGATTCTGACCAGAAAGAAAACAAGAACTACCAGACACTTCTCATCAACTCAAGATCTCGTCATTTGAAGAAAAATGATGGTGAACCTTATTGGAGAAAAGAAATCCAGTTTCAGTTTTTGATTGGTCTTTTCTTCAACAACAAACGGGTCTTCAAGAACCCGTATTTTGGATCCAGTTCTGGATTCGATTGGCCTGAGCATTTCAAGTTCTATAAGAATGATGAAGGCGTTCTCACGGAGAATGACGGAGAGTTCCTGACATTCTTCGAACTTTATTTGGTTACCTTGTTGAAAAGCAACAAAATCTCCAAGATTTTGAAAGACAGATTGATGTTGGATATCAATTACGCGTTGAACTTTGTTATAATATGTCTTTTGGTCAATATTGGTCGCTTGAACACAACCGTCAACTTCGATCATGAGATGAAATCTCAATTTAGAACCTACCACTCGATTCCTTCCCTCCAAGTCGGTGATCATCTCCATATAATTGAGAGATACTACAAGATTCAACCAAACTCAATCAAGTTATCAAAAGATGACGACGAAACCACCAATGTTAGAGGTGGGAGCGGCTATACTATGTCCACTGTCAAGCAACTCCAGGACACACCTCGAATCAAATCTATTTTGAAATCGATCAACGACTTGAACTTAGAGATTCCAAAAAACTTCAAGGAGTTCATTTTCGGGATGTCAGACGGCAACAAATACGATCTGAACATAATCAGTCTGATTTTTTTGCTGTGTGTTCATGAATTTGAAATCGGCAAGGTTTTCTTTCCGAACCAAGAACAGCTGACTAGTGATGAGATCAAGGCGCTCATGGATGCCGGGTCACCGATCTCGTCGGGCTCATTGTTCAACGACATTTGGCTGAGGCCAGAAATCTGTCCTACAAATGAGGTGAACAGGTTTCTGTGGCTAATCTACCTTTTCAAGGAAACAAGTTTCAAGGTCGATTCAATTCTGGCAAATCCCTTCAACAGATCTTCATCTGAGGGAGTTTCTATGAGCTCATCAACTGACATTGCTCAGTTGATAACAGCTGGTGACCAACTTGTGACCCAAAATTTGCGACTCCTTGTTCCCGAAATAAAGTTCCTCAATGAAGACGAAGGAGCCGAACCCAACGCAGAGATCAGTGATGTAGACACCCCGCAAGAGATCGAATTCGGAAACCAAATGAAGCTAATGAGAACAACTTTTGTTGACGAGGAGCAGGCTAGCAGTGGCGCGGAGGGCGATTCACAAAAGACTAGATCGAGCAATGGGGTTTCGAAGTCCAGCGATGCTGCAAAAGTCTCAAAACAACGTGAACGGAAAAACAAAGGAAAGGAGGCCAAAAGAGGCGATAATCTAGAAGATGCGGACGCTCGAGACATAGGCAATGGGCACGACTTGGGTGCAAATGATGAGTCCTCAGCTGACAAGAAAAAAGTCAAGAAACCTGTGAAGCCTGCAAAGGTAACCAAGGCCACGAAAACCGTCGCAGAAACCAAAAAGAGGAAGTCACAGCAAAATGATGATAACTCAAGCGTGCATGAGGAATTGATTGATGATCAAAACGAGAATGATCAAGCTGGAAATGATCAAGATGGCTCGTCGCTAGATCTGGAAAAGTCAAACAATTCCAACAAGAGAAGGAAGAGGGCCGCGGGAACGGCCGTCAAGTTCACAGTCAGTGAAATCGAGAACCTGTTGAATGCGGACATCAAGGTCGGCTCAAACTCGCGGAACGCTCTTAACAAGAAGAACAAAAACAAACTTCTTGCCACATTCATGAAGGAGTTGGTTCTGTCCAAGATAGACGAACAACAGGGGAAAAGGCTCAGACTTGGCAACCTGAATTGCATGAACAAGATAAGTAATTCATTGATGCTGGCGCAAAGTTTTGATGACGATGACTTTTTGAGTCAGCCAGAGCATAGCGTGAGTCGTATCGAAGAGTTCAAGATCAGCTACTACAAGTTTCTCCAAAAAGTCTGTGCCTCGATGCAAGATGTGGATGAGGGCCTCTCTGAAACGGATGGAACGACTGCCAACTTTCTGGACGAGCTGTTTGTCAACCTCTGAAGAATTAGTCTTTTTGGCTAAGCAAAAAAAATATATGAGATTGATGTAATTGTACAGACTAGATATGAAACAGTATTTGGAGCGCGCTCAACTCTATCGATAGCTTTCGTAGCAAGCAGATTCCGGAGCATTTTGGGGGAAGGGGGATAATTTGGAACGGCTTTTTGGTATGATAGAGACTTCAGGTGAGGTGAAAAACTAACTACCGATGATCTCAATGCTCACCACGGAATTGCCACGAATGACACAGCTTCCAATTTTGACATACTCAACACTTGGCTGGTCTTCTTTGTTCTTGTTCTTGGATGGCGGGAGCGATACCACCTCCACTGCATCTGATAAGTTCAGGTTGAGGAAGAAATCATAACCTGAAAGTCTTCCTGTGATGGTTCGTGACGAGTTCAAGGTGATCTTGAGGTTCCTGTCGACGTATTTCTTAAGCTCTGGAGTTGAGACCATTGTACGCTGACCGTTGTTTTGGTGTGTCTGTCTTGTTAAAAAACGTTTCGAAAAGAATTGTAGCCAAGAACCATTTTCGAGATAAATTTTCTCCTGGCAGTAAATTTTGAATGTGCGAAACTCACTATTTTTTTTTATTTTTTTTAAGGTGCGGTGCGACACGAGTTTTGTTTACCTTTGTAACGGTCTAACCTCCAAAAAGGTCTGATGACTATGGCGAAAGTGTAACACAGATGGCTGAGAACGAAGACATATTACCGAGAACTGAGCAGATCATCAATCACGAAGCTTCTAAGACAGACTCATTGGATGACTATCCTGAATCATCGGATGATGATGAAGAGTACGAGAGCCTCACAGAAAGGTTGGCAGAGCTGAACGCAAGGAGAACAGAGCTTCTCCAAAGAATTGAAGAGGTTTCGCAGAAAGAAGAGGCGTATCGAAAAGCAAAGAGTTTCAGTTTAAATGAATACTTGAAGTCTTGCGATCTTCTCCAACAACATTCGAATCTCCCCTCATTAGACTTTGAAAAACGACTGAAAGTCATCAAATTCTTCTATCCATCGATGGATATCCGAGATCACAAATACACTGCGAAGGGCGAAAATGGACTTGATCACGACGAGATATACTACGTGCTCTCCTACAAACACTACCTCAGCTTCAAGATCACGCTGCAGTTTGACAAACAACAAGAATCCATTGTTGATCTAGACATCGAAAGGATCCCCGACTCGATAGTCAGCGAGTTGGGCGAGATCAAACAGCTCATCAACAGATGCGAGCAGCGCAAAGATATCTCATTGTTCATGTACGCCACAAATTCTTATGTGACGCTGCTCAAGCAGCGAATCAATGTGTGGGCCGATCTGTACGAAAGATACAACTCGAACTTCGTGATCAATGGTCTCACGCCAATCCCCAGTGGAGATTCACAAGCGAACAGAAAGTTCATGAACTTTGTCAGGTTCAAGAATTGCCCGTCTTTGAAGTTCACAAGAGGTGAGGGACCAGACAGAAAAACGTTAATAATGACTTGGAGATTGGTCTTCAACATTGAGGAAAGCGAGCCTTTTTTTATAGGTGACTGCAACTCCAAAATCACCTGCCAATTCACTACAGAGAAACAGTCCATCAATCTGGACGACACGTTGACAGGACTCATCAAAGCTAATGGGATAGTACAAGGTGCTATCCAGTTGATTGAAAACTTATTTCTAGAGGACCAGTGAGAACCACGATTATTATTTTGTATGATTGTATATTAATGAAACATAAAGTTTGTGCGCAATGAAGATGTGGATGTTATGCCGAATTAAGGAAATCTGATGTCCATCTCTATACCAGCTTGTTCCAATCCACATTTTTCGTAGAAACCTATGTTCTTGGCATCACAATCTAGAATCACTTTATAACATCCACTCTCCTCTGCCAACCTGATGAGTCGTCTGATCAGACACAACCCCAGTTTCTTACCCTGTTGATCAGCGCTGACTGCGATGTCTTCGATGTGTCCAACCTTGGAGCACCCGTGTATCAGTTTTGTTTCCACTATCAATGAGCCAATAGCGACAACCCGGTTGTTCGCATCGGTGATCACAAGGTTCTTGTAAACATCCGGGCGTGATTTCCAGTGGTTTATGACGTTGGAGAACTGTTCCTGAGTGACATCACCCACTGTCGTGAGGGTAGCAAGCGTTTGCAGGGCACCGTTTTCATAGTCAGCGACTTCGATGTTTCTTGCTTGGTAGCCACTAGGGAGGTCTGGCACAACTATTTGTGTCATGCTATGCGGATCGCTGTATGATGGTGGTTACAATAACAAAATCTCGTAAATAAAAACACTTTTTTAAATAAGAGCGTGCGCCAAAAAAAAAAAAAAAAAAAATCCCAGAGACACTTGTTTTAGTTCATATATCCAAATCTTCTGGTTGTCTGCTGTTTGTCTGCACTACAGAAAAAGCCTTTGAAATGAATGTTGAGTTAAAATAGAGTACATTTATTTAGGCTCGACGTTATAATGCAGACGGATACCCATAGCAGATAACTCGGAATCGAGGTATTTGAGAACGAATGGAATAGCCACCGTCGTGGTGTCTCCTCCACCAACAAACTTCGATCCTTGTCCATCTTCCCAGATATCCAACTCGTCAATGTTGGACAAAGCATTGTCAACCTTCTTGGAACATCTTCTGCAGCGGGTGGTAGCAGAAGAGCCGATTCTAGGAACAGACATTTGTGTTGACAACAAAGAGCCGCACGATCTACAGATCGTCGTCTGAGTGTAATCCGAGCAGTTGAGCAATCTGTCTTGCAATAAGAACGAGGTACCGTGACCAATAAGAGCGTCTCTCTCCATCTCTCCCACTCTGATACCACCGTGTCTCTTTCTTCCCTTCACAGGCTGCATAGTGAGCGAGTTGACTGGACCCGTGGATCTGACCTGGAACTTGTCGTTCACCATGTGTCTCAATCTTTGGTAGTAGACAACACCGATGTAAATGTCGGCTCTCAACTCCTCACCAGTTGCACCGGAATAAAGAGGTTCGTTACCATGGTAATTGTAACCGGCTTTCAAAAGTTGGTCACCGAAAAAGTCTGCAGGAGTGTCGGATTCGCTGAACTTCCATGGTGTTCCATCCTGAGCAATACCGTGCAATGCACCGGCTTTTCCGGCCAAAGACTCCACAAACATACCAATGGTCATTCTCGATGGGAAGGCGTGCGGGTTGATGATAACGTCTGGCTGGATACCGGTCTCACTGAAAGGCATGTCAATTTGAGGCCATTTCCGCGAACAAACACCCTTTTGACCGTGTCTCGACGAGAACTTGTCACCGATCAAAGGTTGTCTTGTGATTCTGTACTTGATCGAAAGAGTCTGGAACTCGGTGGATCCGTTGTCGTCACCAAGCAACTTCACCTCTTCAATGAATGCTGGCTCGGAGCTGTGGTAAGTCTTCACCTTGGTTTTACCCAAAACGTCGTCGTAATATGCGCATATTGGATCACCTTCTTCGACATGAGTGCCGACATATGGCAATCCATCACCGTCCAATTTTTCTCTCCAGGACTCCGGCCATTCGTCCTCGCCCAGTCCGAAATGTTGAGTGATCGGATCTCCTCTCTTTCTGCTCATAGACAAGTCAATCTTCTCCACCTTGTAGACAACACCGTAACCAAAACCTCTCTCATCTGCAGATTTGTTGATAATCATCGCGTCGTCCATATCGTAACCGGTATACGAAATGACCGCAACCACTGCGTTGGTACCGTTAGGAAAGTTGTCCATTCCGTACTCGTCATACAAGTTAGCCTTGACAATAGGGGTCTGACCCGATTGCAATCTGTACAACTTGTTATCACTTCTGTGACACAAAGCAACACCAGGCGTTCCCATGGTCTGCTTACCCATCTGGCACTGGTACATGTTTCTTGGCGACTGGTTGAAATCAGAAAATGGTGTCAGGTTGGCAAGAATCGATAGGATGTTTGTTGGAGCGAACTCGACGTGAGTGTGGACGTTGTTCTCGATTTCCGCTGGAACAACCGCAATGTTCATGAAAACTTGTTCAAATGGACCCACAATATCCTCTTTGTCCAAAGGCAGGTATCTCACCTGTCTAACCATTCTAGAAGCACCTGCGAATAGGTACAAACCTGGATATTGACCTCCGGAAGAAGGAGGAACGTATCCAATCTCCATATCCAGAGGAATGTTGTGAGATCCTTCCACTTTCCAGTATCTCAAGGTATCGGCAGCAATCTTACCTTGTTTGTGAGAACACCATCCGACAATCTTTCCGTCCAATTGGACGCAGCAGACGTTAGGACCAGAAATACTGGTGGAGGAAGCGGTTGGCGAGATGCCCAACTTGTAGAGAATCTTTGGAACATCAGAAGTGTCGGATGGGCGAGTAGTGATTTGACACTTGTGTGCCAAGTGATTCAACAATCCACAAGGAGATCCATCAGGGGTATGGACAGGACAAAGGAATCCCCACGATTCTGGGAGCAACTTACGGACGGCAGTGGTCTTCAATTGAGCAAAGAAAGAACCTCTGTGCACCATTCGGAAATGGGAAATGAATCTGTGGAAGTTAATCTTCTCGGCAACAACGGTGTATCCACTGACCTGTTGCAAATCCAGACCCGATTGAGAGACCAAGTTACCAGTAGACAAGAAGTACTGAAGCTTCTGTCCTATGTTTTCGTTGATCCTCAAAAATACTCTCGACATGTACTTTCTATCCGAGAAGTTGACTGCAATTCCTCTATTGATGTCCGATTGAACCTGCAATCTAATATTTTGCAGATACTCGTCGATCTTTTCTTTCAGAATCATACCGTACAAGAAACCACCCAACAGAATCTCTTGATGCTGAGTCGAATCTGGGTTGTCTGGAGAACAGTCACCAGCAACCAAAGTGTAGAGCTTTCTGATCATGAACAAGAGAAGACGGAACTTGTCTTGGTTGTCATCCAAGTGAACGAGCACAATCCTGCGGATCACCTCCTTTCCGACTTCAACATCAGACATATCTGGGGTTGCACCGAAAACAACTCTGAACTTGTCACCCAAGTATGCCAACGTTTCTTGTTGTGAGTACAGGTTGTAGTTCTTGAACGTTCTCAAAAGCAACTCGAGACGATCAGTCAAGAAAGAATTCTCGGTGTCGGCACCAACGATACCGTCGAAAATCTCTCTGTCGTTAGTTTCAACCAGTGCCTTCAAAATCATCACAACAGGAATCAAATACTCGTTTTTTCTCCAAGAAAATCTGAATGTAACGTTACCATCGTTCAAGTAGTGCAAGACGTTGGTCTGAGACGTCTGGTCTGGTCTCACAGATCTGATCTGAACACCGAAATGAGAGTAAGAAGCACCTCTGTTAGCAAACGAAGGTCTAATGATGGCCATCGGGTGGTTTCTTCTTTGCACAATGAGCATACGGATCAACTTCTCAATACCATTGACGATGAAATATCCTCCCAATTCATCACTTTCTTCTCTCAGTTTCACCAGTTGATCGGGCGAGAGATTTTCAAGGTGACATCTGTTGGACTGAAGCATGATTGGAATCTGGCCTGCCTCTCTAACCTCGCTGATCTCTTCTCCGTCATTCACGGACCAACACACTTTCAACAACAGTCTGGCTCTGTACGAGTTCATTCTTTCTCTGCATTCTGCTGGGTATGTGTTTCTCACCACAGAAAGTTTGTCTGTCGATGGAACAGATGGCTTAGCGATTTGAACCGAATCGACTCTAATATTGAGTTTATTTCCCAGTCTATGAGCATCATTAGAATCAAAGATCGTCTTTGTTCCAATGTCTTTCACTGCCAGATTGAGCAGTCCACCGCCCGGACCTTCGGTCAGGGCGTTGAACGAACCGACGTGTGGCTTCACAGCTTCATAAAGCAACGGGAAGTGAGATTTGTCTTTGGGAGGATTCTTGAACCGTTGTTCCCTCTCCAGGGTTCTGAACTGTGCTTGCACCATCTTTATGATACAAGTGCAGTCTACTTATCAAGCTTGCTTCCTTGATGTTGCAACAAACTCAACAGTCTAGATTTGATTGATAGACAGCTAGATAAATCTTGAGAAGGTAAAATTTTATCAACCTAAAAAAAATTTTCTAAATTTTTTTTTTCAATTTTTCAGGGTTGATCCCTGTGGAAACAATACTGCTTACCATATCATTTAATAAACGTGAGACTTTTGACGACACAGTGGCCCGGAGATGAGCAATCTAAGGTTTGAGGGGTTTGAGAGAATTCTGAGTAACCGCTAATTGATTATTGGCCGTTGGTTTAAGCATATCGTTTGTAGGCCGACAGTGGCTAAATTTTATTGTCTCAAAAACTGACTGACTTTTTGGTTTTGTTAACTGTTTAATTTGAAGTTAAAAAACGCTCATTTTTAATCTAAATTTCTAACAGTATGCGACAGTATAAAACGACTGTATTAAATGAAGATAATGCAATCTCTTGCCCCTCGCTCTAGATATCCATAGAAACCACTTTCTTGTCTACTCTGATCCAAGTAGTTGGCTTTCTCGCTGCACAAACGTGAAATGGCGGTTGAGTCAGAACGACATGTTTTGAAGCAGTATTACATAATCAAAAAAATTATTTGCAAAATCTGATAAAAAGTTAGCTAGTCGGGTTGGACTCACTGCTCTGCTCTGCTGCTTAAACCTAGAAAACAAACCCCAAAATGGCCAACTCCCGGTTTGAGTATGTGCGACAGTTTGAACGGGAAAACATTTTGTTGCCAGAGACTCATCTGGTGATACGAGTTGATGGAAGAGGGTTCCACAAATTTTCTGCCAAGTACAATTTTGATAAGCCAAATGATTTGAAAGCGTTGGAAGTGATGAACCAAGCTGCACTGAAGACAATGGAGATGATCCCAGAAGTGATCCTTGCTTACGGAGACTCTGACGAGTACTCGTTTCTTCTGAAGAAAAACTGTGATCTTTTCGAAAGGAGAGAGTTCAAGTTAATCACGACGTTTGCATCTACCATTACAGCATACTACCAATTCTTTTGGAACAAACTGATCCCAGAAAAACCGCTCGAAGTGGACAGACTCCCCACGTTTGATGCTCGTGCTGTTTGCTATCCGAATTCCGACATCGTCAAGGACTATTTCCGGTGGAGACAAGTCGATTGTCACATCAATAACCTGTACAACACTACGTTCTGGACGCTTGTTTTGAAAGGGGGAATGACCACTCAGGAGGCTGAGAATAGACTCATTGGGACTTTGAGTTCCGACAAAAACGAGATTTTGTTCAAAGAGTTTGGGATCAACTACAATAATGAGCCAGAAATCTTCAAAAAGGGAACCATATATGTCAGAGAGTGCTCTGACGTCATAAGTGAAAAGTGCGACACTAAGGAACTGACTCAGAGACAAATGGATAGGCTCAAAAAGAAACTCCGAAACAGCAGCATCACCAAGTATCATTGCGATCTAGTTAAAGAAGACTTCTGGTCTTCAAGACCTTGGTTGTTTGAGTAGTTTCCGACTCAGACATGACAAAATTACCTCTTGGAAAAAGCATAACACGCATATACTTGTTAAAAGTGTTGGTATATCATAAATAGGGAGACAGGAAACAACTTCTCACTTAGAGTTTGCCCGAACTGCCAAAAACATCAGCCATGATTCTTCTTTGAATCTTTCCGGTTGCAGATTTCGGCAGCTCTTTGACTATGTAAAACTTTTCTGGGATCTTGAAGCCAGCAAGACGTGCTTTGAGGAATTCTTTCAACTCATTTTCCGAGGACTGAGAGCCGTCTTTCAAAACAACGGCACAATGAACCACTTGGCCATATTTCGGATCTGGAGAACCAAATGCAACACACTCCTTCACTTTCTCCATAGCGCTCAATGCAGAATCGATCTCAATTGGCGAAATCTTCTCGCCACCCCGATTGATGATTTCTTTGATTCGGCCCCTCAAAGCAAGTCTACCCTCACCGTCGAGCTGTCCCAAATCACCCGTTTTGAAAAATGTCTTTCCATCGTGAATGAAGAAAGATTCACGGTTGGCTTCTTCGTTGTTCAGATATCCAGAAGTGACATTGGCACCAGAAATACAGACTTGACCCGTCCCGCCTGCATTGTCGATTGGCTCGCCATTTCCGTCAATAAGTAGCAGCTCAATGGCACCCTGCGGTATACCCACCGTACCAGCCATCCTCTTGATTTTCCCATGAAATGGCAAATTGTTTGAAGTGACTTGATGTGCTGCTTCTGTCATACCGTATGCCTCAACAACGGGACATCCGAACTTATTCTCCAGCTGGTGGAAAGTTGTTTCGTTCAAAGAAGACGAACAGGATCTTATGAACCTCAATTTTCCCTTGATGTCATCTGGAATGTCACGGTTTAGTAGAATCGTATGAATTGTTGGAACTGCCGAGTACCAATTGAATCCGTAAAGCTTGAAATGAGGGTAAAACTTCGATGCAGAGAACCTTTGGGTGATGACAGCCGATCCATCCGAAGCCAACGACGACAACAAAATTTGCAAGCCATGGATGTGGAACAGAGGCATCACAACGTAGTTTCGGTCTCTGCTTCTCAACCTGTAAGACTTGATGATGTTTCCAATCGAACATGTCAAATTCCCGTGAGTTAGCGGAACTCTTTTTGGTTTCCCTGTTGTCCCGCTAGTGAACAGTATCAATGCAATATCGTCTTTCAATGCCGATCCAATCATATGCTTCCCCGCATCTGCCGGAGGTAAATGGGGGTTATCTATGACGGAATTGTAGATGGATCGCAGGTCTTTCGACGAAAAAATCTCAAATTGCAAGAGCTTCCGGGCACTATCATACCATATCTCCACAATCAAAGGCTTTCCTACTTCCTTGGCCGCTAGAACAAGAGGCGAATCTGTTCGCAAATGAGCATATCTTGGGACAATCAATGCATCGGCTCCTAGATCAGTCAAGTAGTTCACCACCTCTGATTTTGTAGAAGCTGGATTCAAGGGGGATATAAGGTTTCCCGTTGTGGTGATAGCCAGAAACGAGGCCAGAAACTCCAAACCATTAGGTAATGAAGTTGCAATTTTCAATTGTCTTTTTGAGCCTTTGTTGAACAACGGGGAGACACCGTTATTGAAAATCGATTGCAGATGGTAGACTATACCATTGAGATGCCGATAAGTTATATTGAGGTTGCCCTCAGTTATGATGACGGCCGTTTTATCCGATACTCTAATTTGGTCTTGTATCGTCGACATTTTTTGACATCAAGATGCACTAGTATTAGTGTCCGTAGTTATTGCCACCCGAGCTAAAAAATCAAGCGATATTTGCCTATTTATATGCGCTTGCCCAAAATTCAGCAAAGCGGCTCCGCTGCCCCAGATTTTGCTCTTTTTTTTTTCTCCACGCCAAATTTTTATTTGGTAGCCCAAACGGTCTATTTTGCTACCGAGAGAACCGGGGACAAGGGAAACGCGCTTTCAAAGTCATTTGACTACTATTTTGCAGCAGCATTGAACTCGAGACAAAACGCCTGTCGGCACGTTTTTTTTTCCGGTAATCGTACAGGCTCCTCACGTAGATCTGTCAATACGTAATCGCAAAAATAGCCTACACCACAGAATTTCCCAAGAAACTAAATGAAATCAAAACAAACAGTACAAAATTTATGCAGTTGCTGCTCAAACGTGACAGCAGTTTGGCCAACCACAGACCGCGTTCCAGCTCCCGAGCGAAAACCGATTTCCCCACGGCATGTTTTTGGTGTTTGGCTCAACAGCTGGAACAACCGGACGGCTTATACTTTTATGGAAATTGACGTCGTTCGAAATATGAGTCAACGTGCCTGGCGACAATGTAACATAATTGCGTATTTTGAACGTGACGACTATAAACAGATTCAAAGACTGCCCACTCCGCAAACAGCCAGTGATATGAGACAACAATCTATCTAAACAAACTTTTTGTCCGAAAGTGGAACCTCCTTCCGCTCCGGAATCACAGGGTTCTTGGAAGGACTTGGCCACTCAGGATACAGGATACCAGCCTTCTTCAGCAGTTTGGTCACTGGTTTTGTTGGCTGAGCCCCCACAGAAATCCAGTACTTGGATCTTTGGAAGTCGAGTTTCACTTCTTTGGTTGGGATAAAGCCTTGTGCCTTCTGGTCAGGTGTCAAAGCTGTTGGCACCGGGTTGTAAGTTCCAATAACCTCCAATGGCTTGCCATCTCTTGCAACTTTCTTGTTCGTCACAACAATGTTGTACACGGGCTGACGCACTCTGCCCATACGGGCCAGTCTGATTCTCACCAAACCTTTCATGATACTTGTCTGTGAACCTGGTGCTGAGAACTCCACGAGTTTTGCTTTCGGTTGATTCAACTCTAGTCTCAAGGTTCAAAATTTTTCTTCAGCATCTGCTGGTATTCTGCCAAGATTCACTATGGGTGATTAAGGCTTGGAAAACATCCGTAAACCAGCTGGAAAAAATATTTTTTTTTTTTTTTTTTAAAATGAAAATTTTCAGATCCTCATATACATACATTGCATAGTACAGTTCTAAAACTATTCTGGCTCCAGCTACCATAGATATCTACAAGATGTCAGACATAGCAAGTGAACAGAGCTATCAAAACTTGGAGCTGGATGCGAAGCTCGACAAGATCCGCTCCCAGATCTCGTCCAAACTTGAAAATCAACAACAATTGGCTCTTGTGCTCCAGGCCATTGATGAGACATTAGACAGTCAGCAACAAAAGAAAGGTCCGGTGACATACTTTGTTTCTTTCTTGTCTCTCTTGGATCAATGTTGTGTTGGTGAAGAGTTGAAGGATCTTGACTTAGCCACTAAAGCAGTTTACTTTCTCGATCTGGTCTCCCCGTTTGCACCAAAGCAGCTTTTGAAGGCCAAATTCAGTGAGATCCTAGCCAGATTGGCCCCAGCCCTTTCCAGCAGTGATGTCGAAGCACCGTTGTCCAGATCTAGTATTGGTGTCCTGGAAACTTTGCTTTTGGCCCAGGAAACAAGTGCTTGGATCAACTCCAACAACTACAAGATCAGTCCAAAGAGAGGTTTGACTGGTTTGTTGGAGCTTTCCTTAGATCCGAGACCAAAGGTTAGAAAGAGAGCTCAGGAAGCCGTTCACAAAGTCCTGTCCAATGTGCCCGCCGGACCTTCTCTCGAACATCCTGGTGCTGCACTTTGTGGAGAGGTTTCTTTGAACTCGATTATCAAATTACTGGAGCAACAACAACAGCAAAGCAAAAACAAGAATAACACGAAACAACTCAACACTGAAATCATCCACAATTTGCAGCTGATTTCAGCAATCACGAACGCCAATTCCTGGCCACTGAAACAAATTCTGCCTCTTTGTGATGTGTTGCTCGCAGTCTCCAAAACCTCAGATCAATACCTCGTGTCATCTGCTTTTGAAGCTTTTGAAGGTCTTTTCCAATCTATGAACGATCAGATTGATGAGGATAAATTTGCCCAAGTTTTGAACGTTTTGTTCGACCTCAAACCTGCATTGAACGACCAACATCTGGCACCATCGTGGCTTGCAGTCATTGCAAAAGCAATCACGTCTTTTGCCAAAAACGTCGACTATTTTAAGTGTTTCACCAAGCTTCCTGAAGTTTTCAAGATCGTTGGAGAATACTTCGTCAGCGAAGTGGAGAATGTCAGAATTAGTGCTTCGCAGTGTCTTATCGCAGTCATTGTTGACTCTGTTGATGACAGTATACTTCTCTTGCCTCCAGCAGCATCCATGGAAACATATGAGGCTGTTGACGAAGTGATATCCAGTTTGGCTGAGATTACAAGTGAACTTTTGTCTGTCAAATACAGATCGGCTGCGAAAGAGGTCTGCGAACTTATTGCCACTCTTTTCACCAAACTCAGAAACAGATGCAACCCGGACTTCATTCCTCATCTGGAAGTGATTGGAGAGTGGAGATCGAACGAAAAAGAAGGTTTTGAACTCAACGATGTGAGTGAAAACGTCATTTCTGTGGCCATTGCCGCGATCGGACCAGAAGCTGTTCTTCACACCCTTCCGCTGAACCTCAACAAACCACATGCCACTGGAAGAGCTTGGCTTTTGCCAATTCTCAGAGACAATGTCAGAAACGCAAAACTGGGCTTCTACATCCAAGAAATTTTACCTTTGGTTGACTTTTTCGAAGAAAAGATCGCTTCTGGTGCTCCAGGTTCCGTCAACAGCAAGGTCTTTGCAACCATCATCGACCAGATTTGGTCTTTGCTGCCACATTTCTGTGATCTTTGCTCAGATCTTACCGAGAGTTTCACCGACGATTTCGCATCAAAGCTGTCGACAATTCTCTACGAAAAGGTTGACTTGCGTAACACGATTTGTCATGCTTTGAGACTTCTTGTGGAAAGCAATCTGACCTATTCCCTGGGAGTTATTGAGGACCCTATTTTACTTCAACAGTTCCCTGTCGAAGTCTCCAAGAAGAACTTGGAGTATTTGTCTTCCACCAAAGCCTCCAAACTTTTGTCCGTGCTGTTCAACGTTTTCTCTCAGACCCCTATGGAGCAAAGAGGTTATGTTTTGGAAACTATTGACGTCTACTTGCAAATTTCTGACGCCGACAGTTTGCGCACTACATTCGACAAGGTGTGTTCGCTTTTGAAGCAAGCTCTGGACGATGAAAAAGAGACCGATTTGATCAAAAACGACGACCCAGTCAGCAAAACAAACATCCCAAAGCTGTCGATCACCATGCTCGATTTGATTGTCTTGATGGCAAAACACGTTCCAGAGTCTTGTCATAATGCCCTGTTTACAATTTTCAACCAGACCGTGCTGATCCAAGATGTTCAATTGCAGAAAAGATCATACAGAATCTTGTCGAAGCTGATTGAAACCGAAGCTGGTTCTGCGTCGATTCTGAACTTCATCTCGAACATCCTGGAGATTCTTCTCAAGACTTCGGAGACCACTTTGACTGCTGCGAAGTCGGCCAGATTGACATTCATTCTGGCTGTTGTGAAAGCGTTGCCTGCTGATTATCTCCACTTCATTCCTGCGATCATTTCGGAGGTGATCATCAGCACAAAGAGCGTGAACGAGAAGACTAGAGAAGCCGCGTACCAAATTTTGGTGACCATGGGTTACAAAATGATTGAGAACGATGGTGCTGTGATTAGAAACTCCTTGAATGATCCAGAAATGCCGGACTCTGTTGCATCTTTGCAAGAATGTTTTACCATGTGTTCGGCCGGTCTGGTCGGTGCCACCGCCAACATGGTCAGTGCTGCCATTACTTCGTTGTCGTGTCTGATTTACGAGTTCCACACTCAAATGAGCACCCAGTTGTTGACAGATATCTATTCCACTGTGGAGTTGTTTTTGACCTCCAAGAACAGAGAGATCATCAAGTCAACGTTGGGTTTCCTCAAGGTTTCGATTCTGTCCCTGCCTGAGGATATGACTGCTCAAAACATGAAGGGCTTGCTCACCAACCTTATGACCTGTTCTCACGAGCACAAGAATCACTTCAAATCCAAGATCAAGCACATTATTGAACGTTTGATCAGAAAGTTCGGTGTCGAGTTGATCGAGGAGAGCATACCTGAGGAGGATAAAAAGCTGATTGTCAACATCAAGAAGTCCAAAGCCAGAGCTAAGAGAAAGAAGACCGAGGAGAAATCCGCAGGAATCAGCACGGAAGACAGTCACGGAGGCTTGCCTAGAATGTCTGGTTATGATGCTGCCATCCACGACGACTCTGAGTCCGAAGAAGAGGACGACGACAACGAGATCGATAGATCTAGATCTGGTGGAAGAAACAAGTCGAAGCAGTACATTTCCGAGTCGAGAAACGCTCCTTTGGATCTGCTCGACAAGCAAACTCTTGCTCACATCTCGTCTTCCAAGCCTAAGAAGTTTGGCAAGAAGTCTCTTGAAGGTTCCAAGTTCGAAACTAAGAACGGAAAACTTGTTATTAGAGAGGACGGAGATGACGAGGCTGATTTGTTGAGCAAGAACTCTATAGACGCTTACGTCGAAGCTGTTAGACAAGGACCTATCAGAGGTCAAAAGAACAGATTGAGATACAAGAAGAAGGGTGGTGACGATGACATCGACTGGGATGATGGGTCTGACGGTGAAGAGAAACCAACCAGACCAAAGGGACCAAGCAAAGGGAACTTCAACCGCAGAAATGACCGCAACTACAAAGTTAATAAATCACAGCAGAAGTTCAGACCAAAGAGAAGACTGTGAACTTCTTCACATGCATGGGAGTTTTCTTATTGTTGTATAGATTATAATTTGATGTTTTTGTTCTATTGAGTACAGGGAAACCGTCATTAATGGACCGGAACCGCGGTCCATTCCTAATAATACACAGAGATGTAAAAGTACACGTGAGTCGATCAATTGCCAAAAAGGTTCAAGTTGTGGTTGTCGTTTCCCTCATCGCCATACAGTTCCAAAGAACCGTCGTGATAGAGGTCATGATGCTCATAGTAATCAAACTCATTTAGACCAGCATTGTGTCTGCCGTCAACGTCCTGGTTCGGATGCAAATCAGGTAGCTGACCGTGCTCAGGAGAATCGGAGCTGATATCTGGCTGCAAATCTTCCAGATCCTCGCTGCTGTCGTCAGACCACGGATCGTCGTCAGGCTTTGTGTAGGGAAGGTAATTTATCAAACTCTCAGGCGTTGGACCCACCACCAAGAAGTCCGGGTTTGGCTTCTTCCTCTTGGGTTTTCTGAGCTCCTCCGGAACGCAATCTTCCAGGACTGTTCCGAAAAACTTCGACTCCGGTTTCTCCCGAAGCTGCTGTCTTACCAGGAACTTGATCCAGTCGTCGTCCACTTTGAGCGCGCCGTCTTCAGCAGGGGACTTCACTTCTT
The DNA here is from genome assembly GCA_003709205.3 of Ogataea zsoltii. NCBI lineage: Eukaryota > Fungi > Ascomycota > Pichiomycetes > Pichiales > Pichiaceae > Ogataea > Ogataea zsoltii. Next base: position 267,852 of record PPKH03000009.1, read on the forward strand.
CGTCTGGTTTCGTTGCTGGTTGTAGCGGATCAACCAGCTGTGATAAGCCGAGTTGGCTGTTGAATTTCTGCGATGTTATTGACGACGAGCGTGCGTGTGTCGGTTGTTGTTGTTGTTGTTGAGTTTGGTTTGATTGTCCAAGTGCTGCCGTCAACGAGTTCATTTTGTCGTGAACATCTTTAAAACTCTTTGTATCAACCACTTCTCGAATAAATTGTTCGTTGGGTCTTGCAATCTCCCTCATTCTGGAATTCATCTCGCTTTGGAACCAGTTCTCAAACTTGTCTAGCCCCCGAAGAGTCAACGGACTGATGTCAAAAGCATCCAGCCGTTTCGCGGGAGAAATCACTTTCAGGTCTATAAATGCGCTCACGAGGTCCTGGATATTGGGCTCATTTTCGTTGCGACTTTCCGTGTATTTGAGTACCGTTTGCAAGAGCAGATTGAGATACTTGATATAAAGGTCAGTGAGAACATCCAGAATCCGATTGCTGCATTTGTCAAAGCCGTGGGCCTTCAAAAGCTGTGCAATCGACACTCTGAGCAAGTGAAATTGAAAGCTGCTTTGGGGCATCTTCCTCGTTGCACGATCAAACAGACACTCTTTCTGCAGCTCGTTTGTTGGTCAAATATTTTTAAAGCTCAGGTTGCTAAGAAGAAAAGCTCGCAAAGGCCCAGCGACGCGTCGATTGTCGCCCCGTCCGAGAAAAAAAACACAAATTGGTCTGTACACTACAGTTTAATGTCTAGCCGGAAAACGGGATGCGCGTTGTTCCCGCTCTCCTTCAAACTCCCTCGTGCAAAATGATCTTCCCTTGAGGGTCTTTCTGCAGTCATAATCACATGCGGCTGTTTGTCAGGTTCAGTAACCCGAGGATAGTAGGATTTTGTGGGAGCAAAACCCAACAAGCGCGCAAAGTTTCCATGTGATCAACAAGCACATGCGCGATGCATAACTCGGAGTCGTCTAAAGCGGCTCGAGCAGCCGGTACCGGCTTTCCTGTTTATGTGATCTTACGTAACTGCTTGATGTATGAGTTGAGTAAGACAGGATCCTCTCGGGATTGTTTGAAAATTGCTGTGAAGATTAGTACTTGTAACCGAACTCGATTACGGCTGCTTAATATGCTTTGAGAGCTTATTGTTGTGCGTGCACTATCTATTGTTTTGAGGAAAGATTTATTTTTTTTTCAACAAAAAAAAATTTTTTCAGTTTACTCATGCAAACCCCGAGTGGGAACGAACAACTTGAATTGAATTATTTGTCTATAGCTTGAAAACACTGCGGTTGCGTTTGGTAGAGAAAGGTGAACACATACTTTGAGATTTCGGCTCGAAACGTCACATTGAAAGTTTTTCTATTCCCGGTCGTACAGATTTAGAGACTGAAATAGGAATTCTTCATCGCTAGACCGATCTGCTTATCAGGAACAAACACCACCACAAGATGAAGATTACCGATAAGCTCAAAGAGTCCCACAAGGACAAGAACAGTCCCGCTACGTTCTCGTTTGAGTTTTTCACTCCGAAAACGAGTCAGGGTGTTCAAAACCTTTATGACAGAATGGATCGCATGTACGATCTCAATCCTTTGTTCATAGACATTACGTGGAATGCCGGTGGACGCCTGGGAACTTTGACAACGGAAATGGTCCACACCACCTCCACTGTTCTTGGACTCGAGACCTGCATGCACCTCACGTGTACCAACATGAAAGTGGAGATTATTGACGAGGCTCTTAAGTCGGCATATGAAAGTGGCTGTCAAAACATTCTTGCCTTGAGGGGAGATCCTCCAATTGACGGATCCGAATCTACCGGAGACTTCAACTATGCCAAAGATTTGGTCAAGCACATCAAAAAGAATTACGGTGATCATTTCAACATAGGCGTTGCTGCGTATCCTGAAGGACACCCAGAGGAGTCTGATGACGAAAAGACCCTATTGTATCTGAGAGAGAAACAAGATGCAGGTGCAGATTTCATTGTGACCCAAATGTTTTACGACGTGAAGAAGTTCATTGCTTGGTGCGCAAGATGCAGAGAAATAGGAATCACCATTCCTATCATTCCTGGAATCATGCCAATTTCCACTTATGCAGCTTTCATCAGAAGAGCAGGCTGGTCAGAAATTGAAATTCCAAAGCATTTCAGCGATGTTTTGGATCCAATCAAGGAAGATGATGCCAAAGTCAGAGAAGAAGGTACAAAGTTGGTCATCGAAATGTGTCAACAGCTTCTTGACTCCAACTACGTCAACCACCTGCATTTCTACACCATGAACCTGGAAAAGTCCACATTGATGATCTTGGAAGGACTGAATCTTGTCACCAAACAGCAAGTGACTGACATGAAACAGCCATGGAGAAAGTCTTTGAACCCAAACAGAATCAACGAGTCCGTCAGACCAATTTTCTGGAAGAACAGAAAGTTCTCTTACATCCAAAGAACTTCTGCATGGGACGAGTTTCCTAACGGCAGATGGGGGGATTCGAGATCTCCGGCATTCGGTTCCATTGAGATGTGTGATTCCGAACTGATTAGACACTCCCCTAAGAAAACCTTAGAGTTGTGGGGCCAACCTTCCAGTTTGAAAGATCTTGCGGCATTGAATGTTTTGTATTTGAACGGCGAGATTACGTGTCTCCCATGGTCTGACGGAAAAATTTCGGAGGAAATCAACTCCACCAAGAACCAGTTGCTTGAGATCGTCAAGCGTGGTGTTCTCACCATCAACTCCCAACCATCGGTGAACGGCATGAGATCCAGCGACAGAGTCTACGGATGGGGTCCAAAGGATGGTTACGTTTATCAGAAACAGTACTTGGAGTTTTTGATTCCAACATCCCAGTTAGAGTTTCTGATCTCCAAGATCAACTCTGTGAACGCGTCGTCTGACTTCAATATTCTCTCTTACTACGCGACCGACAAGGACGGAGATCTGATTACAAACACCAAGGGCTCGGACATTAATGCCGTCACATGGGGCTGTTTCCCAGGTAAAGAGGTTGTCCAGCCTACGATTGTGGAGAGAATCTCGTTCCTTGCCTGGAAAGACGAGCTTTACTCGATTCTCAATAAATGGTTGGCGATCATCAAAACGCAAGATAACCAGGACTCGTCTGTCAACTTTTTGAGCGAGCTTTACGAAAACTTCTCTCTTGTGAACATTGTTGACAACGATTTCGTGACCGAGCCAAACACCAGAATCTTCAAACTGTTTGAAGGACTGAATCTTCTTGCTTGAATGCCGCGTGCTGCGCATTAGAGTAAAGACCCGGAATTCAACATCAACTGTTGACATTCAAAGGGCCCAACCAAAAAAACAGAAAAAAACAAAAAAAAACCAAACACAACACAACGCAGAAACAAACATCAAAGGACAAAAGGTGTTTCTTTGGTGGCATATTTTTGCCGCATTCGAATCTACTCAAGGGAGATTTCAAACGCACAATCCTCTGGATGGTTGTGTGTTTGTATTCTCTCTACGCATAGACCGGGGATCCCCATCCATCACAAAGCGGTTGACTTCACCACCCTACATCATTGTACAGTCACTGGCTCCCACATTGCATGCCATCTAACTGTCCCCGCGGTCTAATTGTACTTCTAGACTCTTTAATCTTCTTGTTCTTGTCATTAACTACTTATTTGCTTTTATAGTTGTCTCGCATCCTCAACGGTATGTTTTTATGAAGTTACTCAAACATCCAATTTATCAATCATTGATAGACCTAAGTATCCTGTATGGCTGGCTACGTGACCTCACTCAAATTGGCAGATCTTCGCGACTGCGATAAAAATCAGAAAATTTGGCACCGTTGTAATTTTTTTAATTTTTCTAGTTTGGGAATCTGGAATTCTGGAAAGTGTCCTTCTGCTACTGAGCTGCGTCCCTTTTGTCCAACAACCAACTGCAGTGCTTGGACCAGCGTCGATACGTGGTGACCACAAAAGATATACCTTGGGGTATCTCAAAGTTCCACGCTGAAGCTACAATTCTTTTATTATTCTGCCGTTACAAGACCCCTTTTTTTCTTTTACTATAGGTGTCAATTAAATCCGATTAGGGCACGAGGGTACTCACGTTGCGTTATTTGAGCGCTTTTTTATTATTGCCACCATGTCGGAGAAACAAATTGACATGACCAAGTTGCTTGATGATGTCGAACGTGGGGACTTGACAACTTCGACCATTGCAGAAGATTCGCAGAAATCTCCTATCCCACCACAGACAGCATCATCCTCGTCCCAGGACTCTGTCGAGACGCCTCCTTCTCCCGAATATGGACTCACCAGGAAGCGACTTGCAAAGTTCGAGTTACAAGATGATGGCGATTTTGATGATACTGACTCCGATTATGATTACGGATATGAAGACGAAGAAGAGGAAGACAAGTACGCCAGTCACACATTTTTGGGGGGATTTCTGTGGATAATGTATGCGGTTCTTCCTGTTTTCCTCATAGTGTGCATTTTAGTCACCTACTATTCCTCTTCGCCTGCTCTGTTCAAACGGTTCAAACTAAACGATCGTCGGGGAGACTTCTACTATCCTGATCTGCCTTCGGGTTACAAGTCTGAAACAGGACACTATGACGATTTCAACATCGAATTCTATGACTTGAAAGAATCTGGTTACTCTTCGAAAGACGGATGGAACAAGCGCGAGAGAGTTCTGTTTTGTGTGCCGTTAAGAGATGCCGCACCTCATCTTCCGATGTTCTTCGAACACATGAAGAATCTCACATATCCTCACAACTTGATTGACATCGCTTTCCTTATTTCGGACACCACTGACTCCACGATCAAGGATTTGAAAAAAATCATGAAGGAAATACAGTCAGACAAAGACCCAAGCATGCATTTCGGGAGAATCAACATCTACGAGAAGGACTTTGGTCAGATCATTGGTCAATCTTTCTCTGATAGACACGGATTCCAAGCTCAAGGACCAAGACGTAAACTGATGGCGATTGCAAGAAACTGGCTTTTGGCTACTGCACTTAGACCGGATCATTCTTGGGTTTATTGGAGAGACGCCGATGTCGAAACGGTCCCTGCGACGATTATAGAGGACTTGATGCATCACGACAAAGATGTCATTGTTCCGAACATTTGGAGACCTTTGCCAGACTGGCTGGGATACGAACAACCATATGATTTGAATTCCTGGCAGGAGAGTGAAGGTGGGATTGAACTGGCAGAGAAGCTTGATGAAGATGCTGTTATCGTTGAAGGTTATCCGGAATACGCAACCTGGAGAACACATCTGGCTTATCTCAGGGATCCATATGGGGACCCTGAGGTTGAGATGGAGCTCGATGGTATTGGGGGTGTCTCGATTCTCAGTAAAGGAGCTGTTTTCCGAAGTGGCGCGATGTTCCCTGCGTTCTCTTATCTCAAGCACGCCGAGACCGAAGGGTTTGGAAAGCTTTGCAAAACCATGAACTTTTCAGTGATTGGGTTGCCGCATTACACCGTTTGGCACATCTACGAGCCGTCTTCTGACGATTTAAAGCATATGAAATGGATGGCAGAGGAAGAAACGAACAGGTTCGAAAGAGCAAGGATTCAAAAGTTCTACGACAAGATCTGGACGAAAGCTTTCGAGGAAGTGGACACGGACTGGAAGTCTCTGAAGTTCAATGTCTTCAAGAACACCGATCTTAAAAGAAAGATCGATATTGATTGGAGTGAGGTCGACGAGTATTTGCAAGATCTGGACGAAGATTGGTCAGAAGACGACGAAGATGAGGAGCTTGAGTTCGGAATTGAAGAGACAAGTAAGAACTTGGAGTCTGCTTTGCTGGAAAAATTGAAAAACAACAAGAAGCAACCGAAGAGAGAAGAGACATTACAAGAAGAATTGTTTGGCCATTTCCCATTGAATCCATACGTCAGTGGAAAGAACGGTAAGAACTACAAGTTTGTCAAATTCAGAAAGACGTCTGACCACGATATCATCAATTCCAATGTCAATGATGAACTCAAACATAAGCAGGAGCAGGAAGAGAAGGAAGCAGAAGCGGCAGAGGCAGCCGAACTGGTATCCGAGCTTGATAATTCCCAACACGGGGAGTCAGAAGAAGCTGAACAAACCGCCGAGTCTGAATCAATGCCTGCTGAAGATGAAAATGCATACCTTGAAAAACTCTATAAAGACAAGGTTGCAGAACGTGATAAGGAGCTGCAGAAGTTGGAGCAGCTCTACAAGAATAAGCAAGTTGAAAAACAAGAGAAGAGCAATCTTGATAGCCAGGAGCTTGAGCGGTTGCATCAGCTGGCAGAGGCCAAAAAGGCTAAGAAGCTTGAGAAACTGCGAAAGTTAGAGAGCGAGAGGAACCGGGTTCACCAAATTGCGATCGACAAGGAGGTGGAAAGACGTAAGAAGCTTGGACTTCTGCCAAACCAGCCAGAGGAACAAGAACAACAGCAGGAACAGGAAAACCAAGAGTTATAGGGAGTACTTGCTCAGTGTAAATATACAACAAAATTTAGATCTAATTCTGACACTTGATTTGAATGAGTATTCGTTAACCATCTTGTAAAATAAAGCATAAACACATAACAAAGGTAAGAGAAACGTGTGTCCACAAAGAAGCGCTTTTATGGAAGAAGAATCTAGAACAAAGAGTCAGCTTTTCAGCTTTCTTCGATCATCTCCAAATAAATCAATTTTCTCCACAGTTCTCCGGCTTCGACAATGATGTTCTCAATGTCTCTATTAGACTTTTTGTGCTGGTAGCTATTCGAGGGAGTGCACTGAGGACAACCACTACCAGAGCATGACACACATCCGCCATTTGCTGTGCCATCCATCGCTGTTTTGCAACCGGGATTGTTAGGGTCCCCGCCCACCAAAGAACGGATCTCCGAAGTTCTCAGGGAAGAAAGCTTATTGAGGAGCTGCTTAATCTCTGACTGATCCAGCTCCATGATGGTGAATTCTTTCGACTTCAGGAATGCAATCGATATGAAAATCAGCTGGATATGAGGATCGATCTGCGAGAAGGGCAAGTTCATCTCAGATAATGGCTGCTCATCAACGTCATCATTGTCTTTCATAGAAAGAGACGAGAACGTTGGGGTCAACTCCATCGATCCGAAAGATGACACCTTGTTCATTAATGTCTTGATGCTTGACGAACGTCCCTTGTTGGATTGTTCAACAAAGTGAGAAGAGTTTCCTGAGGCAGTAAACTCGTCTCCCGTCTCCACTAGAGGATTCCAGAATAAGTCAGGCCCCAGCAATCTCAGTTGCTCGTCGCTCAAGGTACCAAGCTGCTTCAGGTCCTTCTCAAACTTGTCACAGTTGCTTCTGAACCCCAGAAGCAAATCCCAAATTCTTCCACGATCATATCTTGACCAAACCTTTGAGCCACAAAACTTGAGCCACCAAAGAATCCAATCTCCTTTCAACGAGTCTTCGTCCGAAAGATATTTGTGCAACTCTGGAAGTAATTTGCGTAAGCAGTAGAGGAAAAACGATATTCTATCTTCCAAAGACCCACCAAATTTCGGTAAATCTTCGGTGTATTCCTTGTCTGATGAGTCACTAGAATGTGAAGAATTCGTTGTGGTTGATTTCAGTTCGTTCTTTACCGTTGGGTCCGGGGTATGCAGAATAACCAAAGCAAGTCGTTCGTAAACTTCTGCAAAGGTCATTGGCTTGAACGGCGATGCATTAGTATTGCTGGTGTCATCTGAAGAGGACGACACAGTTACGCTTCCAAAGCTGGACATTGAAGTTGGTGAAGATGGAATCACAGGTGTTGAGTTTATCGTTGAAGAGAGACTCTCAGAGCCGTGTTCAAGCTTCTCAAAGGTGTCGTCATTCAAGTTTCTCAACTTCGTTCCATTCTTTGCGACATCATCCTTACCACATAGAACAATCTGAGAATTGCTTAACGGAGGAACCCATTCTGCCAGACCCAAGGCAATCCACGTGAGACCAGAATTGTAATGTATGATAGAACCCCACTTTTTCAGAAATTTCACGATCGCTTGTTCTAATGTCTGGAAGATCTTGTCTTGTATTTCGTAGTAATCTTTCAATTCGGAGTTCATCGTCTTGGGCTTGTAACGCTCCGCGTTTCTCAAGTACTTGTTCAAATCGAATCTTATCTGTGCGACCGGTATTTTTGTGGGTCTTTCCTCTCCTCCCTGGCCGTCATCAGCACTGTAATGTCCGTCAGCGAGAACGTCATCATCATCGTCGTCGTCGACATCATCTGGCTGGATGAAAGGATCTTGAACGTAAGGATGATACTTCAATAAGATTGGCCAAATCTTACACCTGAGCGATGGTGGTAGACCTCGTTGACGAGCAATCATTGAGAGACCCGTGACGTTTTTGGATTGAACAAATTCCTCACAAAGATCCACCAGCTCCGGCACTTCACTCACCGGAGGACGTCCCTTGTACTTCAAACCATTGAATTTTGTGCTGACTTTTGACGGAGTGGACGATGATGATGTTTGCGATCGTAAATCTGAAGGGAGTTTAATCCCTGTAGTCCTTGGTATTTGAGAGGACTTATTTGATGGCGACAGCTCTCTTGCGCCCGATGTAGCTGGCCTGTCAAAATTGCTTCTTCCGGATGTTCGGATTTCTTCCGGGGAAGATTTCTCAAAGTTTTTGTTCAACGTTGATACTGACATGTTTCCGTGTGTCTTCTAGTTGTGCTGGGTGGAAGGTCAATAGAACACTTGTCTTATCTAGTCCCTGATGTTTATGGTGCCTTTTGCAAATTTGGTCGGATGTTAATCCAAAATAGCATGGATGTCTAGCAAATGGCTTCAACCCAGAAGTGAGAACGTCAATTCTGGATAGCTGAACTTGATCACTTTGCGAAAAATGAAGCGAACCGTGACAATTATGCCGCGGGAACACAGGCAAAGAGCAAACTTGAATGAAAGGGCTGCTAATACCAATCAGCTGTCAATCTTAACGGGTTGGACAACAAGCGGGAAAACTCAAGGCAACACTTGAAGTCTTGAAAGTTGAATTTCTGGCTCGGATATCAACAATCTATTAGTTCCGAAACCCTCAACCCAAATGTGGAACACGCTTGATACAGCTGTAATGTGCCCACTTGGTCCTCTGCCGGTACAAACAGTACTCTCTGTTACCGTTCAGTAAAAGCTTACAGCTTATAGCTTACGCCTCAGGCTTTTCACCCTTTCAAATATTCAGTTTGGTCAAATTGTTCAAAACTCAACGCCCCTTTGAATTCGGTATCAGTATTATTTTTCTACTTTTGATCCGTTTTCTCTCAGTCAAACGACCGCTTTTTTTCCTTTTTTTTCCCACAATCCCAGTGAGGAATAAAATTTTTTTTTTGTACCCACCGAGCAAATTGTATTTTTTTGCCCCGGAGAATTGTTGGTCCAGGTGACAAGGCCGCCAGGTTGCTCAGAATTTGCAATGCAACGACCAGTAAAGCAACAATTGCCTATGTAGGTAGACTTTTTGATAATTGCTGCAGTTTGAGTAAGCGGTCTTGCTTCCGCTCACGGTGCTCCAGAACCGTCTACAGGCTTTTCTTCTGGCCAGAGCGGGGCCCCGGTCGCGCGAGCATTTGAGACCGGGACCGCGGCGGTTGAGACTCGCGCACAGAAAACAAAAAATAAAAGAGACAAGGGGAAGTCGCACCGCCACAAGCGCCACTGTTTTCGTCTTCTAGTCTGTGCAAGGATGTGTGGCGCGGCAGAGGCTTGAAAATTTTTTCTTATTTTGTAAGATAAACTGTTTCAAGGGAAGCTCACTAGGAGGTAAACACGACACCAGAAATACAACCTTGCCAATGATTTGCTCAATCTCCGGAGAGCCGGCAGCCGAGCCTGTGGTGTCGCCCAAATCCAACAGGGTTTTCGAAAAAAGACTTGTTGTCGAGTACATCCAGCAGCATGGTACAGATCCCATCTCGAACGAGCCGCTTTCGGTCGAGGAACTGGTTCCTGTGGATTTGACATACTCAGAAAGGCCGCTGGTGGTGAAAGAATCAAACCTCACATCGATACCATCGCTTCTGTCGGTCTTTCAACGTGAATGGGACTCTTTGTCTCTGGAAATTTTCGAGCTTAGAAAACAGCTCAGCGATACAAAAAAGGAGCTGAGTTTGTCATTATACAGACAAGATGCTGCCATTAGAGTTGCGGCAGCCGCAATCAAAGAAAGAGACGAAGCAAGACAGAGTTTGCAGGATCTAGCCATAAAGATCGGCCAAGGAGAGCCTTTGGCACAAATAACTCAAGACGAGAGTGCCCAAGACATCGACACGTCAAACGAGACTCCGCTTCACATCAGCGATGAGATTTCAACCAGACTCATGCAGGCAAGAGAAGAGTTGTTTGTGCAACACAAGTCGCAGAAATACACGTCTCCCTTCACCGAACAGTCTGAGCTGACAACCTCGCTGCTACAGTCGAATAAGATCCGTTCCAATTTGAAACGGAAGGCAAAGGTGGTCATTTCCGAAAAAAACGCAACAAAACTCGCCTTGTTCTACTCGGATAATACTGTTTTGGTCTACGACGTTGCAGAAGAACAGATCAAGCTAGAGCGTTCGCTGCCGAAAAAAATCAAGCCGACGTCAATTGCATGGCTGAACGACTCGCAATTGGCTTTGTCAACCACTCAAGGAGAAATTGTTCTTGTCAGCGAGAATGAGGAACAAACTATCAAAGTTGGGAGAGAAGGCATCGTTCAGCTGCTTATGCATCCGTCTTTACCTCTTTTATTCGTGATTCAGAAGTCACGCTTCTTCATCTACGAAGACAACGCGCCCGTTTTCCAGTCCCAGGAGTTTGACAGTCCTATCGAGAACGCAGCAATTCACCAGGATGGAGTTATATTGGCATTGGCCCTCAAAAACAACCAGATAATTGTCTTCAGCATTGCCGAAGCCACAATAGGTCTCACTGTGTCTCTGGACGCTATCTCGGAGGCCAAATCCATCAAAAAGGTGCTTTTTGCTCCCAACGGTTATTCTCTTTTGGTCCTGGTTTCAACCTCAACGGGAGAAAAAATTGGAGTTTTCCACCTCACGAAAAAAACTTTCCAAGCCGTGTTGGACATTTCCTCGCCAGACGGCACCCCGGTGTTGCAGATCGACAAATCTTCCACTCTTTTGTTCAGCTCGTCGTCTGTCTTCCGCTACTACAAGAAGGGAAAGAAATGGGGTGACGAGATTCCGCAGGTTTTTTCAACCGTCCCCGCCGAAGCAGGACAGGTGGTTGACATCGACCTCCTGGGCGACTCGGAAGGATACGAGATCAATGCGGTTACCGAGGAAGGATATTTGTGTCGTCTCAAGATGACTGGTAATTAATAACTGTATAATCAGTGAAATAGTTGTATTATTAGCTCCAAAACTGCATAAATTTATCGGTTCTTGGCTTTCTGTACCCGTTTTCCTTCAATTGCCGAGAAGCCCGCCGCCGCGCGGTTCCGAATTTTTGATTCAATCCTATCAAAATTTTTTGAAACTTTTTTTGTTTGTGGGCCGAGGCCGATCCTAACACTTGTGACACGTAAAAGGCACATCAAATTAGCTGCTAACATCAAAGTCAAGGTTCATCCCCGGGTAACGTGCGGTGCAAGAATTGATCTGGAACAAGAAATACATGTGTTGTTCATAGTACACCCGAAAAGTTGTACGATCCATCGCTTCCGAAGAATACACGTCTGTGTGTGTTTGCACCATGACGAAGCTCCGAATCGGGTTTCTCAAAAAGGCCCCTGTCACTGAACGTCTTATCAAGGAGGCAACGAAAAACACTCTATGGGGTCCGACCAGCTCGGAACTAAACCAGTTATCAAGACTCTCATTTGACGCGCACGAGCTGTCAACCATCACCAAAGAGCTTCACAGCAGACTCAAGTCCAAAAATGCTCTCCAAATTCTGAAGGCGCTCACTGTTATTCTGTATCTCCTACAGACTGGTTCTGGGAATTTCATAGGTTGGCTCACCGCAAACAGGTTTGCGGTCATAAGTTTGCGCGAGTTTCAGACCACCGAATCAAAACATGGATCTAGTCAGGCCCAGCTCAGTCTCAATATACGCAACAAGGCCAGCGAAATCATGAAATTAGTGGAGGATCAGAACCAACTTTTGCTGAAAAGACAAGAGTTCAAGGTTTTGAGAGAGGAGATGAAACTACCCACACCACGCTCATCCTTAGAAATACCGTCTAGAACGTCAACGGCTTTTGAGAGAGGCACCAAATCGTTGGAAATCAACCGATCCGAATTGTTTAGGGACATTGACCTGTATTGCTCCTCATCCGAGGAGGGAGACGACAAAGATCGCAAGAGGAGCAAGCTCAGTAATATACTGGAGATGGAGGAAGACGCTTCGTTATTACAGGACGAAGTTCCCACTCTCTATCAAAGATTGCATCTCAACAGATCCAAGACCATGCCCTCTAGAAACAAGACCTTGTCCGGCAACAATCCATTCGTCGACAACATCACATCCAGTTAAGTTGATCGTGGTGTCTACCAGCAACAGGCTTTGGCAAGCTAACCCACCCCCCGTGCACTTTATTTCTCTTAATTACTTTTTTTTTCCCTCTAACGGCATCAAGACATTCTTGGATGGACACTGGTGGCCTAATATTTTGGTGGTAATGAATCGAAGCCCTTTATCTTGTAAAGTAACTGAGACGTAGGTATCGGTGAAAAAAAAAATCATTTTTTGAGCATTAAATAAATATCTGTTTTTGATGCACGCGCCTCTCGATCGTCTCCACAAAAATCATATATTGTGGCTGATGGTTACAGCCGCGCAGCCAAATATTGACTGATGGCGAGTGAAAACGATATCCCGAAATCCCAGCGTTTTTGGAGTAGGTTTTGCGTGATTGTCCTGGCGTGGCGTGGTCAGATGCCAAGCGTGAAAAGCAGATTGAAATTAAAAGAAATTTTCCCGCATGGAAACACAGGTCCTGCTGTTATGAGATAATTAGCCCAGCCTGCAAACTAAACTACATTCTCGAATATTATCGAAGAATACCTTCTGTGGCGGTGCACGCCCACTAAATTAATAATTTCCAGAGCGGCGTATCTTTATCGCTGTGGCTGGTGCGTCTACTTTTTTAACCCCTAGCTGTCTAGTCGTTTCTTTTTGTATCCTCCCCCCTTTTGCCACCGAAATTACCTGCTCTCATTCAGCCTTGTCAATATAAATATCTCATAATTTCCCTTCCTTTCCGAACTTTTGTTTACACATTACCTTACTTGATATATATATTTATCATCAACAGCTTACTTTAATTCGCCAGATATACAATGCAAATCTTCGTTAAGACCTTAACAGGAAAGACTATCACTTTGGAGGTAAGTTTGGACGGCGTTTTCTGAAACACACAAACTTGTTTACTAACCAATAACCACAGGTGGAATCTTCGGACACAATTGACAACGTCAAGTCTAAGATTCAGGACAAGGAAGGAATTCCTCCTGACCAGCAAAGACTGATTTTCGCAGGTAAACAACTTGAAGATGGCAGAACCCTTTCTGACTACAACATCCAGAAGGAATCCACTTTGCACTTGGTTCTTAGACTCAGAGGTGGTATGCAAATCTTTGTCAAAACTTTGACCGGTAAGACCATTACATTGGAAGTCGAGTCCTCGGACACCATCGATAACGTCAAGTCTAAGATTCAAGACAAGGAGGGTATTCCACCTGACCAACAAAGACTGATTTTTGCTGGTAAGCAACTTGAAGATGGCAGAACCCTTTCTGACTACAACATCCAGAAGGAATCCACTTTGCACTTGGTTTTGAGATTGAGAGGTGGTATGCAGATCTTTGTGAAGACGCTGACTGGTAAGACCATTACCTTGGAGGTGGAGTCCTCGGACACCATCGATAACGTCAAGTCTAAGATTCAGGACAAGGAGGGTATTCCTCCTGACCAGCAAAGACTGATTTTCGCAGGTAAGCAACTTGAAGATGGCAGAACCCTTTCCGATTACAACATTCAGAAGGAATCCACTCTTCACTTGGTTTTGAGATTGAGAGGTGGTATGCAGATCTTTGTGAAGACTCTTACTGGTAAGACCATCACGCTGGAAGTCGAGTCTTCGGACACAATTGACAATGTGAAGTCGAAAATCCAAGATAAGGAAGGAATTCCTCCTGACCAACAAAGATTGATTTTTGCAGGTAAGCAACTCGAGGACGGCAGAACCCTTTCTGACTACAACATTCAGAAGGAGTCGACTTTGCACTTGGTTTTGAGATTGAGAGGTGGTATGCAAATCTTCGTCAAGACCCTGACCGGTAAGACCATCACCTTGGAAGTCGAGTCTTCTGACACCATCGATAACGTCAAGTCTAAGATTCAGGACAAGGAGGGTATTCCGCCTGATCAACAAAGACTGATTTTTGCTGGTAAGCAACTGGAGGATGGTAGAACTCTTTCTGACTACAACATCCAGAAGGAATCCACTCTTCACTTGGTTTTGAGACTGAGGGGTGGTCAATAGCTGCCCTGTTCTAGTCGATGATTCAATCATGCAGCCCGTTGGCTACATTTATTGATTATAAATCCTGAGTGTTATATTTTTATATGTCTATCTCTACCTCTGAAATCGAGCGAACGGTTTATCGAAGTTGATTTACGTAGAGTAACGTAATTGAGACACATGCAATTTGTCATATAAACCATGATGTATAACATTAATGTCTACGCAGAGTCCAGCGCCTTCTGAGCTTCAACGTTGACGACAGTGTTGACTCTGGCATCTAAAACTTTTCTTATCATTCCAATGCAAGCATTTCTTCTTGAATCATTTTGGCCCATAGGGCTTTCCAGCACTTGCGTAGTCAACCGGATAAAGGCAACAAGAACGCTTTGTAAACTGTCCTTCGTCGCGCAATTTTCTGCGATGGTGGCCCAGTTCATAAACAGTCGGTTCGCAGTCTCAGAATTGGCGTAAACATCAACACTGCTTTTATCCAGCACACCAATAATCCTGGACAAGGATGATATTGCAGTCAACTGAGATTTGTAAGTTGCTTGATAACGCACATTTCCGAAGCAATTATTTAGCTCTTCTGAAATAAACTGCAACAGCTTGAGAGAAGGCTCTTGTTTATTCAGCGCATCAACTAAATTTTCCAGAAGCATGTTGTTTGACTCTTCAAGCCTTGCATCTCTGCTTTTCTTGTTGGAGCCATTTGCCTGTGAAAAAGAGTCTGAGTCGGTATCCATCGCAGATCCGTCTTCTGGTTCCGGATTCAGATGGGTGGAAACTTCAGAGATGTACTCGTCATAAAGTAACTCATCAGGGAAAGTACCCAGAAATCGTCCCAAAGACTTGATGCTGTGCACTGAGTAAGCCTTGTTTTTTCTCTTTGCTTCTATCAATGCGGAGTGTTTGATTTGTTCCAGAAGGTGCTCATTTCCAGGCTGCTCCAAATAGTTGCGGGTGTTGACTGACAGTAAGACCAACGACTGCAGTAAATTTTCTTTCCCCTTATAGGAACGGCCTTTCAAAGATTCCAGTAAAACCTCAAACAAATCAGAGAGATACAAACTTAAATGGCTAAACTGGTCCCCGAGTTTGTCGACTATTTCAATAATGGACATAGCGATAGTTTGTCTCAACTGGAAGTCCGTAGTGTTGAGGTTAGTCTTGACAAGTCCGATGATTTCTTTCAAATACAGTTTGATAGGTGTAGCACCTCCTGAGGAAGATTCGTTCCAGGCCTTCAAGAAGCTTTCACGAATTTCCTTGTTCAAATCGTGCTTCCCAATAAATGCCAAAGGTAGGAATAGAGCAGCAATAGATTCGAATTTGTCACTCGAATATCTCGCAATTGACTCTGTTGTGACTGCAGAAACCCGTTTCAATTGAAGATTGTCACCCGATTCAAAGTAATAGCTATTAATCTTTTTGGAGAGCGATTGAATTTTCTTCATAGAAGCAATTCTGATGCAATATCCAGCTGCAATCGCATACGACTTTGAAATCGTTTCGTTCCTGTCCTTGAATTGTGACGAGCAAATTTTCAACAGTTCGTCTCCGTAGTTTCTGGAAATGAAAAAGTGTCTGGTGATGAGATTGATAATTACTCTGGATCCGGTGACCTTCGAGGGAAGACCCACTGATTTTTTCACGGCATTGGAAAAACTCAGAATAAAGTCTGGCATTAGTGGCTCATCAATCAGATCTATAAGCCGTTCGATAGCTTCCATCACCGGCGAGTTTCCAACGATATTCAATCGCTGACTATCAATATCCTCAGACTTCATATTGTACTTGTCTGCATTCAAAGTCAAGTAGTTCACAATTTGGGGCTCGATGGAAGACATCAGAATTGTCAGCTGTTCCACCATTCCAGGAACAAATGGCTTCAGAGTTAGCGACGATGTTTTTGATAACTTCAGAATCGTATCAAACGCAAAATTTTTCACATCTTCAGACTCACTGAGCAGTCCATTGGTTCCTAAAAGGAACGGTATAAGCTGCTCCAACACATGCCTGCCCTTCTCTGAGTTCTCTTCGTTAGCGGAACTGATCTTATTAACCATTGTAGTCGCCAAGAATCTTGTCAAAGAATTTCCTTCTTTCCTGACACTGTCTTTTATATCGTCCATGATTCTAAAAGACATCCTCCAAATTTCCTCCAGATGTGATTCATAGCTTTCCAAAGACACATACCGCAGCAGGTCTTGAGTGGCAGCAGCACTCGCTTGCCTCACTCTCCATTCCCTGTTTCCCATACTTGTCAGAAGCTCTTTCAATATTATATTGAAATGTTCAGTGACAGTCTTAGAAGAGTCTTGAATGAGAGTGCTCCATATATCGTTCATGGTTCTGGAAACAGTAGGATTTGGATCAAATCTGTATCTGAAAAGCTTCGGAACAAGCTTCTTGGACAACTTGGAGTCTCCAGAGATCAATTGATCCAGTTTTGACTTATCCAGAATTGCCCCCAGACCAAATGCTATTCCCTTTCTTGAAGACCAGAGAGCTGAACTTTTAGCCAAAGACATGAACTTGTAGACTAAGCTTGGGTCACCCACCTCAGATGCAAGGCTCAAAACATCTTTGTAGGTGGAAACTGAACCGTCACCAGTATTGAGGGCTCCAGGGTCAAACAATTCCGTTTCACTGTCCAGCATTCCCGCTTGCAGCTTAGTGGCCTTGTTTGAGTCGGTGAATGAGACCAACAAGTTGTGAACTAAAGTGTCTTTCAGATCAGAATCTCCCATTTCGTAGACTATGCTCAAACCTCTGGAAGCAGATTCCTGGATAATCTCATCTCTGTCAGACAAAAACCTTAAAAATGAGTGCTGTATTTCACTCAACTTTTCCTTGATTAGGGAAATATGCCCACAGTATTGTACCATTGATAGCAGCCAAATACACCCAGCTCTTCTCAAAGAAGGCTTGGTATTCTTACAGGCCTCAAGAATCTTGGAGAGAATGACTGGAAGTCTCTCAATATATCTCGGAATTTGGGGCCGGTGATCGACATTCTTGATATCAAGTCTGTTTTCCATCACCTTGGAGTCCAAGCCAGCCGCTAAAATTGTGAAAGCCTCACCACTTGTGAACAAATAGTCCACTTGTTTTGCTGTGTGCGTTTCGAACAAGACCTTTTCCAACTCTTCGTAATTAGCCTCAGATGAGCTATTCTTTTCAAAACTCAGACTGACAGCACTTAACGCAGCTGTCGCCCTCTCATCTAACTTTTTTGTGAGCACGGTCAGTTTCTCAACATATTTTGTTGTGTACAAACCAGTTTGTGGTGACAAAGACATGACAGGCCCCAAACAACCATACATTCCCAACTGAGATATGCATTCCAGCGAAGCTCTCAAAAGCTTCGAAGTAGAAGAGTTCAATCCTTGCTCAATTTGGCTCAACAAGCCATCGAACTCTTCTACAGAAATGACTGACTCTCTTTCAAACAACACAAGCCGAGAAACCATGAATCCAGAAGTCAGTAGGTCGTTTCGTTCCAGGATCCACCTTAAAGTTTCCCGTGCATTGTTGTCGCTGTACTGTGGATGAGAACACAATATTCCAAGAATCTTCGAGGTATGCAACTGAGCTTCGTCTGAAGTGACCTTCAGAAGAAGTTGCTTCACGTCGTCAACTCGGGAAATGATACAAGATATAGTTGACAGTTGGCACATAGAGATAAACTTTGTTAGAACTCTTCCGACTTCAACATCCTGAATTCCTAAGAAAGTATCCAGAAGAATCATCAGGTACTCCTCCAGCGCGTTCCTCTCGGTGTTCTCCTCCTCGGATAGACGTTTGAGTTCTTGCACAAGAAGGCTGTTCACTTTCTCATCGTGCTCAAGGGCCTTCTCGAGTCTTGTCTTCCATTCTTGATCTATGACAATCACGGTGGAGTGGTCTTGAACTGCACGCATGACTAAACAGTTCCATGTAAAAATCAGTGCACTTTGCAGATGACGCGGACCAATATCACTCAAGAAGGGAATCATTGACCAGAAATCTGGGAACTGAACCTTGCTTGGCTCATTGTTTGAAGGCCAGTAAATTTTGCCTTCGTTCTCAAAGTTAGTATATGGCTGTAACAAAGAGAACCAATACGGATGGAGACCTTTAGTCGCCTCTTCAATAGTCTCCGGTTTGTCTTGAGGTGTTTGAACGACAATATTGAGTAATCTAGATTCAGAATCATCGAAGGGGAAGCAACAGTTGATGAATTTTACTGCCATGTAACGACAATAGTAAACTCCATCTAGGGTCTGACTTTCGTGTGGCGGAATATCCCTCAACAGATATTCCTTCAAAAATGACTTCAAAGTAGCTTTCTCTGTATCTGAAAGTGAATGCAATTGGAAAATAAGCGATGACAATGTTTCTTGGACGGTTGTCCTCAGTTCGGCTGATTCAGTTTCGAGCATACGAAACAAAAACTCAATGTATTCCAAAGTGTTCAACTTTGTTGCTTTTCTCAACAACAATCCCAATGCTTCGTACTGGTACCTGCGCTGGACTGATTCAATCTTAGCACTTGTGCTGGTGCTGTTCTGTCCGCTGCTCAATAAATTGGCCTTCAGCTGCTGCGTGACACTGATCGTCAGATTCTCGTCTTGCTGGATTTCTTGACTCGACATGGACAAGGTGATCCACTTGATAAATCTCACGGTTGCTTGCTTCAGCTTTCCTGAGTCGGAGTTCAGACCAATTGAACAAAGTTGGCTGATTTGAGTGGAAAAAGTGGCGTATTTGCTTTGAGTCAAAAAGTTCATGATTTTCTCTTGTAATTGAGGCGTTGCCTGAGACTTTGATGCTTCTGCGTCTCCCAAAAATAGATTGATCAGTGTGGTGACAATGAACGAGTTTTCGTGGTCAATTGATTTGTTTTTGAGCATCGTTAGTGCAGTGTCCGAGGCTGAGGAAGGATCTGCGGAAGCAACTAGAGGAATCACTCGGCTTTCGTGTGAAAAACCATATTCCACAAACTTAAGAATAGAGTTTTTGTAGCTTGTCAGTGTTCCGATATCAAATGTGACCCCCGCATCATAGGTGAAAAAGGCACAGTCGGATTTTGATAGTCCCGGGAAAGTTATATCCTTCGGTATCTGATTGGTATTGTCAGGCAAAACAGGTTTCATCAACATGAACTTGTAGAATTTCTCGATCAAATAAGCCTCATCTTCTTTATGTTCGTCCAATCGCAAAAATTCTCTGTAGTTCTTCTCATCATCGGCATTGTTGACTTCGTACTGGAACTTTAGAAGTAGTTTGCATAAAATGTTAAACAGTCTTGCTGCAATAACGGGCCTCATTGCTGAGATGCCGCTGATTAACTCAGGGATCAGCTCGTGTTGTTCTTCCTCATCGCATCTGGTGATTCCCTTCGATATGAAAAGGAGTGTGTAAGACTGCACAACCGTAGGATCGGTACCGGTAGGAATTCCCGGATTCTTCACCTGTTTTAGCAAGGCACTGACCGGCAGTTTGACATTCTGAGATGAATTGATCCTTGTCAAAAGGTATTTGACGGTCTTTCCGAGCTGGGCACGCACCTGGGCATGGGGGGAGCCAAATTTCAGTAACAAGGGAGCCAAATAGAGGCCCAGAGACGCTTGTAATTTTTCATCAGTGTTGGCTAGCGCAAGCCGCAGCTCAACTCTTTCTATCAACGCCGTTTCAGTTTCTGCCATTAGTTACGTGTTGAATTTAATGGCTCTTCCTTTGTTAGCCACTCCAGCTTTCTTCTGAGTCTCTAGGAAGGCAAAATAAATCTGGAAATTGACAGTCGCGACGATTCTCCGAGGGCGAAACAAAAAAACACGACAGCCCCGTCGGTGATAAAAACAAATCAATCCAAGGCTGTGAACATTTTAAACAAGAGAATCTATTACATCTGTGTAGTGCTGCAAAATTCAACACTGTGGCTCTCTCTTACACAAATGAGAGCCACGAGTGAATTTTCGGCCACCTCGGCAATGTAAAAGTTTATATGAATCTGTCAACGGTACCTAATGCGGGTCTTTAATTTTTACCAGTGAGTTTAAATGACCTTGTCTAATGTCATTATGCAGTCCCACAAAGAGTTCATCACGCCAAGCCGGCATTGATTCTGGTTACCCGTTCAGCATGTTGAAGCACCTACGACTCATGCGTAGGGAGCACGTTAATCACAAGACATCTTGCGATGGTTATTACCTCAAAAGATGCATGCAGTAATCAAGTTTAAGATAGTTCGAGCCTTGTGCATGCTAGCCAGAGAGCAGATCATTGGTATCCATGCAACCAGATGAATAAAAATCGTCTAGATCCAAGTTGGCATGGAAGTGTATCTCCTCAGGGTTCAAGAAATTTTGAAGCTAGCACGACCTGCAGGGTCTAGCGAACAAAGTGTCTTTGATGATAACAGATAGTGGTGTGAGCTCCAAGGAATCAAATATGTACCTACAAAAAGTAGCAGCTTCTGTCAAGAATGACACCGTGCTAATACCAAATGCCTGGCCACAGTAATCTTACTAGGATATGACCTCTGCAAGATCACGTAGCATGAATTCACACAATAATTGTTCAAGGTACCACGCACATCCAGTGCGGTAAAGAGCCCTATTTACACGACACAATCCAGGTAGCAATTTAAATACCCTTTCACACTACGAACAAGACAAAATTTCAACTTACCGTCCGTCTCTTGTTTTGTAGCTAAATACGAGCTCCAATCAATCGGCGGTGACATTGCCTTCCCACTCGAGAGACAAAGCGAAATTACAGGTGCGCATCAATGCAGGCGGTGTCGGAACAGATCAAAAACATTGCCTAATTGGGACGATCTTGATATTTTCCCGATTTTTCAAAAAAAAAAAGGAGCATGCACATCACAGCGCGCACGCATGGCAGGCGGAGTTAAGAGGAAATTCTGACAAGAGCATGGCGGACTATTTCAAACTCGCCCGTGATTTTCCCGTATGTCAGATGAGAAAGTCTCGTCAAACTGTTTGACAGCGTCAACTGTAAACTTTATAGAATTCTCGGGACGTAGTTCGACAGTGGGGTCTGTGCAGTGTAGAGATTATAGTCAAGTAAAGCTTCCACTCGGCATTACAAATAAGCTAGTTCATGTCGGGGACAAGTACCAACCTACTCTTGTGCAGTAAAACACATTTCGCTACAGAAGAGGGGCTTCACCTAGCGGTAGTGGGGAAGGGGAGGGGATAAACACGTTCGGGTGAACAAGCTATACAGAAGGGTATCTTCGCATGCACGACATACGTACAGACGTGCACGGAAACTTAACAATGTCAAACTTTCATGGGGATTGTCTAGCAGGCTCTCATAATGCATTATTTGAGTCAAGCCGGATATGTGCTTTTCGCGATTGTTCTGATTCGAGTTGTGACAGATCGATTTCACACTTCTCTTCAGATGTCAATTCTCTGACAAGGCTGTTTAAAGTGGACGACTTAAAACAAAGGAACAAAGAAAGATCTGTAGTGTGTACCTGGTTTCCCCCTTTCCCGAAAACTTACGGCTGCCACAAAAAGCAAAAAAAAAGAACCTGCGAAAAAATTCCCTCTCGGTTTCTCGGTTTCTGGACATTAGTATGCTGATCCGGAACCACAACAAAGACAGCACACAGTTGAAGTAAAAAGTCCCGGTCAATAATGCCCCTTGTAAGGGCTCGCCACTTCCAGTTGTACTTCTACAGCTATGTCTGGCCCTGCAAGTTTCCCGTATAACGCCTAATACTCGAATCGCGGACTGATTATTTGTTTTCCTTCTGCTCGTGCATAATCACATCTCTGCGCCTCCTGCCTTTCGGAGTCAATTCAAATGTAATGTTTTGTGAAAAGTTAAGGAGCTTTACATGGAATAAAAAAACCCCTATGAAATGCTACCTCCAAACCTCTTATCTGCTGTTTTAACCAAATCCGACCATTGCTAATAGCTGGACGCAAGGTTGTACGGATAGTGACAATCTCAAAAGGTTGCAGCATACGTCTGATGATTCGTCTGATGATCAAATGTCCACAGAATGAGAAACTTTCTTTTAACCACACCATAAACCAACATTGACAAACTGCCGAAAGTAATACATCAAACTTAGTGGGGTTCTTGTAGTGTTACAGATATAAAAATGGCTTCGTTGCCGCACCTGCCTCGTCCTTCAAGACTAATTTCAATTTTGCCAGTATTACTAGCTCTTGCTATCACTTCTCTTCGTTGGACTCAAGTATCACCGGTTGCTTGTCCCTTAGCGTTTCCTAGCAGTTGGCTTAACCAATACAAGATTGCATTAAAAAAATCTGACGTCAAACGATTTGTGTCAACTCAGCTTCTGTCCAATTGTATAACAAAGGCAAACATTTTTGCACATCGGATCATCGAAAGGTAACAACAAAGGTGCTCACAAAAGAATCTGTTTGTACTACCAAAATAGGAGTTTTTTCGTGATTTGACGGAGAAGAAAAAATTCCCGCTAGCGCCCACACAAAACCACACATTTCTTACCCCACGACGCAGAGACTTAGAGCCACACAACACACTGCATCTTTGAGTCCGATCTTCCCCTTTGTTTGAGAAAATAGACGCTGAACAAAAATTAATTTTTTGTCTTGTCTTGATCCAAACAATATCTTGGAGCCTGCGAAAACTTGCTCCCTCTTTTGTTTCATTAGTTCTTCTTGGAATTAATTGAAGCAAGCCTATATCACATCAAACACCAGCATAACAGCAATCAATTCTTTATCAGCAGTTCTCTTGGATCGTACTACAACCGAGACTCTGATCGTTATCAATTGACATAAGATCACAAACATCTCAAGCTTTTTTTGCAGTTGACTGAACGTGTCTGCTATAAAGAAGCGCCAAATTCAGCAAATTCTTTATTTCCAATCTCATTCACCAAGCCAGCTTGTTGAAAGACATAAAGCGGTTTTATTCAACTTTGAATCAATCAGCTCGAGCAGAGAATATCAGCAAAATGGCTAGTGCAGGAAATATGATGGAAGGCATTGAAGACAATAGCATCAGATTGTACAAAAACGCCAGTTTGGAAAAGCATGCAGAATTATCTCCAATGGGTGAGAACTCTTTAGTTGATAACAATGATCTCCGCTTCATCAGCGAAAGTGGGAGCGAACAATCATCTGATTATTCAGAAATTCCTTCCTCAAGCGGTGAAGGGGACGCGGAAGGTTATGACGAAGACATTGATGACCATTTTGGACAACATCATAAGGTCACTACGCATGATGATATTGCTGAAGAGGAAAAAGAGGATGAGAGCAGCGATGAAGATACCAAACTGGAGAACTCTTCTGGGAATGGCTCGCCAAGTCAGAAACAAGCCAACATCAGCGGAAGCCTTTCCTGTGATGAAGATAGTTTCAGTAAGGAGACAGACAGTCCTGCCTCCGAGAGAGGCCGTCCTTCTGCATGCGTCTTTGTTGCCAGTCTTTCTTCCAATCTGTCGGATGATATTCTCTGTCAATCGGTCAACAGCCACTTTAAACAATGGGGAACTATTTCCCTTGTCAAAGTGCTGAGAGACCCTGCAAACAGACCGTATGCTTTCGTTCAGTACAAGAAAGAAGAGGATGCAAAGAGAGCTATCGCCGAGGGTCAACACTCGCTTCTCAACGGTAGAACGATCAGATGTGAGAAGGCTAGAGTCAACCGTACGCTTTACATCGAAACAACAAATAAGGCATTAGTTGAGTCGTCCATCAGATCATTCTTGGAGAAATTCGGTGAAATCGAAAAACTGGTTTCTGTTGATGAAAAGAGTAACCTCGTTGACTTGCATTCGGGTGCGCATTCCTACTGGTTTTGCAAGTTTGTGTATCGCCAGGACGCCATCAGCGCTTATGCCAATTTGAAGGTCAAACCGTTCTGGAACGTTGAATGGGCCCAAAACCTCGAAGATGAAAACAATGATACACCAGAGGTGACAATCGACAAATATTCCATCTTTGTGGGTCAACTTGACCCAAGGATCAACAGAGAGGAATTGATTGAACGGTTTGAACACCATGGAAAAATCAAAGAAGCCATTTTAGTTAACAGACCTTTGAACAACTTTGCATTCGTGAAGTTTGAGACTAGAAAGGCTGCAGCTTCGGCAGTTGAAAGAGAGAATCACTCCATGTTCAAGTTCAAGACCATTCACGTGCAGTATCGTGAGATGTACAACAATTACAAGAACAAGTACTCGAACGAAAATGGTCCAAAGCTGAACCTTGCTCCTCCGCCAGTTAGTTTCAGGAGAAGACACTCTTACAGCTCAAATAACAAGCTGAAAAAGGTTCCAAACTTCTACCGTACTCGCTTCGGTAGCTTCAGTGGTTTCCCTGAGCAGCAGGAGCTGCAACAGTCTCCATTTTCCAACTTGAAACGAAACAACATGTCCAACCCACCACTTCTGAGAAGATTTTCCTTCGGCAACACAACGCCAAACAACCCTCCTGGGAAGAATCAGAAAAGCAACTTTGACTTCGCCAACAATTTTGCAGGCAAAAATCAAGGTGAGCCAATGAAAGGTCCTCATTTCAGGAGAGTGAACTCCAGGGAATTGAGAGTGGATGAAGGGGAAATGATGGGTACAAGCGATGACGAAGGCACGACAAACACAGCAAATGGTAGACTCGACGAGAACGATGAAGGGACAGTTGCCCGCAGCACACACACAGCTTATTCTTCAACAACCAACGGTGCTCCAAAGACAACCTATTCTTACACGTCTGTCGATGTCGATGAATACTCCCCAAAATTTCCACAAGCTCACACCTTGGCTGATTCCAAACTGGCCCCACCAATGGGGGGAAATGGTGGACCTAACTATTATCAGTCGCCTGCCCCTTATTATTATATTCTTCCAACCAAGGATATTGGCAACTACATTGGAAACCCAATGTCTTCGGGAGTTTGCAACAATAACCCCGCAATGGTTGGTGTGCCTGGTACTAGTTCAGGTGTTCAGGGCGTGGGAACACCACCTGCGACCGGCTACTATTACACATACGCACCATACGACATGAACTCCAATCCATCGTTGTATCCGTGCTACATGTATTACAACCCGAACCCAGTTCCAGGAACGTCTACTGACCAGACGCAAGGCTACCTTCCTGATGCTTACGAGCAACATCTCCAGGGATGAATAACAATGCCTTCAACAATTGTGGTTGGTTTTAGCTTTGTGAAGCATCCGAGAGACCAGAAGAGGAAAGTTGTTGGTTAATGGGGTTTGAATTTCCATTTTGAGTGTGTTGCTGGATCTCTTGGTGATTCCGGTTGGTCTTTATTCATAACCTGATGATTTTGCTAGATGCGAGGTGCGATGTTTCTCTT
This sequence comes from Ogataea zsoltii, assembly GCA_003709205.3. Classification (NCBI taxonomy): domain Eukaryota; kingdom Fungi; phylum Ascomycota; class Pichiomycetes; order Pichiales; family Pichiaceae; genus Ogataea; species Ogataea zsoltii. Next base: position 293,683 of record PPKH03000009.1, read on the forward strand.
GTTACCCTTTATTTTGTTTCGTTTTTGGAGTACTGATTTTTGTCTCAAAGCCGCTTGAGCCTCGACTTTTGTGTTGTTTTTGATTATGGATTCCTTGATCCTGTGCTCACTCTGACGTTGACTTGGCAGACTGGCTCGTTCCAGCGCGTCGCAGAAGCGTTTGGCCAAGGATTTCTTGAGGTTCAAGTCGGCTGTGTTTATACCGTCTTCATTTGTTTCGTTCTTTTCTTTATATAGTATGATAATTCATATTTCACTTGTGTTTTTTTGGATGATGTTGAAGCGAAGAAAAATCTTGAGTTGAAAATATATTTTCGTTTTGCAAAAAAAAATTTATATTTTGAACCCCTTGGTAGGTTTCTACTAAAGACGAAATTGGCCGTTCGACTCTGGTACAATTTCTCAAATGCGTGGCTCAGCGTTTTACCACTTTGGGTTTGAGAAGTTGGCGAACAATGTGCCTTCGAAAGCTTTTGACTTGCTGAAGAAATCTGGACCTAACAATGAGAAGACTTTTGAAAAACTAGACCTGCGTGAGTTTGAGCCTTTACGGTTTCCGAATTTTGTGAGCATTGAAGATGTTGTTCGATCTTCGAGCAGCGGGTTTGATGAGGTGTTTTTGAAGAATTCTCAGAGGCTCACGAACGGAGATGATACGGGAGATATGACCGAATCTAGTGGGCTCGATTTGGAAAGAGCGCAGATGGATGGGAAACAGCAGCCGGGCCAGGGTTCCGATTCGGCTGAGGAAGTCATCATTGCCGACGACTACGAGCTTAAACATTTTGTGAGTCTTGCGACATTTGAAGGGATGTCAGACACTGTGACTAGTACGTTAATTGTGGCGTTGGAGAATCTTCCTGGATTTATTGTGAGTTCTGAGATTCTTGTTGAGAATTTTTTGGAGTATGTTATTGGCAAATTGTTGCCAAAAATGGAGGTTTCTATCAAAACAGGGGAACAAAAAACATGTGAAGTCAACGGTGGATTCACATGGACGTTTGTTGAGACTGATTTTCTCGATAACAAGACGGTTTTTGTCCAATTTGAGGACATCTTGACCCTGTATCTGTTCAACAGTGTTGTGAACGGGCTCCGGGATGTTCTTGAAGAGGGTGAATATGAGCTTGAAGTTGGTGTGAAACAGATTGGTTTGCTAGCTTGTTCGAAGCTGGAGGAGCTGGTGGAGGCGAGTGTTCCGGAGGAAGAGAAAGAGAGTTTGAAACAGCGCATAAAGTTGCTTGGGAAGACGAAGATCAGGGCCAAAAAACAGGGGGACAGGCTGGATAACCTGTCTCAGTACTACGACCAGTACGAGGTGGATTCCAGCGAATTGCAGGACGTTCCGAGCGAGATGGTGGATGCTGTGAAGCAGAACATTGTTGATTTTCGTCTTCGTGTGTCGAAGCTGGAGAGCCAGAAGAAAGAGCAACAGCTGATTAATGACAAGCGCAACTCGCGGATGAAGCTCAAGAGACTGTTCAACGATTTGCAGAGGGCCGATCGACGCAAAACGGCGACGGCGGACGCAATGGACGTGGATAATGAGTCGGACGAGGAGTCGGACAACGAGAACAACGAGAACGCGGATGAGTTGAACGATGACGAGTATTATGAAGAGGAACAGGCTCAGCAGAGGGCCAAGAACGAGAGAACGTATCAATATAGACTCCAGCAGCTGCGGAAGGCCGAAGCGGTCCGGATAAAGAACTACGAGGCGTTCCGGACCTCGATCGATAGCGATGTTTACCGGGACGAGTACATTCCTGGGGCAAGAAAGGTGTTTTTGGAGAGCTTTGTGGAGAAAATCACGGACGCCAACAACAAGATCGACTCGAATCTGAGCTACTACACGAACCACGGGAACTATCTTGCGTACCGGAACAAAGTGCGGATCGAGGAGGAGCGACTGGACGATCTGGACCGCGAGGAGGAGCAAAAAGAGACGGTGGTTGCGCAGGAAAAGAGCGAGTTTTTGTCTTCGTACGAGACGACATCGACGACGACAAACAACAAACCTGTGAAGCTGTCGCTGAAGAAGAGGGACACGCCCGGCGACGAGCAGGTGTTGGACGGAGCAGCTGTGGCGAAAATCAGGGCCAAGATCGAGTCTGTGGTGGAGGAGTATCTGGGTATGAGAGAGGAGTCTTTGGTGACGTTTATTTGCACGTTTGTGGAGAAAAACTACTTCAAAGGCACGGAGTGCGCGGAGTACGAGAGCTTTCTGAAAGAATTGGGCGAGACGTTGGACGAGGACGCGCCGGTTGCCGCGCAGGAGGTGTATACGTTTGTCGAGTCGGTTTTGTAGATTAGACAGAAAGGAAAATTCCGGAGTTCGGAAATGTGAGGTGAGGGATTTGGGGAAGCGCGAAAATCGGGAAAAAAAAAAGTGGAAACACCCGTGCACCAGCACGGATTTCTTCCCGTTGTGCGGGAAGGAAAAATGCCTCGAGAGGGAGAGAGGGATCGATTTGAAATAAAGAGGTGGTGGTGTGTTCAGGGGGTTTAGCAGCCAAACTAGCAATTGACACGGCTTTGAATCGGATGCTTTGAGCGCGCGGTGCACAATTCGATGAGCGACGCATATTATCTGGAAAGAACCATTTTTCCCTCGAATCTGGTTGTGTTCTACTTCACCAACTTCAGAGTCCGTGTGTTTGGGAAGAACGACCTGCATCGCTACAGCAAGGGCCGTTCGGCCGGCTACAAACACAGGCGTCTTCTCACAAGCTCCACGTGGCAGGATCTGACGGAGCCGTCTGACTCGCTGGATCCGTTCATCAACGATGACGAGGTTTTCGACCAGGTTTTGAAAAGGACACCCCGGGCCCCGGGAAACGGCGGCGGCGGCGGCAACGAAGGAACGGAATTTCACGGTGTTTCTGCGGCAAAGGCAAAAAACACGTTTGTAAACGTCTTTGTGCGGTCCACCTCGATCGCCGTCAACAACACAGAGAGCCACTCGTTCCACGCGTGTGTCCTGCATGCGGCAGTTCTTGCCGGTTGTGACAAGTCCAAGGACGAGGACACGCTTCTCGTGACGCTGAGCAGCGGCCATTTGCTGCTGATTCGAATCGTCTACGCCAACGGCGATTACATGCCGGTTGTGGTGCAGAAAATCAGTCTGAACAACGACTCAAACAGCAACAAGCTGCTCACGCCGGGGTTCAAGATCGCAACGTTCCGACTCGGGACCGTCATTGCGCTGGCGGCGTTCACCAAGGTGGTGCGGCTCGCCACGGTGGGGTACGACGACGCGGGAATTCCGTCGGTGGGGAACTCGATCAACCTTGTTTCGTCGGGCATGATTCTGCACAGCGTGTTTCTGGAGCCCGTCGACAAGAGTTTCATCATCCTGGTGAACCTGGTGTCCACGGACGAGAACATTGTTCAGCTCGAGGTGAACGAGGTTTGTCTGGCGAATGACGCGGTCAGTAACACGCGCAAACAGACAATGTTGCTGCCCAACACGTTCGAGCTGCCCTACCACATGATTCCGCTCCCGAACACGCAATGTGTCGCCATGGTGCAGGAAACAAAGTGCACCATCAAGGGAGTCAACTTTCTGATGCATCACGACGGCGTGGACCAGGCAGAAATACCGTTTCCGCCCGACACGGCGACTCTCGACGACACGGCATTCGCGGTCCAGTCGTATTACAGACCGACGTCGTTGATCACGTGTCTTCCGTGCGACGAGTACTACGACCGTGACATCCGCTACGACCAGGTTCTGTTGACCACGACGCACGCAACAATGTGGCTTTTCGAGGTGTTTTACCACACGAAGAAACACGAGTGGTCTATCAAACTGCGCAAGTTGTTTGCACAACCAACCATCTTCAGCAACTTCTCTATGGAGGAGATCGGCGACTCGCACTACTCGCTGACGTACTCGAACGAGCGAGGATCGCTTGACTTCAAGATCATCAAGCTCTCGATGAAAGGAAAGGGAAAACAGAGTCTGAAGATGAAGGTTTTGGAGGACAAAGGCACGTCGGCCAACTGGTATCCGACTCTCGATTACGTTATTGTCGAGCCGCTTCGTCCAAAGTTCGTCAACGCCACCTCCTCGCAGGAACTGTGGTGTATCGGCCGTTGCGACAGCAAGGGCTCGCTGTTGAACCTCAGAAAGGGCTATGGGGCCGAAAAGTCCACGCCCGTGGCAGACTACAAGGACGTGCAACAGATCTTCCAGCTCGAACCCGAAGACGGCAAGCTCAAGCTTTTGCTGAGTTTTCCTTACAAGTCCGTGCTGGTGAACTTCAGCGACGAGGAGCTCTCTTCGGACGATGAGAACTCGTTTCTGGAAGGAACCGACGGCAGCAGCGAGATCGAGGAACTGAAGGATTTTGCAATCGATGAAAGAACCGTTCATTTTGCAAAATTGGCTGACGAAACGTATATCCAGGTGTACGAAACAGGCTGGAGAGTCGGAGATTTCAAGACCGTCGAAGGTCTGACCGACTACGACGTTCCATTTACCATCAGTTTGGCTGCCTCGTACGAAAACTACGTTGTTCTGGCGTACGACGCTGTGTCCGAAGGAAAGTTGCTGACAAACGTTGAAGTTTTCGAGGTGAACAACGGCTCCATTCACTCGATCGAGATCAAGCCGTATCTGGAGAATCTCCAGCCCGCATTTGTCAAGTTCGCACTCATTTCAGGCTCGCTGTATTTGCTGCTGGCAACATACTCAAACAAGATCTACTTTTACAAGCTGAACGCCAGCTCCGGGTTCAAACTCAGCGCTACGCTCGACATCAATTCCATGGTTGATAAAGAAACGGAGACTTTTGAGATCCCACACGACATACTTGTGTTGAAAACAGACAGACTTCTGGTGACTTCGAAAAGCGGCTCGTTCATTCTGCTGAGCTTTGTGGGCGACAGGTTCGACAAAACTGCTTTGGTGAAAGTCGGAGAGGCTCCTGTTGACATACTCCAAGTGAAAGACTGTGTCTTTTATCTGGTGACAAAAGCCCTATGGAAGCTCGATCTGTCCAAATCATGTTATCCAGAAAGAGTCTGGGTCTCCGAATCCACTGAGAGAAGCTGCAAGAGCGCCATTTTGTTGCAAAGATTCCCAGAACCTGAAGGCTCGGACGCGTTTGACGATCAACTTGTTACGGTGCGAGATGATGGATTATGCAGTCTTTTCGTGTCCAAGAACTTGGATTGCAGTGTCAGAAAAGTGCCGTTGAATTTCACTCCAATGAAACTTTTCTACTATGAACACTTCACGCTGTTTGTGGTGATTGTGAAGGTTCTGGACGAAGCTGCGGACGAGAAGATGCTGTTTGTGGACCATCGGACAAGGAAACTCATGTCGTGCAAACACGAACAGCCGGTGTTCAAGCCCGGAGAATATCCAATAGCCGTCGCACGGTGGCAGGTTCAATCGCGAAGGATGGAGGATTACACCCACAATCATCTGTTGGTGGGTTGTTCCAACACACAGAATGGATCGGGTTCTGTCAAGATCGTGGAGATCAAGAAAACAAAGGATTCGGTGAATTTGAGACTGCTGAACTCGTGGACCGAGTCTGGACCTGTTCAAGTTGTGGCACAGCTTCCAGACTCCACAATTGCGTTTGCGACGGGAAACGTGATCTATTTCAAACGGTATCTTCCCGGCGAGAGCAAGTTGAGTGAATCTCAAAAGGTCTTTGAGTTCAGTTCCGTGGTTAAACACATCCACGCTGTCAACATGGACGTTGTCATTGTGATCACCGCCAAAGAGTCGTATTATTTGTTCAAATACGATGGCGAAAAGCTAGAACACATTCTGAACGACTCGATGAATCGGGTTCTTGTTGGCCAATGTCTGGTCTCAAAAGAGGACGATATGTCGATAACCATTGCTGATCTAGAACATTGCACCATTACTACCATCTCCATCAAGGACTCACCGTACGTGTCGCCTGTGACCCAGGCAAAGGTGAGAGTGCCTTTTTTCCCGAGAATCAACCAGTGTCATTTCGGTGCCATCTGGGCTAATCAAGACAATCGAAACCAATCAAACATCATGGCCATTGGAATAAATGGAGAAGTGAAGATGCTAACGAAAATCACGAAAAACCAATATGATAGAATATTGTTCCATCTCCAGAAGCAACTGCAAACCAGCAAACAACGGGCCCCTTTGAAGCTCTGCGATCTGTCGCCGCTGGAGTTCCAGGAGAAAGACAGCTGTCGCTTCAATGTGGTGAAAGCAGACTCGTTGGTTGATAAGCTGAGTGAGTTTAATGATCTCGAGTTGGATCGCTTGCTTCATGAATCGCTAATTTAATTAATCCAGTATTTATATACCATCTCCCCAATATAATAAACCTCAAGTTCAATGTTTCTCGCTCTCGACTTCCTGTTTAATCTTGTCCAATAGATTGTTGATCCTCGGTGCCATCAGAGGTTGTCCTCTGCGCGTTTTGGCTTCTTTCAGCGTCTTTGTCTGTTTTTCCCGTCTGTTCTGTTTCTCTGCAATGATCTGCAGTTTTTCTTTGGTCTTGGCGATCTGCTCCTGTCTCTTGCGTTCCTTGCGTTCTTTCTTGATCTGCATTCTCTCTTGGAAACTCAGCTGTTTTCTCTCATTGGGACGCTCGCGCTGTTCTTCTGTCCTCTCCGAGTCGCCCTCGCCCTCCTTCTCTAGGAGCTTGAAGTAGCTTCTTCTCAGACTTGCTCTATGCGTGAGTGCCTTCTTGATGTCATTCGCTACTGATGTTAGTGGTTTTCTCCGTCAAGAGTCCTGGAACAACTTACTTTTTGTGTCTCTGCCATACTTCTTGGTCCCCTTTCGGTTCATTGGGCCCCTCGACTTGAAATCACGTCCTTCGCCAGCCATTTTGTTGTCGAAATTGAACGTTCTAGAGAACACTGATAAATTTTCTACACTTTTTTTTTTTTTATTTAATTTTCTTGAATATATATTTTTTTTTGACACTCGCGAAAACGGGACAAACGGTGTTCGAAAAAAAAAACGGATTTTTCATGGGAATTTTTCTTACTAAGTGAAAAAAGAATATCAAAAAAAAAATTTTGCTCTTGCAAAATCGGATCTTGATAGTGATTGCCCTTCGAAATACACCCTCTTCCGCTCGCAGTGACCAACCCCGTCGAACAGCAATACCGGCGCATGATTCCGTGTGACTTGATACAATAATGAGCAACATAAAATTGGCATTTCTCCGATATGCGGAGATGCAGACGATCCAGCGAAGAGAGCTCACTCTCCAATGGTGTTTGCAACTAGGAGGCGCTCTCTCGTTCCCAAAGGGTCCCGACGTACGCCAGAACAGCATCATTCCATTGGCACACATCACGCGAGAAAAGATCCGCAACGTCAAGAATAATTGGTCTCTTTTCAGAAGAAACATCACCATGACCCAGACCAGGTTCTTCGAAAACAACTTCGACGCCATGGTCAGCAACGATTCTGCGCATCCCCAGCAGCTGCAGGAGGCACACGCAAGGCTAGCCGATTTCATAGAGCAGCTCGATGACTGCCATGAGAACAACAACAGACGAATAAATCTCCTGACCACCGAGCGAATAGAACTGTTCCATTCCTTCTACAAGGACAATTTCCTGAGTCTTTGTCACAAATTGCTGACAACTTCGCCCAACGAACTCTATCTCGGCTTTGATTTCGGGTCGATCGACGCGCTTCTCCACGTTCTGGACTCGCACGGCAGTCTGGACGAGACGGCGAAGCTTTTCGAGCATTTCGAGTCCAAGTCGACAGCAGGAAAAATCCGCAAGCTCAAGAATCTTGCGCAAAATAATACACAGTTACAATCGCTGCAAAAACTCAGCAAAAAATACATGTCTTTGAGAGCATTGGCAAACCTCGACGAAGAAGCCACCACGACCATAGACACCAAGACACAGGAACAGATCTTGGAACTGATCGACAAGTCAGCTCCTCTTCCCAAAGGATTCAATCTTGTCATGACGAAGATTTGCACCCAAATACTGGAAAATGCGCCTGATGACCGGAATTTCGCTGCAAATGTCATCAATTTGGTGAGGAAAATTGTTCCTGCTGACCATTACGACTCGATGTTCGTCAGCCAGGCATACAGACACGGAGAGGCACGGAGTTTCCCCGACAAATATGCTCTGTTGAGCGATCTGATGGGCGAAGATGTCCCCTTTGAGAAGAAGAGAAACGTGGTTTTCTCTGTGTTGAAGCACACCGAACATCTCGAGAGTTTCTATCTCTGGTTCAAAACGTTCCAGAACGTTGTTCTCGATTACAGGTCGACTCCCAGCGAGTTTCTTATTCTGAAACACCGATTTCTCTTCAACAAACGTTTTTCCGTGAAAAAACTGCCAAAATTGGGCCTCACAGACGAAGAATTCTCCAAGTTTTTGAGTTGCATGATCTATGGGTATTCGAGATGGGGAGACAGAAACTTTGCTCTGTTGCTGTACAACCTCAAGACAAAAATGGACCTGGAGCTCGACGTTTCCGACCACATCGGACTGTTGCAGGCACAAACTTCGCTCAAAGAGTACGAAAGTGCGCTCGATTCGGTGGTTCATCTTGCACGGACTGACTGCAGCTTCCTCAATATGGACACCTACGATCACATTTTCTTCATCCTGTCCCGGACTGAACGGTGGGCGAATTTGAAGGAGATGTTTGAGTCTCTGCAGGAAAAGGGACTCGCCCCAACAAAGTCGCAATACTCGATGATTTTCATGGCTCTGGGATCAAAAGGAGCCACCGAACCCATGCTGGAGCTGTGGGAGATGTTTCTGAAGCGGGGATTTGTTCCTGACGAGCCCATTTTGTACACGGTCATCTCGGCGTTCATCAAGACAAAGTCTTACGGAGAGGCGTTGCAGTGGTTTTCGGCGTTTTCGTACTACAAGGTGGCTCTTTCTCCGCGGTCGTACGGTCTGATGTTGGAGGCTTTGTCCGGGACAAACGACATTGCCGCTTGTTTCCGTCTGTTGGACGAGATGACGAAACTGTCGATCCAACGGATCTCGCGGGACAATTTCCACGGACTTCTCAACAATTGTGCGATGTTGGGCGATTACAAGAGCGTGGAGCTGATTATCTCGCATTATTTCCCGCTGTTCAGAATCGACCCGTCGGAAAGGGACAACGTTTGGAGACTCAAGGCGCATTATTTCGGCTATCGGTTCGGAACCGCGGTCCAGATGTACGAGCAGCTCGTTTCGATGCGTCGCGACACGTACCAAGACACGGTTCTTGCTCTGGAGTCGGCGTCTCATTTCAGCGAGATGTCCAAGTTCAACGAGCTTTGGCGCTATGCAAAGACCAAGTTCGGCGACCAGCTCGCCATGGACGCATACGTGCCGTTTCTGGTGGCATCGGTCAAACAGAACGCGCTTTCCGGTCTGCCGGGTCTTTTTGGCGACCTGATGAAGCGTTTTGGCGAGATTCCGTCCCGAGCCATGAACCAGCTGATTTTCACGTGTATTCGGATGGGAAGACCGCACAGCGCAATCAAGGTTCTGAAAATTGGTCTCAAAAGCGGCGTCGACGTGACGGCCAAAACGTATGCGTTGATCTTGCAGGCAAACACCATGCGTCGGTCCAGATGGAAGATCCCCGTGGAAACCAACATGCAACTTCTGGACGAATTGTTGATCCACGGCAACAAGAACCGCGGAACTCCTCTGCAGCACGACTTGAGTCCGGCCTGTTTCCGAAGCGTCGTCAAACAGATCATGGTTTCGCAGGGAACAGAGACCGCCAGAAGGTACTTTGAGGCCTACATCGACACGTCGCGCCAATACATGCTGGAAAACCTGCAAGTTCTCGGGATCGAGCTGATGATTCTCGGGGAGGAGCAGCGTTGGGGCGAGTTCGAGAGCTGTTTCACGCGGTTTTTGAGCATTCTCAAGTCGAAATTGAGCCAGGCCAGACTGAAAAACGACGCTGCCGACGAAAAACTCGACGAGACAGCCCTGCGGATGTCGAAAATCGTCGGGTCTCCCGTGCCTGTTGTTGACGAAAAACACATCCGCAGCAGCAAAAACCCCTCGGCCAAGATCCCGCACCATCTTCGGACCGCGCTGGCTGTGGTTTGGCCGTATCGACTGCAACAACTGCAGGCAACCAACCGACTGGACGCCGTGATGGACATGATCGAGGGTCTGCGCTCGGACGGAGTCGTTTTCGACAGCCAGATGCTCGAAAGAACAGCTCTGTATCTGACTGCAGACTCCACCCAGCTCGTGACCGCCGTCAAGTTCCTGGACAAGTACATGTTGCCCGGTCTGCTTCGCCAGAAGGGAGAATGGCTCGTGAAATTGCGGCTCAAGCTCAATTTCGTGCCGCTCTACAAGGACAGAGAAGTCCGGTTCTCGAAACACGTGCGCTTCCGCGTGGTTAAAAACCTTCTGAAAGCCATCAAGACGGAAATGAGCCGTCCCGACAGCACAACTCTGCTGAATTCCGTCGATATGTCGCCGAAACGCTCGATTCTCAAGGAAATCAGACAAATCTCGCACGCCTCAAGACTCGCTCTGCACCACGGAAGACTTCTGAAGAAGAAGAGACGACAGGAATCCAGATTGGGCTCGGTCAAGACCCAATATCTCAAGATCTCGGTCGGCAGAAGAGCAAGACTCAGAAAACTGTACAAAGACACAAAGTTGCGGGAAATCGGCTATCCTCTCGAACACAAAAAACTCCTTTCTCTCCGCCGCGAGCTGCGCAAGCTTCTACAGCAAGACTCACACAACCTTCTTCTCCAGACAGATTACAAGAAGGTTGTTTCCCAGTTGCACAGACTCAGAACAGCAAAGGCCCAGATCGTCTCCGAGACGGATCTGCTCTTCCAGGACGGCTGTACACCGGGAGAACTTAAGAAATTCTACATCCTTCTCGCCAAAAAGAGAACGTTGTCATACTACTTGTCGTGAAAACCGCAGCTGAAAACTAGCTTCTTGTATTTTTATCTGTACATAATTTGCATATACACTCTTATAGATAGATGACCTACGCGGATTTAGGCCCGGGCAAAACAAACAACGTCTCGGGCTCCAAAACCCCCCATACAAGCGGCCCGATATGCGGCTGGATGTTGTACTCCAGTCTGAGTTTGGTGGTTCGGTTGGCAAGAGTCTGGTAATAATCCCACACAGAGTACTTGGATTTGACGCTGCTCAGATCAAGAGCCGCGTCCCCGCTGTTGGTGATGATCTTATCCCAAAAAACAACCTTGGAGCTCTCGTCGTTGCTCGTTTCCAAAAGATTCAGTCCCTCGTACTCTCCAACCAAATAAACAAACACCTGTTTTGTGTTCCAATTGAAAAGTGGCGACAAGTCGGTCTTCAAATCAAAACTCAATCTCACATTCTCTTTTCCCACGTTCGGCCGTCCCCCAAAATTTCTCGAGAATTTGACCGTGTTGATGGCTTTGCCCACATCGATAGTGCCAGTCAAACCGTTCAGATCACTCAGATACAATTGAACCAGCCACGACACAGAAATCACCGCCGCCATCGAAATGGACAGCGTCAGCACATAATTGGAGACGTTCTGTGCTCGCTGTGACAGTGAAAACATGGCGAAAAAAAAGGGTGTTTCCAGCAATTGTTGAGCACCTACCCTCTCTCCCCCTCTCCTCTGGTGTCTGTGATCTTTTTTTCTACTTTTTCCCAGGCTTTTTTTTTAGATTCCAAATATTCGCCTTGTCGCAAGATTACATAATCAACGTTTCAAATTATGTCATCGGCCCTCTTTTCTTTTCGGTCCGCCGACAGTGTGCTCAGTCACGTGACCGCTTTTGCACGTGAGGCGGTTTAAGTTTTTTTTTTACCCGTCTCATTGCGGGAAATGACTCCGAGCCCTGTGGAGCGAGTCCGTCCGGCCGCCTCGCAGCGTTAGTGCATGAACCGTGTTTGAAACAATAGTAGAGGTCGTTTCGGGGAGTTATTGAACCCATTTCAATGAATTTTACCTGTGAGTACCAGCTGCACTCTATTTATGACAGAACAAGGCATCCGGCATCATTCATAGTCCATCATCAAGTCAAGCAAGCCGACGAGCGTTATTTATTCTAGAACGACTCTCCCGTTCCTGGTGGCGAAAATCCCTCTTCTACCTGATAGCTCGAGCCCGCACAGAGTGTAATTTTCTCCGCATCTGAGATCGGTGGGGAAGCATAATTTCCATACTGTGCATCAAGTGAAGAGCGCTAAACAATAAGTAGCTGATGGCGTCATGAGATGCGTTTGGACTTCGCGCATGTACCAGATTATTTGTGCAGCTGAAGATTTTGTTGGAACGCGAGGCACAGATCTCCGGTCGATCTGGCAAGCGAATAAAGCTAAATCACTCTTTTGAGCTGGGAGCAAGAAATTTTCATGAGATTTTGGTGGAGGCTGACTCACTTGTAATCTCTGTTATATTTTTAAAAGACACTGGAAGAGTGTTTTCCAGATCCGAAACCAGAGCCCGCAAAAAGTTTATTGTCTCTGTGGGCACGCTTGGTCAGCTGAAACGAAACCAGGAAAGACAGCATTGTCCTTAGAACACGCCATGCATTCAGGTCCATAGGTCGTTTTTGGATCTTGCTTAACCGTTGCCAAGTTGACGGATACTCTCAATAAGGCTTAGTCTCGTATAGAATTAGACAGGTAGATAGCGAATGATCCTGGGTTCAAGGTCGCAAATACGATCTGGCTTTTACCCATTCGGCCCATAGAGTTATCAAACTACAACCCTAGCCACACTTTGCTCAAATTCATACACAAAACGCGATCCCAGATATTTAACCTCGGCAAAAGTTTCTAGATCTCCTTTTTGACAGATCCCATCGTCTAACGGTGTGCATCGCATATATCTCGCTTCCAGTTTGAGCTGGCTCGCCAGCTGATAAAAATCTAAGCACTATCGCAGCATGCATTAGACTGCATACGCCGCATGCATAACAAGCTAGTTACAAAAAAAGAAAGTGCAATCACGATCATTAGATTTGACGGAGCGTTGAAAATCCGCAATAATAGAGTGGTTCATGCATGCATATCTTGAGACTTTAATTGAATGTGTTTGAAATCTGTCCAAAAACGCACACGTAGCTCTTGATTGGGTTCTGTGCGAGAAGAAACGAGACAGAAATTCGAGACCCAACTTTTTTTCAACCCCTCAACAGATCTGGAAAAGCACAAGCGACAAATTAAGGCACCATGCTACACTCAGTTAGCACCTTCTACATGGTCACATGTCGCGCGCTCCTACTACAAAACCGAGTAGTTGTTAAGATTTCAAACCGAATGTTCCATCACCTGATCGCCTAAAAAAGCCAGATGTAAATTAGCTTTAATTCAGTGCAAAAATTAATGTTGCAATAATGCAAGTCAAATGGGGCAGATTTCTAGGAATTCCCCATTTACGTTTTTTCTGTCCTTTAGTCTTTTTGAAAAAGAGTGTTGTAATGCTTGCGCAATGAATCCCAATAAGGCTAAAAAGACGAGAAGTTCAGTCGCTTGCAGTTTCTGCAGACACAGGAAAGTCAAATGCGATGTCAAGAGCAGAAACATCTCGCTGGCGACAAACGACATAAACCAAGAAATTGTTACTCCGAGCCCTTGTTCTTTCTGTTCAAAACATAACTTGGTTTGTATTGTTCCGGTCTCAAGACGAAGAAGGAACAGTTCCCGGAAGAAATCTTGGTTTCAGAGCCAAGACATGTCAACCCCCAATATCCAAAATGGTGGTATCGACATGTCAATGTCTTCGATTCCACAACAGTCTGCCGACCCGATCTCAGATTGGAACGAGAGACTTAGTATCACCAGCACCAGCCAATTTAGCACCATCCAAATTACCACAGAGATGGACGCTGCAACTTTCCAGCTTTTGCTTGACGCTGATTGTCTGAACATACCCGAAGAATCCATGAGCAGAGAACTCATCAACAGCTATTTTGAAGAGTTCCATCCCAACTTTCCCATTCTTGACAAAGCTGAATTTATGAGAAATCACCAGAATTTGAGCGACCCACCCAGTTTGATAATGCTGCATCTTGTGCTGTATATTGGAGCACGCTCATCAATCATCCCCTTTGACGAAGAAATAATTGAATTACTCAGAAGCAGAGTGGTTGCAGTCTATCAGCTCAGTCATGAACAAAATAGAGTTGCACTGCTACAGTCTATGTTGCTCTTTGCTTGGATATCTGAACACACCCAACTGGAAAGTGGAAACGGCATCAACCAATGGTCAAATCTAGCTCGGTTTCACCTCCAGGCAATTTTGAGAGCTCCCGGGGAACTAACGGAATCTGAAAGACGCCAATTGAAGAAGCTCTCGTGGTGCTTCTATGTGGTTAGATCGCTGGCAAATCTCTCGAATTTTCCAACCAGACCTTTCATCCAGGAACACAATTTCTCGATGCTAACCGTCGAGGACATTGCTGGGACAGACACTTCCCCAACTGCTCTCTTCTCTGCAAACTATTTCATCGATCTGATTGTCTTGTGCCAGATCAAAAACACAATATTGTACGAAAACAACGCCACCTCAGAATCGGGATTTCTGAAGATGGACAACCTGGACTCTCTGATACAGAAGGATAAAGTCTTGTACAGTTGGTACAAAAACTCGTTACTTCTGTCAAGAGAATTAACTTACGACGCAATCGGATGGCGATTAAGAAGTCACCTATCACAGCTATTTTTAACAATCATGGTGCTGATCCATTGGCCTAACCTGCTACGTCAGGCTAAGGTCTTTTTGAGATCAGACAACCCCAACATTCCAAATGACTATTGGTCATCGGAATCTGTTTTGTTTGCATCTTGCAAGGCATTTGTCAACTCAGAACTCGATCAAGAAATGATTGGCACACCTCCAATCACCGTTTTCAGCAAAGGGACTATTTTGCTGTCTCTGTCAGTTTTTGAAGTCTTGACGACTGGAGAAGAGAATGAGTTTTGTCAGAAGTCTCTCCAGACTCTCTTAGACGAGTTAAATACAAAACGAGGCTTTTGCGAAGTTGTCTCCTTTGCTTATGATCTCGTCAGGGTATTGTTGTCTCAAAAAACACTTCGCATACAGCACACGCTGAACTTTCTGGAGAAAGTGAATAGGGAAGCTCTTGAATTGGGGGACACAGAGGTTTATGTCCAATCAAACTCGTATATGAGACTTCTAATGCAGGCGCAAAGGCAGGCTCCTTTGCTTTACAACTCACTTGAACAATCAGGCCCCTTGTCGCTTCCTGGTGAATTCAAAGAGTTTGAAATAGCCATAAAGGACTCTGCCGATGCGCAAGCTCCATTCGCTTCTCATCTTGACATTGTCAATGATTGGATCCTTGGTATTACTGGGTCAAGAAGCATGGTTCAGACAAAATGGAATACTCAGGTGAGCAACTATTCGAGCCATCCGTTGATAAATCTTGGATTTTTTGTTAGCGATCCATTTTTTTTCAAATTGATGTGTAGGAGTTGTTAGGTAGGACTCAGAGCTACATATTAAGAGGGTGAGGTGTATTTCAACATTGGACTGCTTTTCAAGCAAAAAAAAAAATAAAAAATAAAAACTGGCCGAGCGCCGCGCGGCGCCGTGGACGTGCGGCTCATACGTAAAAACACTCGATAAGCAAAAAAATTCCGCTGAAAAATGCCAAATAAAATCACAAATAATATTTAGCTTTCTACTTTGGTTCTAAACAACTTCGAGTGGCTGTCGGGATCGGATCTTGTTCCAGACATGAGCTTCGTCCGACTGGGATTGTTTCTGGTCTTGGTGTTGGTACTGGTGTTGCTTGTAATTCTGTTTGGCGATCTTCCATCTTGTCAGGGAAGTGTTGTTCACAGGCTTAGGATTCTGCTCCTCGAGACCATCTACAGGAAGCAACTAGTGCGACACTTTCTGAAAGTGGACAACGCCTATTTCAACGGACGTATTTCTCGAGTCTTATTTGGCAAACGAACAAGATGGCTTGCCGGTTGGATCGTGCCCGCATTTTATCTGGTTATTTTCACCAAATGTCTGGAGCTCTTCTTCCGACACACCTACAAAGACCGTCCAAACTACACAATTGTCTCTCTAATGGAGTTATATCTAATCGTGATACCGAGCTTGATGTTCAATTACTTCGTTTTCGTCATGGCTGTTCTTGTGGACCCGGGATCAACAAAAAAACTGCTCAACAAGCGAACCCGATTGAATTCAGACAAACTCAGAAACCGTTTTCCAGCCGATGAGCTCATCTTTTTTTCCGGAAAAACGTGCACATCTTGCAAGGTTCTCAAGTTGGCAAGAAGCAAACATTGCTCGTCCTGTGATACATGTGTGTTGTTATTTGATCACCATTGCATTTGGCTCAACAATGACGTGGGGTACTACAACTATAGGTATTTTTTGTCCTTCCTGTTTTCGATAAATTGGGTGTTCGTATACGGCACCAAAATTTGCTGGACCGTTCTGCAACGTTCCTTGGAACACGACAAATTTGATTCTCGTCTAATGGAAGCGGGATTTTTCAGAAAAAGATGGCTACTGATCACAACGACAACAAACGATAATCAAGTGACTGGAGTTTTGTTCCTGATGTGTGTTTTATTAATGCCCGTGGTGGTGGCATTCATGCTCGAACATGTTTGGTATTTGTATCTCGGAGTCACAACCAACGAAACATTGAAATGGGACTACATTCAGCTGCTCATAAAGAACGATTTGCTCTACAAATGTATCACCAAAGACGGTCAAAGTCGATACTTATTGGCTATGGATCAATCAATGAGATTCACCTCTCTTGAAGATGAAACGGCGGAACTACGTTGTCCAGAAGATAGCACGATTATCAAGATTGGCGATTGGCAGGATCTCGACAACATATATGACAAGGGCTTTTTTAAGAACCTCAAAGAGAGACTGTTTCCTGAATCTTTTCTAAACTAATCAGATTTGATGAAAAGGACAATAATGATAAATGTACATAAAGAACAAACGTGAAATAAAAAAGAAAACCAGGCAATCGATATCAACAAAAAATAGCTTTAGTTATAGTTTGCATGCGAACAATTAGCAGATAACAAGTTGAAATGAAATAGTTGATGAATGACTGGAATATTAATTGAACCAACTCGGAATTGTGAAAGGCCGATCAGTTTCATCTTCTTTTTGTATCTTCGGATAAACGGCTTATCAGAGAGTCGGCAGTCGTGAGTTCGGGAAGATCGAGACTTGTGCGGATGCGTTCCAGAGAATTCACCCTTCCTTCTCCGTTCTGTTGAGCAGCCCGCATTCTTTCGGCATCCAAAGACTTCTTTCTTTTCGAGTCCAAAGACTTGCGGTTGATGCTGTTTCTCATTCTGTTGAATCTCTCCGAGTCGGTCATCAAATTCGGATTTCTCTTCACAGTGAGGGAAGGTCTGGCAATAGCTCCGTTGGCACTTCTTTGGCCTCCCTGCGTGAATTCCATCTCGATTTCCTCTGTTGCAAGGGTGTCGACAGAAGGAGAGATAGGAATCAAAGGAAGAGCAACGCTTTTCTTCTTGCCAAACATGCGCCTGAACAGAGAGCCTCTCGAACCACCGGTACCGTTGATCGAATCCCGGTAGCCTTTTGTATATGATGACTGAGGCTGCTCTTCCACCTGTGCGTCTAGAGACATTGCTCTCGAGTATTTGGATAAATTCTTTCTGTCTGGATCTGTAGGATCGTAACTTTCTGGGTACTCGGCAAAGTCTCCCTTGGCCACACGTTCTCTGATGATGTCGATGTCCTTAGGATAATAAAGTTTCTCGATGAAATCGTAGGTGAATCTAGGAATGATGCACATCAAGACACCAATAAACAGGCCAGCCCAGAACGCCGGGGTGCCGTACATATCGGCACCGGCTTTGTAGAACTCACCTGCGTAGGTAGAAGAAGACCACACACCGGTCCATGCGAAAACCACCAAGATGGAAAGCCAGATGATCAGAACAGACAGCCAATCCCATCTGAACAGGTGGAACAGAATGTAAAGGTTGCACGAAACGGTGGCAATGGTGGCCACAAGAGCACCCATCAGATATCTGTGGTCCAGGGCCAGTCCGTTGAAAGTCACCACACCGTTTTTGTAGTACATGAAGTAAGGATAGAAGAAGGAAATCAAAGACTGATAGAATCCATCCACCATGTACCACCAAAACTTCTCCATAGTCCATTCGGTTCTCAGAATACCCGTTCTATAGAGTTGGGGCACCAGAACAGAAATGTGACCAGGAACGTCCTGGTCGAAAATACCCATAAAGATGACCGGAAGAGACGTGAAAGCCAAGTTGTAGAACATCAAATAAGTGTACTCAAACAGGTAGGATCCATCAAAGTCGTTGTAGATTCCGTACCAGAACAGAGCCAGAGTGAAAACAACGTTCTTGTAGAAGAATGTAGGGATCATTTCAGCCAGTCTCTTGTAAGACCACCGTCCGTGAATCAAAACCAGTCTGGTCAAGTATCTGAATTGACCGATAGCATAATCGGCAGACATGACAGCCTGTGTACCTTCTTCACCGGCAATACCAACACCAACATCGGCTGCCTGAATCATTGCCACATCATTCGAACCGTCACCGATTGCCAGTGTCATAACATCCAAGGTCTCTTTCACCAATTTGACAACGGCTGCCTTTTGGGCAGGAGAAACACGACAACAAAGAACAGCTCTGCACTGTTTGCACAACAACAAGAACTTGAACTTGGTTCTATCACTCAGGGACAGTTTCAGAGCATCTCCATCGATAACAACTCCAAAGTTTCCACCAGGAGGAGAATGATCTTTCTTTGCTTGGTCAAGTTCACTCATCGATCCATCCATATTGAAATGGTCACTCAAGTACTTGTCGATCAGAGCGTTGATTATCTCGTTTTTGTCGCCATTCAACGACTTCCATTCCTCTTCGCTGAAAACAGACTCGACGTCTTCACCGCCGGTCTTGATCACCAAAAGATCCATTCCGTTCTCCAACAAGTTACAAGAGAAACCAATATTGATGGCAGTTTCCACCTTGTCACCTGTTAAAACCCAGAGCTTGATACCGGCCTTCGCAAGAATCGAGATCGATTCTGGAACTCCGTCCTGCAATCTGTCTTCAATGGCGGTACCTCCAAGCAGCATGAGCTCCGTCTCGATCGAGGAGGCAACTTTTTCCATCTTCTCTTCTCTCTGGTCCAGAGCAGCAGAAGCAAGCGAATGTCTGGCTTGCCACTCCTCATACTCAGACCAGGTCAACTCCCTCTGGGCAATACAAAGAGTTCTCAAACCTTCGGTAGCAAACTGTTCCAGATGAACGGCCGTCTTGTCCAACAACTGTTGGTCATTCGCATCGCTCAATCTTGAGTAGATGATGGAGTCGGCACCCTTACAGATCAGCAGAACCGTAGGCTCGCCATCTCTTGAAGCAGGAGGAATCTTGATCATGGCACTCATCCTCTTTCTTGTGGAGTTGAACTCCAGAATGTTGAGAATTTGGTACTCTTTTTCCACACCTTGAACGCTCAAAACCAAACCCTTCTTGGTTCTGCGCAAAAACTCATATCCAACATCCTTTGCAGTGGCCACCAACGCAGCTTCGTCAGGACTCTGGGCCTTCAACTCCATCTTTCCTGGCTTCGTTTCCGAAGGCTCGGTCAAGACACTGTGGCACAACGCTAGAGCAAGCATGAAATGCTCTATCGAAAGCTTCTGAGCCTCTCCATTCTCGCCGCTCAAGTCCTTGGCAAAAGACTTAGAAACAAACGTTAACTCGTCGTGAATGTCGGGAGAAATGTCTCCCTTGTTGAGGTTCCGAAGCATTTCAATCATATCTAACTTGTCCTTGGCGATCTCTTCCTTTTCTCTGGCAGATTCCTCTTCAACATCGATACCCTGTCTTCTTCTGATACCAGCATACGCCTCGGTGTAGGCTCTTCCGTAACTGACACCGTTGATGGTGCACTTTTTGAACTCCATCACGTTTTGCGTCAAAGTACCGGTTTTGTCACTGAAAATGTACTCGATCTGTCCCAGATCATCAGAAATGTTCCACGACTTTGGAGTACATGGATAGTCCAATTTCGGATAATACATCATGACATCCGAATAGATGAAAAATGCTTGGGCCGTCTTGATGATCTCGATGGATATGTACAAGGAAATTGGAACCAGCGACTCGTACAGAATCAACGCCACGAAGAACCCGACAATACCGTTGGCCACGGCAGAACCGGCAATGGTACCGAATTCGTAGAAATCTCTCGAAACATTGTCTTTGTTGTAGTAAATTCCGTTCACAATACTGCTCACCAAACACAGAATGAACAGCAGAATGAAGTTCATAATGACCGACCAGTTCAGCTCTCTCGAGATTCTCGACTTCTTTGTTGGAGTCACACCGGCATTCATCATGATCTTGGTATCATCACCGGTGAAAACCACCATTCCAACCACCCATTTTGTGTTTCTCAGTGTACATCCTCTCAACAACATGTTGTTGACCGTCACTGGTTCGTTGGAGATCTCGTTGGAAGACTCGTCACCCGAGACGTAGTACTTCAAGTTTCCTTGGTAACTGTAGAGATTCGACTTTGGACCTTCACTTTCGAGCCAGAACTTACATCTGGCCAGATCGTTGACGGATTTGATGGAGGCAGACGAACATTTGAGAGCCTGTTTCACCTTCAAGTTGGTTTCTCCATCCAAGTTCTTTGTCTCGGTGTAACAACCACCGTCGGAGTCGGAAGTGGAAAGAATCAGCAGATCCACGGGCACAGATTCGTTGTTTTTAACCTTGATAATATCTCCAACATGCACATTTTTCCAGTAATCTTTCTTGAACACCGGGTTCACGGCTGCCGAGGCAGCCGAAGGAGGGGCCGTAAAACTCTTGACTTTTGGAGCAAACCGGTCGGTTTCTGCAGCATATTGATTGCTGTCCGCAAACGGATTGGCCGACTCGGTGTTGAGCGACGCAGTGCTGCCGTTAAATTCCTGTTCCAAACTCTTTCTGTAGTCAAAACTGTCGTCTGATCTTCTTGGCTCGGCCGGGTCCTCTTTCAACGGATCCACAATGGACTTTCCCTTGAGTTTTCCAATGATAGCGAACGTGATCTTACTCGTGGTCTTCTTGATTCGTCTCCACAAGCTGACGTTTTCCCCATTAAAGTTCGGGTTGTCCATCCCCTTCAGAAGATGCGTCACCTGGTTGTTCACCTCCAGATCCAAACTGGTTCTTCTCGAGTCCTCCAAAGCGTCCTTGAACGCAGTGATGCACACAATGACAATCAACGGCACCGCAGAGAGCGCAGGGTTCGGCACACCGAAAATCTCAAACGCCCCCATGATAATCACCGCAAGGAAATAGATGTTGGCCACGTTTCCAAATTGGTAGTACAGATTCTTGGGCACAAACGACAACGGGGTGTACTTGGTGGTTCTAATTTTGTTTCTGGAATACTGTTTCGGCTTCCCATCCTCGTCTAATTGGCTTTCTGGCAACGGAAGGTTCCAGTAGATCTCTCTCTTTTCGTGAGAACGGTCCTGCGTAGGATCGTCGTCTCCCTGGTGCTCCTCCTCGTCGTTCGGAACGTCCTGGCCGCTGAAAATTCTTCTTCCCGGGAACCGTTTCGAGAGATTTCTACCAAATGTCTTGTTTCTCCGGAGCGGATTTCCGTTCTTGTGTCTCTGGGTACCCCATCTGTGTCTTTTGATCGATGCATTTCTCGTCTTGGGCAGATCTCCCAAAGCATCATCGGCCTCCTCGCTTTCGGACTCCGCGCCCTCGAAATTCACGTGCGCATCCTGCAGATTCACCGTGGCAAACGTGGGCTGGCTCTTGACCGCCGGCGTGGGCTCTATGCTCTCACTGTCAAAGTAGTTGTTCTGGCCCGTGCTGGGCCCGAAAATGTCGTCGCCGTCGTGATACGACGTCTCGTGCGCCATGTGATGCTCCGACTTCTTGGAGGCCGACCGGCTCTTCAGCGGAGCATCCGAGCGCGGCGAATCAATCAGGTCGTTCGCAGACGTGTACCGGATCCCTTCAGAGTCGGGAAAAACCTCATTGCTGTCGTCAAACGGACTGCTAACGCTGTTATCAGGGTCCTGTGGCATTTTGCAACGCTATTCTGCAATTGGCGTAGTCTATGATGCGTGGCGAACTGGTAAAATGTGTTCCGACCGGTGTAGCTCTTGTTGCGCTGATAGCTACACTGTGGAACTCTGACAAATCCAGATTTCTTTGCTGTTTCCAGATCTAAAAAAGCTCAAGTCCTCTTGTTCACTCCAAAAGCAGAAACTAAACACACTCCTCACACTAGCAGTCTAGTTCCCATCCCTTTTTCCAAAAAAAACGGACTAGTTCCAATGGACACCCTTTCCTTTATGAAAAAAATTACATATACCTTTATTTCGGGCAGTTTGTGCGCACAAACCGTGCCCTGCGCCGCATGACGTGGCGATCTCTTTTTTTTTTTCTTCCGACCCGCTTCCGTGCGGCCCCCGGTAAAAATTCCCTGGGAAATCCCAGCACGCGCGGACCAGCCACGAAAACCGCGCACCTCGGCACCAGGTCTCGGCATAGAAAACCACCGATCGGGAAATCTAAGCCCCAGACATCGGAGCGTGGCCCACGATTTCGGCCACTGCAGGACAACGGTGGCCGGCGCAAGCTCAGGGCCTATTATGCCGCGCGCGTGTTGGATCAATCGCTCGGGGGATGCGTGTCTTGATCTGGTCAATGCTCGGCCGGCAGCCATCGGAGCCCAGGATCCGAATCGCGGTGCGCGGTGCGCGGTGCAGAAACGAAAAAATAAAAGAGGCTCCGTAAACGACGCGTCGATCGTCGCAGCTGGTGGGAAAGAAAAAAATTCAAATCGTCGCGCCGTTTTCTTTTGTCTTGTCTTTTGTTCTCGCCTCACGTCAAAACAAAAAGGGTTCATGCTTCTACACCTCTCCGTGTCTCTTCCCTAGCGAGTGCTCCCCCAAGTCTTTTCAAACGTACAGCGCCCGTCGCTTGCGAGTGCCCTGGACCAAAGAAATCCACCTGGCGGTTCCCCTCAGTTTGTGCGCTTCCCAATGGATCTAGCACGAGATCAGCCAGACTCAAACACCATCAGCATCCCCTCCAACTCGTTCACCGCTTTCCGACTCCGACATGACGTTGCGCTTGGTCTCGATAGAAACTCCCGTGTCGAGTCGCTTGGATGCATTCCAAAGTCCTGGGTGTTGCACCAAAAATCTGCGCTTCTGACAGCACTCCGACGACTGTCAAAAAAGGGAGAAGAGCACACTTTGAAGACCAACAAAGTTCTCAGTGGGGCTCTCAGCCGCTCGCAGCACTCAACTTTCAATAGAGTGAATCACACAGGGAATTCGGGTCAAGAGCGCCAACGATTGGCCGACGAAACAACCTTGGACAGCACTCCCACTACGCTTGACGTCGACTCCGGAGCCTTGGGCTCAGATCAGCGCTCGCAAAGAGGTCCTTTGAGAAGACCCGCGTCTGGAATGAGCCGAGCAAGTGTCGATTCTTATAATCCCCCCTCTACCTTGGAAGAAAGACCCCAATTAGCCCGGATATCTTCCATACTGAAGACCAAGTCGAGGAAATCGGCGACTGTCAGAGACCCCTCTCGCACCCTGGGCTGGTCCAATGATGATTTTCTTGCTTTCCACAAAAAATTAACTTTGGAAAGCGATTTGGAGCCCCAAAAAGTGAAAACGTCTGGTCAAACACGAACATATTCCTCTGCACAGGCATCCCTGCGTTCAACTTACTCGCCCACAAAACTTAACAATGATATTGAGAAGGCCAGAAGATTCGGAAATGAGAACCGCAATTTCGAGCCTTCCAACTCGTCATTGGCATCCTTTGTGACAGCGGAGGAATACATCGACGAAAGCAGGTCAGATGATCGCCCAGATGGTTCAGGGGTCTCATCAGCTGGAGATGACAAAGGTGGTGGCGGCACTGACAATTCAAACGAAATGACGCTGGCTTCAGAGACACAAACGTTTACTGAGTTTCCTGTTGTGGAGTTGAAAGCGACAGAAAAACTAGATGCTCAAAACCAAGGGAAGACGGTTGCATTTTCACCCTCGATCACATCCAAAAAGAAAACAAACCCCAGATTCAACAGGAAAAACAAAGATAAAACCTCCAGAGTTTTATCTGTTGCAAATCCAAGTCCAGAAGAAGATTTAACGAGTAATCTTTCGCCCGCGACAGCTACGCCACATCATTTCCAACTGAGAAACATCTATGAGCAAGCCAACGGAGAAATGATTCATCTGTTCACCAAATTGCAACACAAGACAGTTGGTGCTCGTCACAGGATTAACAGCGAGTATTCGAAAATTGAGCAAAAGAGGAAGTTGAGACGGATGTTTCAGGAGTTCTCGGCTGGTAATATTGTGAAGATGGAGAAAATGCTGGTCATGGTGAGCATGAGCGACAACAAAGACGAAAATGGACCCACTTCGAGAGTGGTTGAAAAGTGGAAAGAATACATTGTTGTGGCAAGATCAACCGGACATCACGATTACCCGATTGTTCTTCAGTTCTTCAAGAGCAGGAAGATCTCCACCACCGATTTCACAGCTATAGACAGTCTGGATGACGAAGACTCAAGCGATGAAGATTTTGATCCCGATAAGGAAAATCTCAAAGACTTGCGAAAGGCGCTTTATTCAACGAGAAATTTGGAGCATTTGGAGTTTGATGTGTTGTTGTCGACAAAGGACACGACGGTTAAGTTTCGAAACGTATTGGACAAGAGTATATCTGTTTCAAAGCTATCAAAGAAACGTCGCAGTTTAGAGTACATTTTGTTGCCACAAACGCAGTCAGCCTGCATAAGATGGCTCAGTTTTTTCTCTACTGTCCTGAAGGCTGAGTCTGCGAAACAGCACAAAACAATCCTATTCAAAATTCCCGCTCTAGACGTTAGTCTCACGGTGAGAAACTTGCATACAATGTTGAATCCTGAGGATTTTCGTTTCGATAGTGAAGTGCTGGACATTGTCTACTGTGAGACAGGGTACAAAGTTCCGCGGTTGAACGTTTTCAACAAACTTGTCGATCTCATTCTTCAAGAGCTGAACACAATGAGGTGCGACAAAACTCCCGAATCTGCTGATTTCATAACGAAGCTAGTCACTCAGAAACACCTCTTTGGCTTTGCTGCTAAAAAATACGACCGATTAGAGTGGATCATGGGAGAAAACGAAAAGCTTTTACAAGCGACATGGTTGATGTTGAGCGAGACCCATGACCTTGAATTGCGAGAAATCAAGCATGATATTGGCAGATTGGTCAGCGAGCCGCTAATCGAGCCCGCGCCAGTTGAAGGATTTCTGGCCAGATTGTCAAATAGGGCTGGTACATTGACTTCGTCGTTTGGAAGAAATTATTACAAGCTTAACTATTTTGGAACTGTTGACAACTTGCTCATGTTTCAGGATTTCTACTCTGCTGTTCCCTTGTTCGAGGAGTCTATGGTTCATATTCTATCTCCATTTGGAAAGATATTGAATGAAGCATTGTTAGAAGAAGCTATTGGCCATCGAAGCACGCATTTCGAAAATTCGCCATTCCCAGTCAAGAGTGACGATCCAAATCACATCAGTTGGCTCAGACCGGGGCTATCTCCAGAGTCTTTTGAGAAGCACGACGCCGAAGCGCTGTATCAAGCCGAGAGACGGTCTTGTATGATTGCCAACAGCTATGGGATTATTGATTTGTGCAAGGTTCAGGAAATCCGCAATGTACACGTGAGTGAGGTTCCAAATCTCGTGAAACTCGCTGGATGCCTTTCCTGGAACATTCCACGGAGCGAGCTGGATAACGAGGAGCAGATGGACTCGTGTTTCGAGTTAGTGCTGGACAACGGCTCGACTATGAGAATGCAAGCTTGCAACCGTCAGATTCGCGACGAATGGGTCCGGAAGTTGGAGAATCTAAGGGTCTACTGGACGTTGAAGAAACAGGAGGATTTGACGAGGGTGATGAATCTGAGAGACGCCAATTTGAAGCTTGCCAATTTGCCGGACGATTTCTATGAGTCGATTGTATCGACTGACGAGTCGCCGAACAAGTGGGAGATATCGCGTGCCAAGACAGACCCCTATATCTACAACATCTCGTCTTGGACCATAGACAAGCCCATTATGATCAGCGGGATCCTATATCAAAAGCGCAAGAAGCACAAGAGTTTCCGCAAATTCTTTGTTATTTTGTGTCCGGGGTTTTTGATCCTGTACGACATGTTTGAAAGAAGCAAGAAGTCGGGGACCATCAAGCCCACGACGTATTACAAGCACTACACGTCAATCAGTCTGAGCAATTGCTATGTTTTCTGCAATTTTTCGAACGATCTGGATCTTGTCTCCAAAGACCGGATGCTTGGCCATGTGAGTCCGGCAGACCACTCATCACCGCGGATCTATGCTGATGGGTGGAAGAGCTCTGAAGACGAGAACTCGCGGCATTTCACCGTCTGGTTTGGGTCCAAGCGGATGATGTTGCGGACTCTGAACAGCGGCAACGCACGACTGAGTGGATTTTCGCACGAGAGCGACGGCACGAGCTCCAGCTCGGACGAAGAATCTGACGAGAGCAGTGTGGAGAGCCGCAAGAACAGATCCAAGGCCAAGCGGGGGATGCTCAAATCGGTCTCGAAGCTCGGGGTCACGGGCCGCAGCATGGTTTTTCTGACGCGATCGAGGGTGGAGCGCGATCTGTGGGTGACCAAGCTGCTGAACGAGATCGAGAGGTTCTCGTTTGGAGAAGACGAAGAGATCCAGTTGTCGTGAGCGACCTTTGCCAATGCATCGGTATTACTATTTATAAATTATTTTGCTTGCTAATGTCCGACCGAGTTCAAACGGCTTTCCAGACGTAGCACATCTCGTCCCAGCCGACACTGGCCGCAAACCCGCTGCCCCACAGCGACCAGTCGCAGCCGATTGCAAACTCCTTGTGCATGTCGAAACTTGCCACCAGCGAGCGTCCGTGGAACAGCTTGTTGTTGAGGAAGCGCGCCTTGTCGTCGGTCTGGTCCTTCCAGACTTTGCACGTCATATCGTACGAACAACTCAGCAGCGTGTCCGAGAAATGCGGCGACCACGACACCCTGCGCACGGCAAAGTCGTGGCCGATCAGCTTGTTGAGCGGCGACGGACCCGTTCTGTTACCCGGCAAAACCTGGTGTTGCACGCTCGGAACCATGCGCAAGTCCCAGATCTTGATCGACTTGTCGACCGACGCCGTGGCGATCACCGTCGGCCGGTACTTGTTGTAGTCGCACGACAGGATCTCGAGTCCGTTGTGCGCAATGAAGTCCAGCTGCAGCGGCTGCGGCGACCGGATGTCCCAGATCTGGCAGTGTGACGACGAGTTGACCGACACGAGAATCGACGGGTCGTGGGGCGAAAACGACGCCTGGTACACGCAGTCGCGGTTCGGGTTCTCGGGCGTTGGTTTGCCCGACAGCGGCGGGTTTGCGGCGTCGGCCCGCACACTCAGGTCCTTGGCGCTCGACAACGTCATCATAGACTCGTTTCTGTTGGGCGTCCAGACTTTCACGGTTCCGTCCCAGGACGAGGAACAAAATGTGGTCTTGTCCACGAGGTTCCAGTACACGGAAAACACCTCCCGCTGGTGCTCCTGGTACTTGTTGATGGGGAAGTTCTGTAAAGTGATGTCGAAAAGTGAGATGGACCCGTCGCCCGAGCACGTGAGAACCTGGTTTTCGTGCAGTTCGGACCACGCCACGTCGAACAGACCGTCCTGCGTCACAAAGCCCGTGTCCTCGGTGATTATCCCGTTGTCCTGGATCGTGAGAACACTGAGCCGTCCGTTTCCGGCCAGACCGTAGTTGGCGGCGCTCGCCACCGCCAGCTTGTTGTCGTAGAACGGCGAGTACTTGCACGCGTAGCCGTTGAACCCTGTTGTTCGGTAGGAGAGCATTGCGGCGCACGGTTTGTGGTGGGAGTCTGGTGGTTTTTGCGATAGACAGATTTATCGTGTGAAAAAAAAAAATCAGAAAGAGAGATCGAAAAATCGAAAAAACTCTGACTGCGCCACACGCACCGCCACACGCACCGCCACAAGTCCGGGGAAATTTTATCCAGTTTCTGGTGCGATGATGCCATTTCATTAGAGATAGATGATGAATAGATAACAATACACGAAACAAAACACGCCGTCTACTTGTCGGCCACGTCGCTCGTCGCCGGCGACGACACCGTCCAGCCAAACCGTTCCGTGCGGGACGTGTCGACGGTTTTGTCGGCGTCGGCGTCGGCGTCGTCGTCGTCTTTCTCGTGCTCGGCAGCCAGCGAGAAGAACGGCGAGCTGGGCATGGTGATTCCCTGGCGACGCTCGACGCCCTCGTTCAGCCATTTGCGCTTGTCGTCGGGCCCGAGAAACTGCTGGAACATCGTGCCGAAGTTGTCGTCGAAACAGGGCTGCGTCTGCCCGGTGTCCGCGTCTTTCGGCGTCACGTTGTCCTTGGGAGTCTTCTCGAACTTGTCTTTGGGCGTCTTCTCGAACTTGAAGTTGAGCGGCGACCCGGACTTGGTCTGGGGCCGGCCGGCCATCACCCGGAAGATCTCCGGGTCGTCCTCGAACTGGCCGTCGGCCGGCTCGTCCTCCTCGTCGTGCGTGAACAGGTTGTTGATCCACTGGTCGTTTGGCGACCCTTTGGACGGCGAGCCTGTGTTTTCGTTGGAAAACGACTCGATCAGACGGTGGATGCTCGGCGAGATTTCGTGGATCAGCAGCGATTGTGGCGCGTCCTGCTGCGCCTCTTGCGAGTCGTCCTGCGAGTCGCCCTGGCTGCGTGGAGCCACGTTCTCCTTGTCGTCGTCGTCGAGCGGAATCAGCGTTGTGTTGAGTTTCGTCGCGTTGATCGGGGCCGCGTCGTCGTCTGCAGGACTTTTTCGCGCGCGCTGCGCCACAAATAGCGGGTCCAGATCGGTCAGCGGCTGCGCCACAGGCGACGATCGACCCTGCGAGTTCTCGCTCGTGTAGTCTGCCAGGGCGTTGACGCGGGAATACGACATTTTGCGCGCGGTCCTGCTCTTGCTGGTGGCCACGGCCGCCAACGGCGACGAGTCGTCGTCGCCCGCACGGCCCCGCGCGGTCTTCTGGCGCTTTCTCGCCGAAAGAGCGTCCAGGGAACCCGCAGACGACGTTGCCGGCGCCGACGGCGCCAACGGCGCCAACGGCTTCGCATACGGCCCGTCCACCAGACCCTTGGACCCGAGCTCGCCGCGCTCGCGCAGCAGTTTGGTGTCGTTTCTCGCGTGCAAATCCGTGCAAACGCTGCACAACAGCCCGGAGTTGCCGAACTCAAAGATCCCGTCGCGGTGGAACTTGTACGGCGCGCTCGACGTGGAGGTGCAATTGATGCATTTTTGCACCGCACACGGCTCCCGGGCGGTCTTTGGAGCGGCCGTCGTGCTCACGTCGCCGATCTTCACCACCGAGCTGATGAAACTCTTGTTTTTCTTGGCCCGCGTGGGCTGGTCGCTGGTCTTCATGAGCTTTTCAAAGTTGGAGAACCGCGACGCGATGGCATTTTCGCGCGACTCGAGCGACTCCGAGTCCGGACCCTTGAGGTCGGCCAGCATGATCCGATGAGCCAGCGTGTTCTGGCTGATAAACGGCAGAGATTGCGTGCGGGTGGCCAATTGCGGGGCCCCGGGCTGTTTCCTCGGTCTGACCGGCTCAACAACAGCCGGCTCGCGGTCGTCACTATTGGCGTTCACCGGACTGCTCGAGTCGAAATTCGTGTTTGGAGACACGCTTTTGCCGCCCGGAACCGCGTTGAGCCGAAGTTTCACCTCCAAAGTGTCCGTGCCGACACCACTGCCGTTGTACAGACTCACAAAATTCTTGCAAATTCGCCCAGTAATGATCACCGGAGACCGTCTCTCCTGCAATTTCGAGTACAGACCAAAGCCAACAAACGGCTCGTCGGGCTCCACCACGTCCTTGGAATAGATCGAGTAATCAGAACCCTTCTGGAAACACTCGGGCGACATGCTGGAGATCAAATCCATGCATTTTCGGATGTCGATGCATCCAATAACCGCACCGTTGTGAGGAGGCTGCGACGGTAGTTGGATAATCTTGGAACTCAACGGCCTCTTGGAACGAACCAGAAAAGTGGTGGTGTTGTCGAACGTGTACAACACCTTCAGAATGATGTTCTGCGTGTACGTTTGTACCTGAGAGTTGCTCATGGTTCCGTTGCAGAGAGGAAGAAAGCGCAGTTTAGCGTGAAAACATCAACTAGAACTAAAAAAAGTCTCTAGAACTCTTTAAAACTCTGGCACTCAACGTCCCAATTTGTTAACAATTTCGTGTCTGGCCCCTTGCAAAAGATAAACAATAAACCACACCTGCCGCACAGGTTTCACCTCACTGGGATGTATAACATGCTGTTTTCGGCACAAATTTTGCGCGTGTGACAAACGCGTTTTTCCTGTTTTTCACAGACGCGTCACAAAAAATCCGTTTTTAATGGCCGTAAATCGCGTGAAATTTTTACCGTCTCCCGTTTTCCCCGGTACTCTTGTGGGGCTCCTGGGGCTCCTGGGGCTCCTGGAACTCCTGGAACTCCTGGAACTGCTAGGTTTCATCCCTGTATCGGACCGCAAAATGCAAAAAAGAATTCGAAAAACCTTTATTGGCAATGAAATCTACCTGCCATGCTCAATGAACTACAATGCAAGACAGAACAATCTCCGCACTCTGCAAGCTGGAGACCGCTCAATCCTCGATATAAATTAGCAATGACTGTCGTGGTGGCGGCAAAAACGGCGCGTTCAGGTCACCTTGGTCACAGACGCAAATGGTGGGTGTTCCAGACTCTTGATCGGCTGCTTGTATCTCTCCTCGATCTGCTCCTCGGTGATTCTCTTGAGCTGCATCGTCTCCGCATCCTCCAGAATCAGCGTCTTATAATAGCTCCATTTGAAAACCGTCCACAACGTGTGATAGAACTTGAAGTTCGGCCACAGAGTGTTGGAAAACTCAATCACACAGTCCTGGTGACATTGCCACAGCATGTAGTCACTCAGACGTGTGTGGCCAGAAGTTCTCACTAGAATGTCAACCTTCTCGGCCCTTCCCTCGTAGTAGAAGTTGTTCTCGAGCTCTGTTTCGTTGATGTCTTCGACATTCAGCTCGTTCTTCTTCACCTTGCGAGCAATTTCTCCCACGGAATGGACAATGTCGTCTCTCGATGTGTACGGAAACGCGATAAACAGTGTGTTTTCCGTGTATTTCTCAGTGACCGCCTCCAATTGCTCCAGATCGCCCATCACGTCGTCAGGAACCAGACTCCTGTTGCCCACAATCTTGATTGCAACCTCGTATTGGTGGCAGAAGTTGTTCTCGTGAACAATATAAGCAAGTCTGTTCTTGAGCAGTGAGAAAATTGTGTCAATTTCCGCCTGCGGTCTGTTGAAGTTCTCGATCGAGAAGGCGTAGACCGTGATGTTCTTGACACCGAGTCTCAGACAGCACTCCATCACTTTCGCCAGCGCCTCTGCACCGGCTCTGTGACCCTCTTTCAGGGGCAAACCGGCCTGTTTTGCGTATCTTCTGTTTCCGTCCATCACAAACGACAAGTGGTTAGGAACCGGACCTGCTGTTGTTAGTCTCTGCTGAGGATGATTCCCATGTCTAGTAAAAAAAGCGTAAGCACTCACCTGTTTTCAAAACTTGCACCAGCCCGTCCTGAACTATTCCGTTGACAAGCGCAATTCCTGGCAGTCGAGAGACCAACGACGTAATGAATGCCGACATATTTCTGGTTGTTTTCCAAAGAGGGCACTGCTTGTTTCACAGTTTATAACGTAATTGTAATGGTCTAATATCAACTCTAAAAGACCGAAAAAAGGTGTAATCTGCTTGTTTGTGCAAAATTAGGTATAGATCAGCTGCAAACCTGGTCAGATCAACAAAATTAATCCGGTTCTTGACGTCTCCCACAAAGATGTTGCCCCTTTGACTTGTAATTTGATCCCCTTTTTGATTTATTTTTTGACACACCAAAAACCCGCCCTCTGTCATGGCAGATTTTTAATTCTGCATCACCATATCTTTTCAGACAGATACAGCTAGCTCCGGGAATACTCGAAATCCGGCAAACTGGTTAAAGTAGACAGCAAAAGAACTTACATAATTTACTTATGATATACAAACCTGATTGTACAACCTCTCACAGCAGAGCCAGGACAGAGGAAACACCCAACACTCCGATTGCAATCGCGTACGGCAGAGCCTCGAGGCTCTTTCCAGAGGCGGCACCGCTGCTCGAGCCCGATCCAGAGCCTGAACCGCCCGAAGAGGTGCCGCCCGAGCCACCCGAAGTTGAAGAGCCCGATCCAGAGCCGCCCGCCACTCCACTGGAGGCAGCTCCACCTGCGCCACTTTTGGAGGCTCCTGCGCCACTCTTGGATGCTGCTGCGCCACTCTTGGATGCCCCAGCACCACTCTTTGAGGCTCCTGCACCGCTCTTTGAAGCTCCTGCACCGCTCTTGGATGCTGCGCCACTGCTCTTGGAGCCTGCGCCACTGCTCTTGGATGCTGCGCCACTCTTGGAAGCAACTCCACTGTCTGCGGCTTTCGGAGCAGTGGTGGTTTTGGCAGCTCCCGCCAGTCTGCTCGAGTACCAAGGCAATCCGGTGGCGAACTCGCTAATCGAGGAAACAACAGCGGGGTTTCCAAGCGTGGTGTAAGAATCGTCCGTGTAAGTTTGCGCCTGTTCATACAGCGATAAAAGTCCCGAGTAATCGCCCGTAGAATGTGATTGTATATATCCGAGATAATCGCTGTAATGGCCGCTGATGTCACTGACTAACGCGGTAACAAGACCCGCGTCAGCGGCGGTAGCGGTCTGAGAGAGTGTGGCCACCAGGGCAATTAAAACTGAGTTTTTGAGCTGCATTTTGGTTTCTGGTTGATCGAAAAGATCACGAATAGCTGTTTAATCTAGGATTTTCGCCCCTTTTTATACCATCTCGGCACAACGACCCAAAAACTCCGTGTCAGTGCTCTGACCAGATTCTCCGTCTTAAGAAACCATGCTGTACCTGCAAAAAATGTATCCTAATCAGGTTAGCAATCAAGTTGCTAAATGCACCTCGAGGAGAAAATGCCAAAAGATGTTTCCAATTGCATCAAAAATCACGTTTTCAGTTCATTTTGTTGTCTAGAATTTCCGCTCTAGGATCCCGGTCATTACTGTTGTTTCTTCCAGCTGCCGAAAAATATGGGAATTTTCTGTCTTTTCAAGTCTCACCGAAAACTAATAATTTTGTGGGGTAAACCAACACTTAAAATAGAAGTATTTGCGAGACTCTGTGGGGCTGGTCACCAGAATCTTCTGAGATTCTGAGCCAGAACCATTGCGGACTCGATGTGTGGCGGCTCAGTTCTTTGCTTGGTCAGCCGTCCAGTCTGCTAGTCTGTCTGTCTAATGGAGCTACTGGGTTTCTCTCAGCCTAGAACAGAGTAAAAATAACTCAATGTGGAACTTTCCTTTTGTCCCGAACAAGAAACACTCGTCTTGGTTAGACACACTCACGAGATCCTTCGGGAACAGAACCAAAAATAGAAGCACAAGGTAGGTTGCTCTACAGAGACAGACAGATGATGGATGAGGAGACACCGGGGAAGCAAAGGATCCGTTTGGATGAGTCAGCTGCTTAGTCAGCCGAGCTGTGGTTTTTTTTTTCTTTCTCGTTTCCAAAACCCTTGCACCGCGAATACCCTCCATCAAAATGTATTATTTTTTTTGCCATCGTAACTGATCAAACGAAGGCAAACAAACTGTCGACAAACAAACAACATCAATTGAAGCCTCCAGCGATGTTTTTGACCAGAAGTGAATACGATCGCGGGGTGTCCACGTTCTCGCCAGAGGGACGTTTGTTCCAGGTGGAGTACTCTTTGGAGGCCATCAAGCTCGGCTCGACAGCCATTGGAATTTGCACCAGCGAGGGAGTCATTTTAGGGGTGGAAAAGAGAGTCACATCGTCGCTTTTAGAGAGCGACAGCATTGAGAAGATCATGGAAGTTGACAAGCACATTGGATGTGCGATGTCGGGACTGACTGCAGACGCCCGTTCGATGATAGACCACGCCAGAGTGGCGTCTGTGCAACACGACCTGTACTACCATGAGCCAATCGGCGTGGAGTCGCTGACGCAGTCTGTTTGTGACTTGGCGTTGAGATTCGGCGAGGGTGCTTCTGGTGAGAAAAGACTGATGTCCAGACCGTTTGGTGTGGCGTTGCTGATTGCGGGCTACGACGAGGAGAAGGGACCACAGTTGTACCACGCTGAGCCGTCGGGAACGTTCTACAGATACGACGCCAAGGCGATTGGTTCTGGATCGGAGGGAGCGCAGGCCGAATTGCAGAACGAGTACCACAAGTCGCTGACTCTGGCGGACGCGGAGCTGCTGGCTCTCAAGATATTAAAGCAGGTGATGGAGGAGAAGCTGGACTCGAACAACGCACAGCTGGCCAGTGTCACGAAGGAGCACGGCTTCCGGATCTACGAAGTGAGCGAGATTGCCAAGATCATCGAGACTCTGAAGGAACAGGAGCAGGACGAGGGCGAGGAACAGGCTTCCGCAGAGTAGAGCGGGACTATAACCAGGCTAATTTCCGTTCTGTTACACACATACATATCACACCGGCGGTGTGGGTCAGCTCTGCAGCATATCGATGGCCGACGAGTACTCTGGAAAGTCTTTGAGCTTTGTTGCGATGGCCTTTTCGAGCTTGTTGGCGTTTTTGTAGAACGTGGTGTTTTCGCCGTTGTATTGACGACAGTTGTTGAATATCAGCTTGCAATCGTAGATGAAGTCGTCGAACGTCTCGTACGCGTTGTTTTCGAGTTTCACCTCCATGGTGCTCAGGTCCATCGGCTCCTTGATCACCTCGTAGTAGTCTGGAACCTCTTCCCTGTTGACCGGCTGCAAAAACGGCCAGTTTGACGGATGGTTCTGCATCTCCGTGAGCAACGTGAGCATCACCACGTGATGCGGACCCCTCTTGGGCTTCTGTGCCAGCTCGTCCATCTCTGCGGTCCATCCGGCCTCCCGAACCCCGGGAATGCTCATCGGGTCCAATGGCTTTGCGTTTGGCTTCAGATAGTGTTTGAGCCCCGGACGGACCACGTGCGACTGGCTGAGCGACCGGATTTTGCGCAGAATCGCCGCCTTCTGCAGCGTCAGGATCTTGGGAGTGTCCAGGTATCGTATTCTGGGCAGAATCGAGCATTGCATCAACGTTCCTCCCTCGTAATCCTTGATGTAACCCATCCAAACCTTCTTTGCCAGCGTTATTTCCTTGGTGAAGCCCTGTTTCTTGAAATAGCCGATGGCGTAGTTGTCTGCGTACGTCAGAAAGTACTTGATCTTGGTCGTCGCCGTCACATAGTCCTTCAGATGGTTCATCAGATGCGCTCCGTATCCGCGAACCTGTTCTGTCGACGAAATGGCACAGAAAACAATCTCCGCAAACTCGTGGCTCTCAAACGGCCGATACGTGATTCCTCCAACCACAGTCATGGGCTTGCGAACAACCGCAATCGAAACGTGCGATCGGTCATACACCAGTCTCGCGATGTATGCCTTGGGCATCTCGGGGAGTTGTTTCTGGAAAATGTTCTTGAGACCCGTCAAAATGATCATGTTATCTTTCGTATTGTCGTTGTTCACCACCCGGAACTCGATCCGTCCCTCCTTCTCCTCGATCACCGACGGCCGCTCCTTGTACGTGTAATGGTGTCCGTCAAACTCGAACGACATGACCCGTTTTTTCTCGTCCTCGTCCGCAGCGTCCTGATCGTCCTGTTCGTCCTGCTCATCCTGCTCGTCCTGTTCGTCTTCCTCGTGTTCCTCGTCCACAACAGCCCCGTCGGCCCCGTCGGCCCCAGAAACCTCGACGGACGACTCCTCGTTCTTCACGCCATTTTCCTTCTCGACGCTGTTCTGCTCCGTTTTCAGCTTCTTGCTGCCGTTCTCCCCGCCCCCGTTGTCGGAGTCCTCAAGATCCTCGGCCTTTCTCTTCAAGTCCTCGGTCATTGCCAGCTCCGTAACCAGTAGATGAGTAACAAGATGGTCTGGTTTGTGCAAGCTATCTTTTCAAAATTTATGGAGCCGCGTCGAAAAAACGAGTCGTCGTCCGTAAATCGACGCGTCGCTCGCGGTCGTTTTTGATTTTTTTTTTCAACCCCAGATTTCACCTCATCTCTTCAATCAATCTATTTACAAACCCTACTTAAAACCAGCACCCGCCGTCGACTCGGTATCAGCAACACCCGGCTTCGACTCCACCTCCGTGTAAACGTTCAACAGCCGCAAAACCCGCTCGTCCCCTTCAAACTCGCGACACCATTCGCTGTTCTTCTCCTTGCTCTTCTTGATAAACGCACCCGGCCAGTCGTTCTCCTCCTCCTCCAGCAACGCCAGATCGTCGTTTATGAACGGCCGGTAATTCTTCAGAATCAGACCCCAAACCTTCTCGTTGTACTCGATCAACTGGTACCGTTTGGTGTAGAAACGTCTGATCCGCTCCGGTTGCTTGGTGAACCCAGAAGTGTTGTAGTTCCGCAGGGCCAGAATCGGCTGCAAGAAAAAGTACGGAACGTTGTTCTTGTCTCTCAGCGTGTCCAGATTGTCCAGGTCGAGTTCCGGAGCTAACGTCGCGGAAGCGTAGTCCTTCGCGGTGATGTATGGCTGGACAACAGGCGCTCTCTCCTCCTTCTTTTCCTCCTCCTCCTCCTCCTTCTTCTTCTCCTCTGGTTCCTCCTTCTTTGGAGCCTCTGGCCGGGTCAACGGCCCGAGAAGACCCTCGTGCAACCCGTTGATGTACTCTTTGAACGCTCCGCGACCAATCAGAATCACTCCGCCAGCATCCTGTGCTTTCTCCACCAGCGAGTCCTCTCTCACAACCTCCACAGAACGTGGATCGTAGATTTTGGTCAGGCCAATCACATCCACAGGCTTGTACAGGTCCTTCACGGCCACCAGCTGTTCCGGCTCAGAGCCGTTCTCGGTGGCCGCGGCGTAGTTCAGTGGAGAACCGGGGAATTGGGGAGTTTTTGGGGCGTTTTCTGCAGGAGTTTGTGTCTTTTCAGCGGAGATTTCCTCCTCCGGAAGCCCGGCCTTGGCTCGACGGATCCGCCGTATGTCCTCCGCGACCTGGTACCGGATGTCTCCCTGTCTCTCGGCCGTGTAAATGTCAAAATCAATTGACGCTGCGTTCAAAATCGGCTTGACAAACTTGCGCAGATACTTCAAGCCCTCGCTGAGATAGTCGTTCGGGAACGGCACCACGTAGATCCGCAGCTTTCGCGGGAGCATGTTGGTTTGAAACGTCTCGTCGCCAAGAGGTCTGGCCCTTTCCATGTACGCCTTTCTCAACTGGGATTGCTGGTACTTGTCGTAGAAAATTCCGCCCGAAAACGAGGCCAGAACCGTCCAGAAGATCATCCAATTTCTCGAGGGAAGTCTGATCCGCTTGATTCCCATCATGGCGAGAGCCGGGTTTGTGTAGCCCTTGGAGACAGCAGGCGCAGGCGCAGGCGCTGCTGCCGGTGCGGCAGACGCCGCGTTGGCGTTCGGTTTAGGCACTTGGGGCTCCGACATGTGTTTGTTCAGGGAAAAGAGTCTGTCTTGGACAAATTTTCGTGGTAATTTTTTAGATATTTTTCTTGGACATGGTTTTTTTTTCGGTGGAAAAAAAAATAAAAAAAAAAATCAGACGTCGATCGACGTCAAAAAAAATAAATCGACGCAAATCTCGAATTTCCTACAGTTTTACTGCACTTGACTAGCATAGAAACCAAAATTGATGCTGAAGCCATACGTATCGTCAGGTCGTTAATTATAGAAAAGGCGGGGGTGCAAAGAAGGCGGTGTCTGCGGCGACCAGAGCGGGAGACTGGGATATCGGGGACAACGGGACAACGGGATAACGGGAGAAAAACTAGAGCGTTTTTCTGGACGTTTAGAGGACTTTACCGTTCAAACCACGGGTTTCAAAGCTTTGTGTCAAACCGAAGTCGCTCTGGAACCTCGTGTTTCCGTCCAAGTCGTTCCTCGTAGCGACTTCGGCCGTTAAACGGCCCCTTACAAAGTTCCCTTCAGAGCCCTCATCACGGCCGGCCGCCGCATCATCTGTTTAGTCCACTTGTAAACCTCGGGAAACTCGCTCTTGAGGTCGATTCCAATGCGGTCCACCACGTAGTTCCACGTGACGAAACACAGGTCTGCAACGGTGACCCTGTCTCCCACGAGCCACACCGGATAATCGAAGTAGCGGCTCTGCGACAATGGCGTGAGTCCCGCAGAGTATGACGCCGCATTCTCCGCGTCCAGCTCCATGATTAGCGCCTCTCTGCGCTCTGCCAGAGCCATCTCCAGCACGCCGTACACGCGGCGAACCTCGTCGGTGTAGCGGTCGATGGCAGACGGGACGTTAGTGGAGTGGAAATACTTGAAATGCAAGGCCTGGCCAATCATCGGGGAGTGTCCCGAGGTCTGGAAGAAAAGCCAGCTCAAAATGTGGGACTGTTCGATGAGATTATCGGACCAAATTGAGCAGGACCCAAACTCTTTTAATTTTTTTTCCACCAAATATAGAATTATGGCGCCGCTTTCCCACAGGGAAACCTGCTGGTCTGTGCTGGTGTGGTCTATGAGTGCGGGAACGCGGCCGTTCGGGTTGATGGCCAGAAACTCGGGGGTTCTCTGCTCGCCCTTGTTGAAGTCAAGCAGTATGGTGCTGTAGTTGAAGTCGAGTTCGGACAGAATGATGGCGATTTTGAACCCGTTTGGTGCAGAGCGGTGGCTGATCAGCGTGTAGCCCTCGTTGGGGGCCCCGTTCTGGAAGAACGCCTTGAGACGAGACACAGACTCAGAGTCCAGCGTCTGGTTGGTCTGGTTTTCGTATTCCTGCTGAATTTGCGTGTGGTCGAGCTGCTGTGATTGGCCGCTGAGATGCACGTTTCTGAGGCCGGCAGACAGGTTGGAAATCGGGTTGTTTTGCTGCATTTTGGTGGATGGTGGCTGGACAGAGAAGAGAATCTGTGTGAAGATGCTCGAATTTTTTTTTTTTTTTTTTTTGATTTTTTCTTTTTTTTCCTTCGAAACATCCTCTAATTATTTTACAACATTTTAAACGACGT